>JAESIW010000136.1:47624-101006 GCA_016802295.1 Brachionus rotundiformis
CTCGAAAAAAAAAAAAGCTAAAAAAAAATAAATTAATAAAATTTTTTTTAAATAATTTTATTTTCGGTATTGTTTTTAAATTCGTATAGGTTCAATGAAAATTCTAGAGACATAGAGAAAGAGAACGAAAAGCCAACAAGAAAAAAAAATTATGTCAATTGGGTTTATAGCAATTAAATACTAGAAAACTAGCCGAGATTTAGTTCGTTGTTAGTTTAATTTTTATATATATTTTTTTTTGGGTCAATTTTAAAAATGGTTTTATATTAATTTATTAGATTTTACTTTTAGAAAAATGGCTTAAAATGGTCAAATCATTTCTTTTTAGTTTCTCTTCTTAATATTTTTTAATAAATAAAACAGTTTTGGTCGAATTTATTATTATTTATTTTAGTTAACGCTTTCAAGGTAATCTAAGATAGAATTTTGGTAAAATTTGGCTTTGCTTTTGGTATGATGTTTTAACTACTTATTTTGTTTTATTATTTTATATTAATTTTATTAGATTTTGCTTATAGAAAAAGGCTTAAAAATGGTCGAATAATTTCTTTTTAATTTTCTTTTATCACAGGTTTTTCCAGTAAATAAATCAGTTTTGGTTATTTGGTCAAAATGCGATGTAAAATAGAAAAAATTAAAAATAAAAAATAAAATAGAATTTTGGTAGAATTTGGCTTTGCTAATGGTGAAATATTTAATTAATTATATTAATCTAATTTTAATAAGTTTTACTTTTATTAAAATGGCTTAAAAATAGTAAAATTATTTTTTTTAATTTCCTTCTCAATGTTTTTCATTAAATAGATTACTTTTGGCAAATGGTCGAATTGAGTTGTAAAGTTGGAAAACTTTAAAAAAAAACAAATAAAATGCAATTTTGGTAAAATTTAGCTTTGTTTTTGGTAGAATTTTTTTTATTTAAAAAAAACTTCAAAACGATATATTTGATAATTTAGTAAGCCATTTATCTAGATCATATAAAGTTCAGGGTTGACCAAAATAGTCCAGATTAAGTGATTAAAAAATAAATGAGATACATTTTTTTAAATTTTTATCAAAATTTTTTGTATACAATTTGTTTTATTTTTGTCTCAATCGTCGCAGCTCGTTGACCAAAGAGCGAGCCAATTTGCCAATCTTTTTCAATTAAATAAATTAAAAAAGAAAAATCTTAGTCCCTATTTTTGCATAATTGTTTAATTTTTGTCATTTTAACGTTAAGATTTTATCAAGCATAAATTCTATTCATAAAAAAAGTAAATGACAAGAGAAAAATTCAATTTAAACCAACTCTTGTCAAATCACTGCCTACTCCAAATTAAATGAGAGAATTAAAATATTTTAAAACGTCATTAAGCCATTGTTTCACTCAATAAACAACTGAATCTAATTAATATTTTACTTAGTAATTTTGCAATTGTCTCGCTGAAAAATCTTAATAAATGGTACAACCTAGTTCAAGTTGTATCTATTGGATTAGACAAGACAAGACAGTTTATTTTAGATGGCTGTTTTATTTCTCTCTCTCTTTCTTTCTATCCTCTCTATCTCTTTGCTCTGCTATTGGAATTGTCTGGCTATTTTGAATATGGCGCTTGACTGACAATTTAACTCGGCCTAGCAATTAGTAGAGTTTAATTTCATCCGATATGTTTATGAATTCTGACGTTATAAACTAGACTAGAAAATGCAGGTATTAAATAAAGAAATTGGATTTTAGTTTTGTTTTCTATTTGATTAATTTATGTTTATTTATTTATTTATTTTTTATATGAAATATAGAAAAGAAAAATGGTTGTAGATTTGTTCTAGTAAAAGTGACATATTATAAATGTTTAGTGGGTTGCTTAGCGCAGCCAATCAACTAGGCCCATCGTAGCCGTGCTATCTGTAGAAAATTAGTTCTGTTAGGGCCGGTGTCCTTAACTCGACAGCATAAACTTTTGGATTAATTATAATACTATTCAAATAGTTTAATAAAAACAAATGATCTTTAATTTATTCCATTAACGTTTCTTTGCTTTTTAGTTGTTGCCTCTTCACACATAAATTATTCCGATTAGAACGACTTGATGAAATATCTTCTATTTTTTCTGTTCATATTAGGGCTTTAGTATTTCTCCATTTATCAACTAGCAGAACTTTTTACTTATGTCACATACATTCGGTTATGTCACGTCAATTTTTTGGGTAAACAGGTCATCACTTTTGGACATGTGACATAATTTGGTAATGTGACATCGGATGTGACAATGTGACACAGCCAGTTAATGGCTTGGATGTAGTAGAATCAAGACAGAATTTATTCAAATTGACTTAATGTGACACAACCAAGGGGGAAGTTGATTTATGATAAGATAAAACCAAAGTGTTTAGGAGAAAAAAAATTTTATTTTAGAGAAACTAAATAAATAAATAAAAAATTATCTATTTGTGTTTATAATCAGCTCGATTGTGTATGCAAGCGACCGGCTGACTAACGTTTTTTCATAAATTATTCCCAATTTTGCATCTCAGAGTCAGTTAATCATTTAATAAGCATTGATAGATCAAGTTAAATTAAGATAAATCGAATTATGAATCGAGCGAGAGGACCATTGAGTGGCCGCAATTATGCACAAAACGTAATGAGACTAACGAACAAAAATATATAGAAAAGAGAAAAAAAAAAAAACATATATATACAATTAAAACTAAAATAAATAAACACTGACACAGATACGAAACTATGTCTTTTGTATTATTAGTCGAAAAGTGTTTAGTATTTTTTTTTCTCTTTTTTTATTTTTTTTCGTTCGAAATACAACAACGAACGAGTGAGCATACAAGAGAGATCCTAATTATAATATTTTTAATATAAATATATATTTTTTTTTTGCTAACTCTCTTTCTCTTTTCAACTAATAATAAAAAAAAAAACTAACAAGAAAATATAATTCTGTATATTCAGTTTATTTAGAAGTTTATAATTATTATTAAAATTATTATTAGACTTAATCATGATCTAAATTTTATTTCAAGTTTCAATTGATCAAAACATAATTTTTTATTTTTTTCTCTCTCTCTCTTTTATAAACATATAAAACTAATCTAATGAATATAAATTTATTTTTAGCTATAAATATATATTAAAAAAAAAAGTGTTCAATTGACGGCATTTCTGGTTGGTGACTTGCCAGACGATGAAATATTAACTTCTTGGTGTCTTGGGACAATGTTTAATGAATACGTGAACCACTCGAATCAGTGTTCGAACTACTACAGCGTGGTGCGCAAGGAGGACGTGCAGATGCAGCAGGCGGACACGGGCCGCTTCAAGCAGAAGTGGATGGACGTGAGCCAGTCGTACCCGCAGCAGGCCCAGGCGGCCCAGTACCACCAAAAGCCGCAACAGTACGCCTACGAGTACAGCCGACAGTCGAGCACGCCGAGCCAAACGTACGAGTTCATTCCGAAGGCGGCGGCGGCGACCGGCGAGCGCTCCGTGACGCCCACAGTCCAGCCGCAGCCGCAGCCGCAGAAGCAGTACTACTATGCGAACAGCATGCCGAACAGGGGCTACTACGCCACCGCCACCGGATACGAGTACGGCTACGAGCAGTCGGCCTCGCCGGCCAACAAATTCGCCAAAAAAATCTCCTCCAGCTCGCTAAATAATGCATCTCAAGTGGACTTTAGTCAGGCGCCAACGCCCTCCTCTTCGTCGACATCTAGCGTGCTCTCGCCACAGCCGCAGACCAAAATCGACTCGCCCAAGTCGTGGAACACGCCTGTGCCCACGCCGCTCTCCGTTAGTCAGACAACACCGCCGCGCAACACTCACTCCTCCTCTCAGTCCAACGCCAACAGCTTTAGCGAACAGCTGAACGCCTCGGACAAGACCCTCGAACCGTCTTCCAAGTCCATACTTAGCGAGATAAACATCAACATTGACGAGCTGTTCATGTACTATCCGGCAGTGTTCGAGGAGATCTACTATTCCCTTAAGCTGAGCTCCATAGAACAAATAGAAAACGATCTAAGAAGGTATTTGGAAGAGCAGTTTAAGCTGAACTTGTCGAGTAGTTCGAGCTCTCCGGTTAGTGCCAATCCGGCTGCGTCCGCTGCGCCGACCAATTCGGCTGGCATCAGGATCTGAACTTGTTACTTAACACAAACAGGATTTTATTTTTGTACAAATATAGAGATAACCAAAACTAAAATTTAATTAATTGACCAAACATATGGTGTTCATACAGTAATTTTGCCTGGATAAAAACAATCGAGTTTTCATGTCAATAAAATTGAGTTTTTAAATTTTTTAAATTAAATATCATATAATGTCTTTTATATTAATAATAATTTTATACATGTCTCTCACTATCTCTCTCTTTCTTTCTTCATCTATATATCTATATATCTCACTTTATTATATTAATATCTATACATGCATATAATTGATCTTTTTTTGTATAAATTTCTTAAGGTTAATTTTAAAGAGGAATTTTTCAATTGTTTATGTTTTTTTATCATTTTTTAAAGTAATTTTTATATTAATGATTATTAAACTTGTTCGTTTTCATTTTATTCGAATAAATATTTTTCATAGTAAACGTTAAAACATTTATTTAAAATTTATTTAAATAATTTTGATTTTTAAAATTAAAAAACCAAACTAAAAGAAAGATAAATTAGTAAATTATTTAGTTTATAAACCATATTTTAGACCGGTCGTATTTTTTTACGGTCCTAAATTTGGACCGTCTAGCTGACCGGCCAAATGACCGCCTGCCGGTTTTTAAAAATTTTGGCTGCATTGGTTTCCGCTTGTACGGATCCCATCACCAAAAATTATATGATAATATGTTTTTAAATACAATAAAATTCAATTTTAACTTGCCAAGGTTAAATTGAAATGTTAAGACAATAAAAACCTCTTAGTCAAATCTGAGCCTAGGCTCAAAAAGTAGTAAATAAGGATGAAAAAGTCAAAATTTATCAAAAATAATTATCAAAAATTGGCTTAATATATCACCCTTTTCTCAATAATATAATTTATCAGACAATCCTTCTCAGAAATAGGAATCAAGAGATAATTCTTTATATTTTTGGCAAACGTATTCAATACAGTACAGTGACAATCTTCTTCGATACAATTTGATTGATGCTCTCAATCCCAAATTGGACTACTTCGATCCAAATGACAATATTTGTTTAATTTTTTAATAAATAATACTTTAATAATCTAATTTAAAGCATTCTTAATTAATATTTAAAATTTTAAATTGAAGTAAAATATGTATTCACGAAATAAAAATCTTGCTATATGTCAAGATAAGCTATATTTCAAAAATCATATATCTCATATATCAAAGAAATTGAGTAAAAACATTATTAAGTATTTAGTACTGATAGTGTTGATAATCGATTACATGTTAAATAGTGCCTTACAAACAAGCAATCATAATCTTCAAGTACTGAAGAATATATCCGTCAAGTATATTTACCACATCCGCAGTCAACTTTTTTTAGTTTTTTTGCTTTCTAGGCTTTTTAATTTCTTTGTCAGATATTTATCTGCTTCCCTCAGAAACAAGACTTAATTATCACACTCATAAAGGATCAATTATTACTAAAAACAATTAAAAATCAAAATTTAATTAACAAAGTTAGCTAAATTACAAATAATGAGGGAGAAATTTTGCCAATGGCTAATATCTCATGTCTAGTTAAACACATTTTTTTACTTAGTTGATCTGGTTACATAATATAAACTTATAAAAAATCATTTTTGATAATTAATACTCAAAAAAATCAAGTCTGAACATATTATGTTTTAGAAGTGTTTATCAGACTTGATTTCAAACCAATACATCATTAAATATTTTAATTGAGCTATTTTGTGGTTAAGTGTACCAAGTGTAATGAAATATGTGATTGTAACTAAACGGGTCAAAATTTTTCTTTTTATTTAAAACTTAACTTATTTAAAATTATTTAAAAGTGGACTTAAAATTTTTTGTTTTTTTTTACCTATAAGGCTTTGGTTTAAAAAAAACTATCCTTATATTTAAATCAATTACTATGGCATTCAGCTTAGTATAAAAAATTTTATCTTGAAAGATAACAATCTGCAAGATTTAAATAAACACTTATAAAAACAATCAACCTCATTCAGCACACAACGGTTGTCAAATGTGCTCCATGCTGCACTTCTATTGACCAGCAATGCCATTCAAATGAATTTTGTACCTTTATAGATATTGGCAGAGATTAAGGGTAATTGTATTTTTACTTTTTAAAAAATACATTATTTTGTTGCTAAAATCATAAAATAAAAAGAGCGTTTTTTAAACTAAAGTGATAATTTTGACTTGAATTTTTATTTTTTGATAATTAATTTAAATGAAGTTTTTTTTTACTGATTGGAAAAAATTAAACTAATTTAAATTTTCCAAGCTTTAACTTTTACTTTGGAATATCTTTTCATCAAAAAGAAACTCCGGAAACAAAATATGCTCTATTAAAAAATTCTGTTGTGTCCACTGTTTGTTTAACCACATTAGCTAAAGCACGTCTTATTTTCTTTCTATTTGAAAAGATAACAGCAGAACGAGGTCTAACATGTTTTTTCGTATTCTGAGTTTTACCAGAATTCTCTAATCCATCTTCGAATTTTCCTTATCTATGACTGTGTTAAATTTTATTTGGATCCAATGTTACTATAGAAAGTTATAGCAAAACGAATCAAAAACCAGCATTTTTTTGGATTTTTACGGCATTTTTTGGCGGTTTTCTAAAAATATTTTACGAACGGAACAGAATTTTAATCAGCATTAAATTTCACATCAGAATATGTGTAAATCAAAAGTTGGTAATATTCATATCTTCGATGAAATTTTTACTCAAAAGTCGGTTTAGGTGATTTGGGCCCGTTCCCGTATAACTAGAAGTGGAAAGCTAATAACATCCATTTCTTAAACAAGAAAGGTGTTAGTTTATAAGTATAAAATTTCAGCCATTTTCGCTGACTGGAACACATTTTTTTTCTACAAAACAAAAACGGTCATTTTTTGTTGAACACACGTTAGATGGAATAAAAACTATTTCTAAATTGTATTCTTCCATAGTGCCTGTAACATTTTTGGATTGGTGGCATCTAGTTGAATCCAAAAAATTTTTTAAAAATTAAAGAGTTTAAAACCAAATCAATATAAAATTACTAAATTATTTAAATCATTTAAATTAGTTAAATTAATTATTATGATTCATTGAGACAAACAAGTATAAATACAATGTATTTTTATAGATATACTTTATTTTCTAAAAGTAAAAATTTTGCTTGATTTATTTTAGAGAAAAGACTTCTTAATAAATAAACTAAATTAGTTATTGGCTAAATTAGTTCTAATGACTCATGTTGTCAAAGGGGTATAAATAGGAAGACATTTTGGAAGAAATCAATTCATTTTTTTTAATTTGAAATTTTAAAAAATTTTTTAAATTAAAAAAATGGAATCAAAAAGCAGTCACCATAACTCTGCCGATCCGCAGGTCCCAAGCCCTGATGAAAAAAGAGGAGGGTGGTGGCAGCCACATGCATCGTATGTGCGTGTGGTCTTTCACGTAGTTTGCAGAAGAGCTGTATGGCGGGTACATAGGCCTACGGGTCTTTGTCCAAGTCTTGTCGTATGAGGGCGCCGCTGGCTTAGAATCCGAAAGGAGCGAGAATCTGCTGTACAGCTGACCCTCTGCAGATAGTACGTAACTTTGGAAGCCTTAAGTTAAGACTTTATCTCGAGTGAGAGAGAAGTCGCTTGGTTTGTGGTTCCAAGCTAGTCTAAATAGTTGCCGAGTTCGCAGCCAAGTGCTCGGATGAGTGGCGCTGTTTATGATGAACGTCCCACTGGCTTCTTAGGGAAAGGTTGGCCGTCATAACTCTGCCAAAGCCGGTCCCAAGCCCGGTTGCAAAAAGAGGAGGGTGACAGAATTTTATCTAAATTTATATAATACATATTTCATTTTATTATTATTTTTTAAAATCTGATTTATATGATTGGTTTTCAGACGGTGACAAATGACTACATCATGGTGTATTTAAACCATTACTAAAAATTCCCCTTTAGTTTCTTAGTCATAATACCATCTATATATTAATCAAAGCAGAAGTTCGATGCCTGCATTAATATACTTTGTAAATTTAAACATGCTAATAATGATTTCCTTAAATTATACTTTCGAAATGTTAAATGAATTTCAATTGAAAGATATTTCGAATTAAAATTGGTTAGGTTGATAACCAAGCTTGACATTGTTAAATAGCATTTCTGAAGACTAGTGAACAAGCATATACTCGTCTATTTAATGATTACTTTAATAATTTAATAATGATATTTTTTTATGAAATCTTTTCCTAAAATAAAAACTAACCGAATTTGCACAAATCTAATAACTTTTTAATAATCAATTTTCATGTACCAATAAATCAGATAAAATCAAGCGAAAAAACGCAGTAACTATGACCAATTAATTTTGATAGACCTATGCTTTAAGCTAATTCTGATCCAGCTTTTGAGTTGGAAGTTAAAAAAATTGAATTATGCAAAAGGTAATATAAAGAATACTAAAATTAGGCAATATTTTAATATTACGATTTAAAAAATTAAAAATTGAAATATATCTCTTTTTTTTTCATAATTAAACTTTTTTTTGTATTTAAAATGTTAATTCATTTAAATATCATTTATAAAATGAAGATTTTAACTGTAAAACATTTTTATATTTAAAAAAAAATTATAAATATATCAAATTAGATTTCTCAGATTTTGTATGATTAAAGAATATTCACTATGTCTAATTTAAGTATTTAAGCTCCATTAACTAATATATAACACTCGCTAAATTTTCAATTAGCTTTTTACTAAAAAATTATTTACATAAAAATTCATTTTATCAAAATCTGATAGATAATTAAAGGATTATTGAAATATTTAATTTAAAAGAATATCAAACCTTGATAAATTTTATCAAGTCATTTATAATTTAGTAGCTAAAAGTAAAATTTTTTCAAACAATTGAAAATTATTAAAAGTTATTTTTAAATTTTTTTAAGAGTAAAAATAAATGATTCAGAAAATATTCTTTACATTTATTATAATTTTATATTATATAGAAAAATAACCCATTAAGATTATTTCTTTAAAAAAATATAAAATAACTTAATAATCAAAATTTACTTAATATTAAATGAAAATTATATATATGATTAGAATAAACTAAAATCATAAATTTATAAAATCAGCTGATGCAATAATAAACGAATTCATTCTATTTTATAAAAAATTAAAAAAATATCTACTTTATCTTTATTTTAAAAAAACTAATTTAAAGATATTAGTGACCATTAAAGCATTTGAGCAAATAAAAGTAAATCTTAAAAAATTCAGAATCGATTTAATAATTATAATTTTATAATAATAATTTTATCAGTTATTTTCTACATTTTCATATTTTATTTCAGGATTCTCGCTGTATTATTTATATTTAGCACAATTTATTTCATAATAAAATCCTTAAGTTTAAATTTTGTTAGCAAAAAACTATTTTGGCCCTTTTTTGTTTAATTTATGGAAAGAATTTATATTTTTTTGGCTAAAAAGCTGCCTAATGAATCATTCAAATGACTAAAATAAAACTAAAAAACTAAGCATATGGCAACACACAAATATCATAGATTGCTACCAAAATAATTCGGGAGAGTGGCCAATGTGTTAATTTTGGCCAACTATACTTTGAATAATTTTTTTTAAACTTAAATAGGGCTGACCAAATGCGTGATTCATAAAAATTCAACAATTGTTTTAGTAATTAAAGAATACATACATAAGACTAAAAAAAGAGTCAACTATAGCAAGTCTAATGAGGATAATGCTTAGTTAAATTTTAAGAAAATTTTTATTAAGAAAACTTTTTCTCTTTATTTTTTCTCTTTTATTCAAAGCACTGAGGACCAAGCGTTTTAGAAGACAAGCTCAGGACTTAAGACTTTGCACCGGACACTTGGTTTTTCCCAGCCAGGTTTGTCAATGTCTCAGCTATTTCATAATAATTTCAAATTATGATAATTTTATCCCATTTGGCGAATTTCAACAAAATATTTCCTTTAATAATATCTTAATAAGCTCTTGTATAAAAATAGAATTTTAGGTATTCCTAAAAATTCCACACAAATGCACACAAATCTAATTGATTCAAATATAAATAAGCCGAGCTTTGCTTCGGTAAACATTGGCACCGAATTCGCTCGGCCTAGTACAAAACGAAATCGCCACACGGAAATAAATAAATTTGTATCACCCGAAGCCAACATGGAGCACTCTAGGCCTAAAAGACTATGCTCGGTCAAGTCAACACCCGTGCTTGGACAGATATTTAAAAATGCAGATAAAAAAAGTCTTATTGATGGTTTGAATATAATTGAACCGGAAAAAAAAAATGCCAGCTGCCGACCGACCCGAAGCAGTCCGACCAAATTTGGCAGGAATTCCAGCTGCTCGGACTTAAAGAGCAAAAAGTCCCTTGGTCAAACATCTAGTCGCAACTCGTTCACTTGTCTCAGAAACCTTGGTAGTACATGTTACATCAATTGTATAATACAAGTGATGCGCTATACGCCAGGATTTGTCCACTCAATTGGTCGCCTTAATAAACAAATTGAATTCTTAAAATCTCTAGTAATTATTTTTTATTTTATTAGCCCTAAAACGTGATTTATTATTGAACCAAATATTAAA
This sequence comes from Brachionus rotundiformis, assembly GCA_016802295.1. Classification (NCBI taxonomy): domain Eukaryota; kingdom Metazoa; phylum Rotifera; class Eurotatoria; order Ploima; family Brachionidae; genus Brachionus; species Brachionus rotundiformis. The sequence goes on from JAESIW010000136.1 coordinate 58,397, forward strand.
ATACAATGAATTATCTTTTCTTAATATATTTTGTTAAATTTTTCAACCTATTTATCATTTATTGAAAATTTTAGATTAAAAGGCTAATTGTTTTGACTGGCTTTTTTTAAAAAAATAATTTTTTTTTTCTCGATTTTTCAATTCGAGAAAATTTTTTGATAAATGAATTTAGAAATATTTATTTGAAGTCTTTACTTAAAAAAGCTATTTTGAAATAATAAGAATCATTTTAAAATTAAACAGTTTTTTTTTAATTTAGTGTTTTTAAAAATTAGTTTTTTTTTCTATGCAAATAATTTAAATTTTATCTAATTTAAATTTTAATCTGACTTTTAAATAGATTAAACTAACAAAATTTTAATTTTTCTGTATAATTTTGAAAATAAATTAATTTTTCATGTAAATAAATAAAAATTATAAGATACATTTAATTTTAGGCTGCACTTTATTCAGAAAAAAGACCCGCAAATTAAATCTTAAAACTGTCGAAAAATAAAATACAAAAATTTATTAAAAATTAAATTATCTTTTTTAATCTAAATTAAAATTGAATTCAAATTTTTAATTTTTAAAATTAATTTTTTATTCTAATAAATATTTAAAATAAATTTTTTCTAATAGAAAAATGCTGATATTGACTCTGAACTAAGTCGAAGTAATGACATTGCTTTTGTAAAAAATCTTCATGAAGTAAAATATTATACAAAGAATTATATAGATAAATGTTTAGTTTTTATAATCTAGCTTTTAGTTGACATGGCCAAGATAGAGCAGTCAGATCGGCGACCAATTTACACACCAAGAAAATTTGTCAACACTGTATGGACCCAATTGAGCTTTTGGTCAGATGGTAGCCAGCAAGACGCACACGAATTTCTCCAATACACAATTCACTTCATAAACGAATGTGATCTGTCATTGCGCAAACTGCAGCAACAGTATTCATCATTCCAACCAGAACAACTGGCTTTGGAAGCAAAATCACAGCGCGTAACACGCAAAACCCTCAGACCAGCTGACAAAATAAATCTGACCACAAGCAACCCTCTTTTATTGGTAACAGATGAGTCATCCAGCTCATCTGTTTCATCAACGTGTTCATCATCAGCCTCTTCAACATCGGCCGTGTCGGCGCCCACATTCCGTCTTAAATCAGCGCCTAATCCCGTCACCATTCAAACTGAACCAAACTTACTGCGCACACCGACCAAAGGAGGCGCTAGCTCCTTCAACATTACCCTACTTGACTCCAATTTGAATCCGAAAAAAGAGTCCCAAAAAGAGCTCATTTTTCGACCATTGATCAAATCTGACACACTTGCCAATAAGCCAGCTTTGGTCAAAAATAGTCCAATTCTAAGCGACAGTGATCTAGTGTCCAAACGACTTAAGGAAACTTTAAACTCATCTCCGTTCAAATCAGCACAAGAATTGCCAAATCGAAATAATTTAATAAATGATTCTGATTCTATTATCATCATGGAAAGTGATGATGAAGTATATTTCATGGACGATAATGAGGAAATGCCATCTCTGAGTCCAGTTGCCAAGTTTCACGATTACGAGCTCAAAAAGTGTTATGTTTTATTAGAAAAGATCAAGGTGGACCAAATAAGAGTTCCAAGTGTTAAAAAGATGAGCCCGACAAGGCCTCAAATAAAGCCTACCAAAAAAATAAAAAAGACCAAAGTGGTTGACCATCCAACTCTTTTGTTTGACTTGGATGCGATTACTTGTGTATCAGCTACACGAAGCAATCCGTCATCCAACTCTGAGTCGCTTAGCTTACGCAAACTGCGCTCTACCAACTCAGGGTCTAATCTCAAGCACACAACGATGGTCTCTACACCGCCTAGTCCAGCCGAGTTGCTCCGTAAATACTCGGTTGAATCGGGCTACACATGCGAAATGGACAAACTGTTCAAAGGATCATCAGTCACTGTGACACAATGCTTACAGTGCGAAAATTTGAGAAAATGTCCCGAGTCGTTCTATGACAGGTCAATACCTTTGGAAACCACTGAGAATGAAGATGAGTCAAGTTGTTGGATAGCCAAATGTCTTAGCAACGAGTCCTATTTGAACGAGAATTCCAAGTACATGTGTGACCAATGTGCTTCGAAACAAGAAGCCAAAATAGAAACCCTATATACACAAATGCCGAGTATTTTGGTTCTGCATTTGTTATCTTATGGCATTACGTCTAGTGATGATGGAAATTTAAATACAAGAAAGCTCTCAAATCGGCTTCGTTTGGTCAATTATTTTGATTTTGTGTGCAAAAAAGACCATTTTAGCGCCCCAAAATCAGACCAACTTAAGCACAAATTTAGGCTATTTGCTGTGGTTATGCACAGTGGGGTCTCTTTGAACAGTGGCCACTACACTGCATTTGTAAACTACAAGATCATATGTCAAAGTGTTCAAGAATTTGGTAAAGTTTACTTTTATCTTTACATAAGTTAAATATTCAAATCTAAAAATAAAACTATTAGTTTTTATTGTCACACTAAACTACTGGGTGACACAAGCAAGGATAATAAAAGATAAATATAAATTATTTTGGCAGTGAGTCAAAGTAAATAAACTTCTATTCTGGTAGCTGGCTCGATCTCTTATTTTATTAATTTTAATAATTACAAAGCATCTTTTAAATAACATTAAATTACTTAGTTATCAAGATATTAAATTTAAATTATGAGTATTTGTATCATAGAAGAGGTGACCAGTGACCAATAATTTTATTAAAATCACTGGGCTGAAAGGAAAGACTAAGTTCCATACTGTCTGGTTATCTCCCAAAATATATTTTTAAACTAAAAAAAATAGAAACATACTCAATGAACACTCCTAAAAAAATTATTTTTGTCATTATTCAAATTAATTTTGTTTCCTAAGACTATTTATTTAGTTTAATGATAATAATTTAATTTAAGATGATTCAATGAACTTGGCAGCATTTGAACGACCCAAGGAGAATATGGAAACAAGCGCTCTTGATGCAGAATGGCTGCATTTCGATGATACCAAAGTAAAATCATTGTCTAATACTGAATTTCAGCGCAAAATAATCGACTCGAACTACGATTCACCCTACATTCTATTCTATCTGAAAGAATCGATTTGAAAGCATGCTTCCATTGTATTTTATCAATGCCCGGTTTTGGTCCAGATAATTTATTATAAAATAAGTTGTTTTTTTTTATGTTGGGTACATGATGTGACGTTTTATTGGCAAGACGTTTGGTATTTTATGTATAAATGATATGTAGCTATCAATCTTGGTTCGATTATTAGTAAAAATATTTAGAATTCTCAAGCTTAAGTTATTTATTTATATTTTCGTTTTTTTTTTATTTTATAAAATTTAATAAAATTTTAAAAACCTAGCTTTTGTTTAATTTTAATTAAGTTAAGATTAAAGTAGGCTTTTAGACCAGTTATTATGAGTTGTTTACTTCCTATACCTGTTATATTCATCAATATTATGTACTATCAAAAAACTCCTTTTGAGTAATAGTAAAAATAATTTTTGAAAATTTATATTATAATTTATAAAAATAATTTATAAAAATAATTTAGTGTGAAACTTTTGTCATTGAAATAATCTTTTCAAAAACTTTTTTAATAATAATAATAATAAGCTACATCAGGTGAACTGCAGAGCAAGGCAATACGTAGCCTCGCTTTGGTACCTGTCTGGTTTTAACATAAATTTTTAAAATTTTTCCATTTTATCCTTCAGCCATCAGAAGCTTTAATTCGATAAATTAAAGATTGGTAAAATATGTTTAAAAAAATTAGATCATGTTATTTATATTTTTGTCTAAGTATAAAAATCTAATGGGAAAACCGGAAAGAGTATCTCTGAGGCAATTCTATTGAAAAATGATTCTTTTTTTTGTCTCATCATATAAACTTGTAAAGTGTTTTTGAGTTTTTAGATTAAATGTTATTAATCGAGACCAATTTATGGAACGATCTGTCTAGTCCTGATAAACGCAAATAAATATTAACCAAAAAATAATAAGTTTTTAGTGTTTTTTTTTAAATTCAACACTCGATTCTAAATAATTAATAGACAGGCAGATAAAAAGAAGATATAAAGACGAAAAAATTTAATTTAAAAAGTAAGATGTATTTTATTGATCATAAAACAATTCTTAATCATTCGTTAGGTTTGATATGAATTAAGTAAAAATCAATTAAATTTTTTTTAATTCTAAATTAACAATAATATTTTATATAAAATTTGATAATATATATTTAATTACATAATTCAATTATTTCTTCCTATTGTCATTACCATAAACAATTTTTCATAAGCAATTCCTCTTCGGAACATCTTACATTCAAAAACAATTTTTTCATACTTTTTTCTTTAATTAATTTTCATTTTTCTATATTTTGTATGTCAATTTAAAAGAATATTTTTTTCCTAAAAATTTATTTAAATGAAACTGATTTGTTTTTTTTAGGAATTTTATTTTCGTTTTTATTTTCCTCTTCGTCAGACAATATTTCCAAATTGTCTTTTTTCTTCAATTTTTTTACAGACTTTGTTTCAGTCATTAGATCTAAAAATAATTTTTAATTTAAATAAAAAAAGAAAATATTCGAAAGTACTTTGTTTTTGAACTTCTGGACAATCTCTATAATAATGTTCCACTGAACCACAAGATTTACAGCAACCACCTTTGGAAGAATAAAGCAAAACATTTCTCAAATAGTCAAGATAAAATACCGTTCGGGTAGAGTCCCTTTGGATTGTCGGGACACTGTTTGGTCAAATGCCCTGTTTCATGGCAAATAAAGCATTTGGCATACGGATACACCCCCGGCTCTAATCTTACTTTGCACTGATGTATTGAATGTTCAGTTGATCCACATTTGTAGCAGATACCGGCTGCTTGCTCTTGATCCTTTTCCATCTCTGGACACTGATTTATGGTATGACCAGGCTTTCTGCATTTGAAGCACACTCTTTTTTCTTCTCGATCAGCTTTTCGTTCCATTCGACGCTGACTGCTCCTTCCTTCGCGTAAAATTTGTTCCAAATACTCTTGGTGAGTAATTTTCCCCTTGTTTTTCAAATCAGCCAACCGATCCATCACTTGCTTATCTACTGACTTGGCAAATTTTCTCATCACATAATTAGTGTCGAGTTTTTTGTTGCCAGACTTAAAACCATTACCATTAAAATCTTTGATTTTTCTGTCTAGTAAATTCTTGTGGAACTGCCTCTTGAGTTCCATTTGATCGCTGTTTTGTCCAGATGTTTCATTGAACATTGAGTTCCATTCGGTTGCTTCTTCTGGCTTTTTTTTGTCTTCCTTTTTTTCTCTAATACCATTCTTTCTAGCAAATCGAGTCATTTTTGAATATTTTTTTTTATAATGAATATGTTTAAATTATTTTGCACAAAAAAACATGAGCTTTCTACCTATACACAGATATATAAAATTTCAAATTTTTGTTAATAAAAAACTTTGCATTAATTCAAATAATTAAGCGTTTTTAATAAGAAAAAATATAGAAATATGCCTGGCTACGAGCTTTTTTTAATTATTAAAAATTTACCAAGAGTAAGTAATTGGAATAAATTGGTAAAAAAATTAATTAAAAGTTAATTTTTTATTAAAGCCAGAATTGGTACAGTCAATAAAGAGAAGTGCTGAGTTAATATTGAAAAATGACGGAATAATTCGCTCTTTTGAAAATTTGGGCCATAAAAATTTACCATATAGGATCAAATCTAGCGGAGGGTACCATACCGATGGAAAGTAAGATTCGTTTGTCTTTTAGAACCAATTAAGTTTTGATCTATTTTTAAGCTATATGCTCATTAAGTTTGACCTGCCTCGCTCACAAGTTAACAGTGTTACATCGGAAATAAGAAAAGATGCTGATTATCTGCGAACTGGCATTTCGCCACTAAAAGAATTCGAGGAAACATTTGATGCCGAATGTAGGTGCTTGCAAAGAGGAAAATTTATGAAATTTCCATTCAATTTTGAAAAGCCAATGACTTCTTGGGACAAAAAGAGAATATATAAGAACTATGGTCTTCGTCTGTAAAAAAATAATTTTTTTTATAAAAATTTAATAAAATTATTACAAACATTGTTATCTTTTATACATTTTGTTGGTTGTTAATTAGATGAAATAATAAACGAGACATTATCTTAAATCTTGACTAATTTCATATCTAAAAGACTGACCACCCGCGCCTTTTATTGACAGTGACCAATATTTTTCAATAGATAATATGTAAAATCAAATATTCAAATAAAAGCTTTTATTTTTATTAATTTTTAGACTCAAGGATAAAAATGCTCCTCAAATTTATCAAAATTATTAATTATTAAATTAAATCAATAAAAAAAAAGCAAAAAATGTATCTTAACAATATTTAAATTACTTAAACTTGATTATTTTTCTTAATTAAATAAATCTAATACAAAGATACTTGAATACTGGAAAAGAAATTAATTTTTAAAGTATTTAATTATTCATTAATTGATAAGTACTTAAATTAACTACTTCAAAGAAAATGTTTTAGTCTAATTATTATTTTCAAATTAAGTTTTTTAAATAATTTATTCTGACGACTTATATTTTTAGATTAAATTGCATAACAAATGATTATTGATAAAAAAATGTCAATTTTTACTCATGGAAAAAAAAGAATTTATTTGTATTGATTTTCTGAATAATTCAATTGTTTAACAAGTCAAATTAATTAGCATTTAAAAGCAAATTAGATAAATTTCAAAATAAAAATATCACGCTCTATTAGCTAATTTTTATTACGTATATATTCATATCAAATGTTTTTTGATTACTAATTCAACAATTTTAATTAATCAAATTTTCAACCAGGATGTCAGAACAAAAAAAATTATATAATTAATGATTGATAATAAAGAAATTGTTTAATATTAATAAGTTTAAGAAAAATAACAATTTAAATGTCAAAAGCAGTTAATTAGTTTTTAAGCTAATTTTGAAATGGTTTTGCTAATCAATACAAAATGATTATGAGTTAAAAAATAATATTATATCAAAATTTAGATGTAAATAAACAAGTAATTTATGAGTTTAAATTATAAATTATTAGAAATCGAATACAAAATTTAAAATAGACTCAATTGAAATAAAAAGTTGATTAAATTCGCTTTAAAAATACTAATTATGGATTTCCAGGCATTGAGTTAATTAAATCGTTGCTTTTATTGATTTTATTTGTGAAAATTTTACAAATATTATATTATATTATATTTATTTAATTTTTTTTTATAAATAGAAAAAAAATTATTTGTTCGATTTAATAAATAATGTTTGAACAGCAAAAACTTAATAAATTAGAATTGCATGCAAATTTTTTTCCAAAATAGTTAGTAAGATATTTAATCAATGAGACCAAAAATAAAATATGATAATAATTCTAAGTCCTATCAAAATTGATTTATTTTTTTTCTCATTTGATTATCTATTTTTTCTAATTATTAAAAAAGACTTTTCTCATCAAAATTTTTCTCCCATCAAAGGAAACTATTTCCTAAAAAGCTCTTATTTTAAGTATTTTTCTTATAAACAATTTAAGATGAAAAAATAATAATCGATATACAAATCTCCCAACAGAATTATAACAAAATGCTATTGCTTGAAGTATGCGTCTTGGCATTGATGATAAGACTGTCATTGGGCACCAAACAACAGACAAATTTGTCTGTGGGCTTTGTCTATTGTGAACCAGAAGAGCTCAGAGTGGTTAAGGAAATAATAGACGAACTAAATAGTGAAATAGTAAGCATGAGCTCTAAAAGCAGGATTAGCTTGTCTTTGGAAGCTTTGAGGCTCAAATCTAATGACAACACCATATCAGTGTCTTTGTCTGTTTGCCAAAAGCTGATCAAAAATTCGGTCTATGCGGTGGTAATTGGAAAAAGCAGCTGTTTGGCAGACAAGGGCGAGTATTTGAACTCCAACATTGAAAGAGATTTTGTGAGCACATTGTCCGCAGCAGCGTTTACTTGCGCTTATTACCAAATTCCCATCATAGATTTATACAGCAGAGATTCAATATACTCGGACAAAGTATAAATTTCTTTAGCTTATAAATTTAAAATTCTTATTTTATAAATTTCAGAGTATATTCAGTACTTTTGTGCGGATGTCTCCGGCCTATTTTCACCAAGCAACCATTTGGCTTCAGCTTTTGAAGCATTTCGAATGGAAATCGGTCAATTTGATTCATAGCAGTGACAATGAGGGAAAAATGATCGCTTCCAAGTTCCATTATTTGGCTGACCATTATGATATTAAAGTATATAAAAAACTAATTAATTAAAATTTTATTTTTAAAACAAAAGCATTTAAGGTTTTAAGCGAAGTTGAATATTTGACCAACAGTGTTGATTATACTGATGTTGTTAAAAAGCTACTTGAGTCAAATTCAAGAGTTTTTCTACTACAAGCTGAGTAAGCAATTAATTATCTATTTCTAAATTTAATTAAATTTTAATTAAGGTCTGATGATGCAATAAAAATTCTTCAAAAAGCACAAGAAAATGATCTACTATCCGATGGTAATGTTTGGATAGCCAATGACAGAATATTTGATAATAAATCTATTCCTGAATTTGCTAATGGTAAACAAATATTTTTTTCCTTAACCAAGTTTTAATATTTGGTCATAGGCCTGATAATACCTGAGTACGTGGAACAGCTAGATATTGTTTATTATGCTTTTTCTTTGGTAAAAAAAGCCTATGAAGGCATTTACACCTATCAAATTAAAAAGCCACCCAACGATTGTAGTGACAATGGTCTCAGTTGGGACTTGGGAAAAAAAATCTATGAGTATTTTTTTAATTTTAATTAATCTAAATAAGATAAATTAAATTTTTTCAAATCTAGAGATATTATTTTCAATTATCATCAATTTGATGAAAAAAAAATAGAATTCGATGACGATGGTGACAGAATGTCGACCAGATATAACATTTTGAATTTTCATCATAATAGACCAGCGAGAGTCGGATATATATCTACTAGTTCGGATAATTTTAATTTAATTTTAAATAATTCTGATTTAATTTGGCCCGGATATACAAACAAAAAGCCAGATGGTACTAAATGGTCATCGAAATTTCGGATAGTTGTGATAGAAGAAAAGCCTTTTATATTCAAAATGCCAAAACCAAATTCAAAAAGATGCTCTCAGGTTATGAACAATTCATACGAATGTCCATGGTCTTTTAGTAATAAAAAAAGATAATAATTTTTAATAAATTTTTTTTTTCATCTTATCATTTTCATAGAAAACAAATCAAAAATATTTTGTTGTTATGGTTATTGCATTGATTTAATTAGAAAAATATCAGAATCGCTGAATTTTGAGTACGAGCTTTACTTAGTGCCAGATGGCCTTTATGGCGACTTGGTAGTTTAGATATTTTTCCCAAATAATTTAATAATAAAAAATTTAAAAGGCTCCAGATAAACAATGGAATGGTTTGATTGGAGAATTGGTCAATGACAGGGCAGATTTAATCCTTGCACCATTTACCATAAATCCAGAGCGAGCTCAGTTTGTTGATTTTACAAAGCCATTCAAGTACCAAGGCATTACAATTCTGGTCAAGAGAGTAAAATGTTTTAGCAAAGAAAGTACTTATTTATAATTTTGTATTAAAGAAAGGGAGTGATTCAAGTTTGGTATCATTTTTGCAGCCATTTAAAGATGGTCTTTGGATAATTATCCTCCTATCAGTCCATTTAGTGGCTCTAGTGCTATATCTACTAGATCGATTTAGCCCATTTGGAAAATTTAAGCTTTCTAAAACAGAAAATACTGAAGAGGACGCTTTGAATTTATCACGTGCTATTTGGTTTACATGGGGCGTTTTGCTCAATTCTGGCATTGGTGAGGGAACTCCGCGAAGCTTTAGTGCTAGAGTCCTAGGAATGGTATGGGCCGGATTCACAATGATAATGCTAGCTTCGTACACTGCCAATTTAGCTGCTTTTTTGGTCTTGGATCGACCCGAAGCCAGCATCACAGGAATCAATGATGCAAGAGTAATTTAATTAATAATTATTAAAAAAGAGAAAATTTTTCAAAATGCTTTAAAAGCTGAGAAATCCGTCTGAAAATTTTAGCTATGCTTCAGTCAAAGGCAGCGCTGTTGAGCGGTATTTTAAGCGCCAAGTTGAACTTAGCACCATGTACAGAACAATGGAGAATAAAAACTATCTAACTGCTGAGGAAGCTATAGATGATTTAAAAAATGAGTTAATAGATTGAATTAATTTATTTAATTATTAGATAAATAATTTTTTTTAATAGTAAAATTCAGGCCTTTATCTGGGACTCAGCTCGATTGGAGTATGAAGCGCGAAAATCATGCGATTTTATTACGACCGGTGAACTGTTTGGTCGTTCTAGCTACGCTCTGGCACTCAAAAAAGGAAATCCTTGGTTGCCAAAAATTTCCTTGAACATTCTTGGCCTGCATGAAAATGGTTTCATAGAAGATTTGGACAAAGAATGGATACTGCTGAATAATACATCATGTCAAGAGAAAGACTCTTCGCCAAGTACTTTAGGACTCACCAACATGGCAGGTAAAGGCGGTTTATTAAAGGCAAAAATTTTTATATATTCTATAAAAATTTCATCAAGGTGTTTTTATATTGGTAGCCGGAGGAATTATATTCGGCATATTTGTGATAATAATCGAGATCGCCTACAAGAAGCGAAAAGACAAAAAAGTTCGCCAACATGACATATCTCGGAATGCATTCGCTACATGGCGAAAGAATGTAGAAAAAAGAAAGCTACGAGCTACTCAAGGATCAGTAGCCGAGGCAAGACAGTCTAGAGATGGTTTTTTGAAAATTCCTTTGAAAAAAAATGGCATCTTTAATTCAATGACAAAAAATGTAGATAAAAACTACCCAAACAATATCAATTTGGCGAACAATTTAACCAAATTAGTAAAAACACCTGAAATAAAAGAATAGATATATTTTACTTTCAATAAAAAAATTAAATTAAAGTTTAACTTTTTATTTTTAAATTAAAAATGAATAATAACTTTTACGATTGAATGATTTAATAATTATGGGAAGTAAATTGCTGGATAAATTCCAATTGCTCAGTCTCTTTCTTTACCAATGAGTCATATTGATTGCTCAATCGTTCCAGTTCCATTTTACGCTCAACATACAATGCCTTCAATTGCATCACTTGACCTTCAGCTTGTTTTTGCATTGACTTGGTCGCATTTCGAGATCCGATTGCCTAGACCAAAGAAAAGATAAAAATTTTATTTCAACTTAATTTTAAGTTTAGTACCTTCATTTTTTCTTTCTCGACTAGCTTTGATATCTCATCAAATTTTTCCGAAAAGTACTGAACTATCTTTTGAAATTCTAGTATTCCTTTGATACAAAAATTTTATAATAAATGACATTTAAAGTTAATTGTTTAATTACTATCAATGAAATCCTTGCACTCATCTTTGAGCTCGGATGTCTGTTGGGCACTTTCGGGGTCCAAAAGGCGTATTTTGTTTAAGTCGTCCAAATAAAGACCGGCGTTAGATAAGGCTTCTTCGGCCATTCTAATTTATTTAATGGTTAAATTTTTTTAAATATTCAATATATTTGAGACGAAGGTTGGAATTTTGTTGCCATGGGAACGCATTTAAAAATTCAACCAAAACATTATGCAGAGTAAAAATGATAATTACTTTTGATTATTTTTTATTAAAAAAATTATTAATATTTCACAAAAAATTTAATGTTAAAAGAATAATCTAAAACTATGCTTTCAATTTCAATATCTTTTATTTAAACAAACATTATCTAAGATATTTTAAAAGAGATAAATATTATAAATTTTTTTTTAATTACATTTTAAAAATGTGTTTTTTATTCATTTAGTCACAAGAGAAAAATGAGTCACTAGTCAAGACCCTCTTTGAGTATCAATGAAGCCTTCAAGCATCTTAGTTTATATTGTTTATTTTACTTTAGAAAAAAATATGATTAATTTTTTATTTTCATTTGATAAAAATTTATTTAAACAAAAAAAATCTATTTGATACTTGACTAAATATGATATTGTTTAAAAATCAAAAAAATTAAATGCCTTAGTACAATTGGTAAGTTAAATGTGTCCAAAATAAGTCCAAATTTTTTGGCAAGAGATTCTCGGCGAGATTCATAAAATATTAATGCTAAATGAAAAGTTAAAACTAATATCTAGAACAATATATTATATATAATTTAAACTTTGAAATCATAATTATAAATACGAAATTGCTAATAAATATAAAAAGCTTGATTTTAGATCATGTACTTCAGGCATGATTAGTGCAAATTGAGCTAGTATTTAAGGAATTTTTTAAATTTGTTCAGAGCCAAAGCAATTTTTAAAATAAACTTTCTAAATCTTGGCCCAATTTAGATTTGGACAAATCATTGGATGCTAAAAAGCTCATCTAAAGCCTTTCCCAAGAAATTTTGGAAATCTGTAAGTGACACTAGCCGATGATTAATTAAAGAACTAACTTTTTGAGCTTAGGAGCCTACATCCTGCGGAGGCAAAGCTGTAATAAGATAAAAATGGTAAAAGAAAATTGGTCAAATAAAGAACCATGCACAAACAACAGTGCAACCGGTACTGACGCACCGGCTGGGGTAGGCTCGGAACCAAAACCAAATCCAAGCGCTCAAACGCACTCTAAAACACCGCTAAGCTCCCAGAGCCAAGCAAATCCGTGGGGCGATTACATAAGCAAACAAAATTTCATCGATATGCATTTTTGTTAATTAACAAAAATTAAACAATTTATTTAAATTTTTTTTATTCAATTTTATCATAGAATAAACACTGAACAAATTTTTTACTTCTTGATTTTAGACAAGATAATCTTCAGTATTTTGCTGTGAGCTTAAGTTTTTAACCAAAAAAAAAGTAAAAAGAAATAGTAACAAGCTAAATCTTGTTGAAACCCTAACTTACTCTTCTTTCATATTTTGAAGAGGGCTTAATCTTTATTGAATTACCTTTAAGATGGATAAACACAGAAATTTAATCTCTTTAGAAATTTGCAACAACATAAAAAGTTCGACTTGTTTATAAAAGTTTTTAGTAAAAACTTAAAATTGTCAATATATACACATAAATACATATTTATATATATTTTGTAAAAAAATCAGGGTTACTCTTATCTATGTATAATAAAAAATATATCTTTTTTTGTTGCCTTAAAAAGCCCACACATTTTTCACTATTATCATTTAGTCTACGCCCACGTTCGAAATTACTTAAGGTATAAATAAAGCTGGTTATTAAAGTTTGAAAAATTAGTTTACCATTTGACATTTGGCAACTTAAGTCAAAAATATAATAAATAAAAAAATTATATATAATTTAATATAGGAACACTCCTACGTTTTAAAATTTTTAATTATGTAATTAAAAAAATAAGAAATTTTTTTATGCTTATTTTTTTTTAATTTTATAAAGAAAAAATATACATTTTGTCCAACTGTAAATGAGTCATTAGCTGTGCGTAGGGACTACATTTAGTGATTCATTTTGGATGCTAATGGCAAGAGTGAGTGCGCTCTTGGAACAGAAGGGGGAGCTTTTTTAGATTGGTTTCGATTATTTATTTCAAAAGGTATGCTAGAAAATATATTCAGTAAATAATGAATCACTTTCTTGTTGCGAATTGAGAAAATTTTTAAATTTTTGGATATATAAGCAAAAATATTTTAGATAAAATAATATTTAACAATTTGGCGCGGAAAAAGTTCCTTTTAAAATATTGCCAAATTTAGAATTAGGGAAATTTGAATTTGAATGCGTAGTTGAGTGTATAGATAAGATATACTAAATTATGACATATCAGAAAATTTTTATTTTATTTTAGTTTTTTTATTTTTTGTTTTTTATTAAGTTTGTCAAGAACAATTTAAATTACAAGTTAAATATCAGATAGATTTTATATTAAGTTGAAGTTTCAGGGCTTAATTTTAAATTTAAATTTTTTTTTTTTTATTACCTTAATTTAATGTCGCATGTTAAATTATTTCAAAGTAAAATAGACAACTTAAATTAATTTCAACAAAAAATTTTTCCAAATCTCTCTCTCTCTCTTTCTTTCTCTTCATTTCTCAAAAAATAAATATTTAACTTTTTATTTTTTTGTTCTGAAAACAAGAAAACAAAATTTATATTTTTCTGTATGAAGATTAAAACTGGCCTAATACATGATACAAATGCCTCCAAATTTTCATCTATTTGCCAATAGCAGCACACCACCAGCAGAGTCAAACACTGATAATACAAACATTACTAATCCAACCTCATTGATTAATAACTTAGTTTATCCTATAAATTCCGAGGACAGTTTGGACGACTGGCTATCACTCGACTACAACATGTCCGACTCAAACTCGTACGGACACGGCTATGACGATTTGGCTGAGCACAGCACACAGCCGGTCTTTCAGAACTACATGCCTGTGCCTGAGACGTTCCACGCACCGGTGCCGCTCACCGGTGCCATAAAAAACGAGCCAAGCTACGCCGAAGACGAGTCTCCGCGGCCCATTACCGAAAAAGTGGTCAACAAAAAGAATGGCAAAGAGCAAATTTATTTGAAGTGGGGCCCGATCAAGGTGCGGCCTAGGCAGCGACCTGCGCCCACTCTCGCCTCTGGACGCAAGTCCAAGAACACGGTGCTGTCGCCCGAGGAGGAACGCAAGCGCGAGGAAAGGCGCAAGAGGAACCGCGAGGCTGCCGAAAAGTGCAAACAAAATAGGGAAAGCGTTGTTAAAGATTTGGAAAAGACCTATGATCAATTGTTAAATGAGCGAGACAATTTGTTAATTGAGCACGACAATTTGCTTAAGGAAAAGAGCAAATTGCAGCAATTGTTTAACGAAAGCCAAGCACCAAGTGCATATAATCAGGAATTTGGCAACACATACCAAACACAATCGTACACATTTGCCAATGTGTACCAATATCCGACCTATTCGTATCAAATGGACCATAACCAATACTTCATTAATCCTTCTCAAGCTCCTCAGCAGCCAAATGTACCACAAACAAGCCAATCGGCCATCCAAAATTACCAAATGCATCCACAATTGCAGAATTTCGACACAAATCAGTGGAGTTAATCAACCAATGTGTCCAGTTTTGCCATTGACAAGCATTTTCTACAAGAAAATATTGTACATCTAATACTCAAAAAGTCTTAAGTCATTAATTTTTTATTTTAAATCTTTATTTTAGTAAATTTGTATCAATTAATAAAATTTTAGGTTAAAAAAAAAATTTTTTTTTTTTTTACTCAAATTAATAAGAATATATTTCTACAGCCAAATATTGACTGATCAAAATTTACTAAAGTCTCTAAACAAAATCTCTTTGTTTGTACTAATTTAAAAGTTAAATTAGATAAAAACTGTATTGCTTGGCTTAATATTACCATTAGGTTCATATCACCTATGCGCTTTAATTCCCCTGGCAAATATATTTTTAAGCTTAACTATGTCAAATATTTACAAAGATAATTTTATTATAAGCAATGCATTAAAATTTAGCTAGTTCTAATATGCTAGCGTAGAAAACAAGAAAGCTTGCCTCAATCAGTCTCTAATGGGATTTTGGCAAGGTAATTAGGGCCAATTTTAGGTATGCTTAATATCAGTAAAGTGCTATGAGAGTTTGAGATTTTAAATGTAGAGGCATTAGACAAACATTACGTCATTTTTATTAAGGCATTTTTGAATTTGGAAGCTCTTTGGCAGCAGTGCATATTTGTTTTCTGGATATTATATTTTGATTATGTCAAAAAGCAAAATTTGTCTTTGGAGAACGTTTTTATATCATTTTGTTTTCTTGTTTGTCAATTTTAATTTATTTTTTAAGCAATAAATAGATGTAAATTTAAAAAATAAAATTTATTAAATTACCAATTGCTATAAATAAATGAATTTAGATTTATTTTAATTAAAAAGGTTATTAGAACAAAATGTTGATTTTATTTGGACAAAAAAGAAGAGGAAAAATTTTTTATAAAGTGCTTTGATTAATGTTTGATTAATACATTAAAATTACATAATTTCAATTTGGAGTTAAATGAGAATTAATATTGTAAAATTTTTGAAATCAAAGCCATTTTGTTTTAAAAATGATAAAATTTTATCAATTCACACAAAAAATTATCTTACATAAAAAAGAAATTAAAACATTTATCAACAATTATCTAATATCAATAAAATCTAAGAATTAAAAAAAATGAACTATTAAAAAATTTCTTTGGAGAAAAATAGAGAGTGAAATAATAGATTTATATAAAAAAGAAAGTTTCACTTTATAATAAAAACATTTTTTCAAATAAGGAAGAATAAGTTAATTGATTCGAGTTTAAACTTAAAAGAACTAGGATTTTATTTGAATTGATAATTAGGAAATTTTTTACAATAGAAGTAAAAACAAATTTTTAAAAATGAAAAATTTTCCCTCGAAGGTAGCGATAAAGCTGGTTGTCAATATTAAGAGATAAAAAATCCCATTAAAAGTTATTTTTAATCCCTCTAGTTTGCATACTAGCGCTAAATTATTTTAAGATTTTGGTATTCAAATCGAGATAAAATTGGAATTTAGGACGATTTAGTTAAAAATTTATATTTATGCTCTACCAATATTTACAGAGCTTTTTGCTCTATTAACAAAAAAAATATTTTTTTTTATATTATTTTGCATGGTTTATATTTTTAATTGGAACTAAGGGAGATAATTAACTAAAGTTTTTTTTTAAATATGAAAATTAATCTTTTACATTTGTTAAGATCATACTGGGAATAATTTAAAGAAGTGATATTAAGTTTAAAGCTTTAATTACACTGAAATAAACAATAACAACTGTTGATTATATTTAAATTAAATTTTACTCCTTAATACATTATTTTGTTAAAAAACTAAATGACCCAAAAAAAAGAACACTTGGAATAATAATTATATGATTAAAGGAAACATACTGGAAAAAAATAAAGGAAAAATGGAATAAAATTAATGAGTTTTAAAACAATTTTGATTATTTATGTACAAAAAAATAAATTTTTGTATTATGAGTTTATTTAAATAAAATTTCAGCAACAAAAAAATCCAAGTCAAACAAGTATTTAAAAAAATAGCTTAGTTTAAATCATCAATAGATAATTTAACTGTACTTTTTATCTATAAAATAATATTTACATAACTAAATAGTAAAAAAAGAACAAGAAAAAAATAAGACATTCAAGCTGTACAGGTAAATCGCTTCGAATAAAACATATTAAAATCAATATCAATAATTAGGAATTGTTCACGCAAACAACATTGGAAGCTAGGCCAAGAGCTTTCGTCGGGCTATTAGCTTTTGCAAAGCTTTATAAATAAAACATTAGATTATATTTGGAAAGTTGAATAAAATATATTTTTTGTTTGGCAATTGTATGAAAAAAAAATAATTTTATTAGAGATATAAAAAGATAAAATTTAAATTTAAAATAAAAAAAAAATAAAATAAGATAAAAAATATTTAGCATATAATGTTTTAAGTATTCGTATAATTTTGTACACACCGAAACAAAATCGAGAATAAGAAAGCTAAATAATTGATCATGTAAATAGTTACCTAGAAGATTCGATTGCTGATATGGTAGCACTGCGTCTGTCTCGGTTGTTTTCTCGCATAAGGTTTCTTGCTGCCAAGAGTCGCGCTTCCATTGACTTAAATTGTCACAATTTTAAACTGTGCATCAAAAAAAAAGAAAATTCAAAAATAAAGATACTCACTGTTATTTTTCTGAGACTGTCACCAACAAAGTTAAGCGCTGAAATGCGTAGCGATGATGTCACTGGATTTTGATGGACATTTGGTATATTGAAAACATTATTTGCCAGCTCTTCATTTTTCATTTTTTCTTCTTTGGCTTTTTGCTCTTCGCCATTTGACTGTGATGAGAAAGAAGTGTCAGTTTCCATGGGACACGAATTGTTCAAGTTAGCATTAGTGTTAGTATTTGTGTTTGTGTTGTCAAGCACCACTGTTCCATCAGCTGAATTGTCCTGTTTCTGTGCTTTTATTTGTCTCACAGCAAGCTCTTGCTTCAAATCACGAGCTTCGTCTCTCAGTCTTTGTACAGTTTCGGCCAATTCATCTTTTTCGTCAAGTTCACTCTCCAATATGGCATTTCTTTCCAATGCTTCATTGAGCTTGGCTTCAAATTCGCCCAACGAAAACATGGCACATCGATTTGTTCTCTCCAAGTCGTCATTTTTTTGCTCAAGTGCCCGGATATACTTTTGCATTTCATCTTTAAGAGACTTGCATTCAGCAAGCTCGTCTTGCAGCTTGGATATTTGCTTTTGTGTACTCGAGTTCATTTTGGTCAAATTGTCCTTTTATTCATTACTTTTTATTTTTTCTTATTTTTTTTTTAATTTAAATTTAGTTTACCTTCATCAAGTCACAATTGACTGTTAATCGATGGTTACAATTTTTCAGCTCTTTTATCTCATTTTCGTAAAGCTTTAGCTCTGCTTCCAATTCTTGTTCAAATTCTCGCGAGCTTTTCTGAAAATCATCAAACTGAAGATTCAATTCTTCATATCTGACAACAATTAAAAGATAATTTTTAACATTTTTTACAAAATCATTGTAAAATAAATTTTTTTTCATAAAATTTAATTTATTTTAAAAAAAACTTACTTTTGTTTCCAATAAAGTAAGGTATTTTCGTCAGGTACACTCATTGTCTATTAATTTAGGTATAAAACAAAAAACACTGTTGGTTTCTAATATAAATCTATTCTCAAGATAAAAATTTAATAAATAAAAAATCTTATTTGATCTCAATCTAAATGTTTCAAATAAAGTTTTTGCATTAAAGTTAGAGTTAAGTGAATAAAATAAAAATATTTATAATAATCATTTTAAACAAAGAATTTATAATAATTGTCTTTGAATAAAACTCTCGAAATTTTAAATAATCGAACCTCATTTTTCATTGGTTTCATTATGATAATGAATTATTTTGATAATTAATTAATTTACTTTTAAATTTTTAATTATTAGGAATTTTTTTTATACCATATGCAACTAAACCGATCCTTTTTGCCTAATTACGTTTTAAATAATCGAATTTGTTTTTTTTTTATACTTTGAATATATGATAATAAAATTGATGAAATAATATTTTTTTTAAATTTAAATTATTTAGAATTTTTTAATTAGCATTCAACGAACCTGTAACTTTTTGCCAACGCTTTTAAAAAAGTGAAACAAATATAAAAAATGATTTTTTTAGCAACTCTGGCAAGGCTCATTATTCGACCATAACTAATATAACAGTGTATTGATATTTTGTCTAGACTAGAGTCGAATGATACCAAGCAAACTATCTTGATGTTTGCCACCTAAATTTGTTTGTATTGAAGAGTTATTGGCTCTGCTAAACAAAATAAAAATTGCTTGATTCGAACCAAGTAAATTTGAAAGACTCTGGTCAGGTTTAGATTTTCAAATAAACAAATAAGACCCAAGTATTTCATAATCAAATTAAAATGCCTAAACAATAAAAAAAAACAAACAACTAATACAAAGCTAGAGCTATTATGGTCAATACTGGTAATTAATTTAAAGTGGCTTTGTTCGTACTCAATTAATTCGTTGTTTACCAGAGGCTATTGCATTATTGTTGGTAAAGTGTTTTTGGTCCAAAATAAGAATGGCTTTAAATCTCAAGGCAAACATGTGATCTCATTTATCAGTTATCGAGAAAGAATGTTTCCATAAAATTAATGAAAAAACTCATTTATTATCTTTTGGTTAAATTAAAAGAGATAAATGAGCGAGCCACTTTTCTTCCGTTGCTTGACGCTTGCTTAATTATGATATTAAACATTTTCTCAAATAAATACTTTTTATTTTACGAGATTGAAGAATAAAATTTAAATAATTTAGTAAAATTTATGAATTATAATAAATATTTGCACGAATGCAAAAATGCAAAAAGTATACCAATCTCATGCTCATCTGAGCTATAGCCTTATATTTGGCCTATAAATACTAGGGCATTTTTAATGCTAATTTAAAGTACTTGACAACTTTTTGATTTGTTTGATTAGTGGTAAAATGATACAAAGCTGTTTATGCCTAGTTTGGGTTTCTTCTAATTAAAGTTTGGTCTGCACTTGAAATAAATTCTTCAAAATAAACTCTATCTTAAGTTTTAGCTGACCAAATAAAATATTTTTACTCATTATTTTAAAAAATTTTAATTAATAAAACTAAATTAAGGCATTTAATTAGATACATAAGCATCTATTTTAAAATTTTTAATTATAAATTAAACAAAAAGCTTTATATTGCGAAAATTCTACTTAAGACTTGAGTTTAATATTTTATTTACTATATTTAATATTTATAATTAATAATTCTTTATTTTACGGCCATTTACGCTTAAAATATTGTTTTGTATTTGACATATATTAATATATTTTTACAATGTACAAAAAGATTTTGAATCGTTCTTTATTTTTTTAATATTAAAAAAAACTTGACAAAAATCTTTGATTTCTTTCTGAAATTTTTTTATTACATAAAATTAATTGTTTTATTTATCGTTTTAATTAAAACTAAAAATTCTAATCACTCAAATAAAATAAATGTTTTCATTGAGAATTTTCAGCATTAATTATTATTTGGCAAAACCTGAACCAGGACTTGACATAACCTATTCAGATTTTCGGTGTTGTGAAATCAAACAAGTGCCAGTGATTCGAATATTCGGCTCCACCAAAGAAGGTCCTACTGATGTAGTTTTCTTGCATCAGACTTAAATATCTTTTTGATTTAGGTCAAAAAGCATGTCTTCATGTTCACAATGTTTTTCCTTACTTGCTGGTCAAGCCATTCAAATCATCACTTGATATGGACGAACTCGCCAAATATACCTACGAATTTGCCAACCAGATCGACAAGGTACTCAATATAGCTCTGTGTGTCAAAGATCCTGTATCAACTCAGCACGTATTTAAAATAAAACCTATCTATACAAAGTAATACTACCATTTAAAAATTGTTCACTATTATTTGAAATAAAAATCTTAGATCAATGTATGGATACAACGAAAAAGATACTCTATTCTTGAAAATTTATCTATTTAATCCTGCTATAGTTAAAAAGTAAAAAAAAATTAATTAAATATTCAATAATTTTGTGGTCAGATTAAGTGATTTGTTGCTCAATGGGACCATAATGGGCGAATCGTTTCAGACCTACGAGTCTCACGTGCCCTACAATCTACAATTTTTAATAGACTACAATCTTTTTGGCATGAATTTGATTCATTTAAAATCGGTCAAATTCAGAAGAAAAAATTTAAGCACTGAAGACACTGAACTTAATTCTGGTAGATTTGAAGCTGAAGTTTTGGTAAAAAATGGAAAATGGAATATAGATAATTTACCAGAGTAAATTACAAGACAATTTTAGTTCCAAGTGTAAAATTTTTTTAAAGAGATCTTCTCCTTGATCAAGCTATAGAAAGGCAATCAACATGCGATCTGGAACTGGACTCATGTGCCGCAGATATCATGAACTATGATATGGACAAAGACGGCTACATGTTGAATCCAGGCATGAGTGCTCTTTGGGATGAGGAAAAAAAAAGACGTGATTTGCTTAGCATTGATACTCCACTTGAAACTGTTGATGCTGATGGTCAGACAGATATTTCTATCTTATGTTATGGAATAAATAAATTAATAATGTTATCTAGAGCGAACAAATATTTTAAAAATTGAAAACGAAATTGAGTTCAAAAAAAGATTAATTATGCTATTAGAGAACAGGTTAAATTAAGACAAATTAAATTATTTTCCAAGCTTAATTATTATGAACTAGAAAGATTTGAGGCCAAGTATCCATTTAGAACGGAACCTGAATGTAAATTATTGTTTATCTTTTTTGTTTTGTTTGATTAATTAATGATAGAATTTAATTTTTTTTAAATTAAGTCCAAGAAGAGAAAATAGTGGTCAAAAGTGTCCAAGACTTGTGTGCCATTAATCAAACATTTCAAGAGGTTGATTGCATAAATGATGATTTGATTGCTGATATGCTTGAGGATCTTCATAATAATACTGATATAGAGAACTCCATCATTTCGGATGGTAAATAAATTTTGTTTATTTTTAAATTAGATAACTTAAAAGTTATCACATATTAGCTTGATTAAAGGCAATTTTTTAAGATGATGATGAAAGAGAGACTATTTTGAGAGAAAATAATGACATGAGCCAGATTGGAAAAGCAGCTGATGATGACAGGTAAGATCCAATTTAGGTTAATTTTTGATTATTTTTAATCAAATAAAGCGAAGAAAATGAGAATGAGAATTTTTTAAATGACACTATTTCATCAGAAGAGAGTGATCATCAGATTGGTAAAAACATTGGAGACCAAAAAGATTGTGAGAAAGGAGAATTGATCACCGATCAAAATTCAGGTGATTCATCATTATCGTCAAGTGATGAGAGCTTTTCTAAAGATGAGCCAATCTCTGTGGCAAATATTGCCCATGAATGTAGCTATTTTTCCAGCGAACCAGAATGCTCACATGGAGCTTCTACTTCAAAGTCTTTGCTTCAAAATGTTTGTCTGAAATGCGAATTTGTTAAGGAAATAAATGACTCATTGGATCACATGGCATTTTTGTCTCCTGAAATTTGTCCAGACACACAAAAAAACTTCTTGAACGAATTGAAATTTGATTCACCAACTCTGGATGCTAAAGATTCTACCGAAATACCTGATATTATAAATGAGACAATTACAGAACAAGATTTGCTTGAGTTAACCCAAGTAAATGAGACTTTGAATGAAGCGGATGATACCAGAGCTGAAATAAACTTATCTAGACGCAGCTCGTTGTCTGAAACAACTTTAATGCTAAGTGATTCGGATTATGATGAGGCCGACAAGGAAGAAGATTTACTTAAGGAATACTATGAAAAACAGAATAAAAAATTTCAGTTTAGAAGAAAAAAAATTCTTGATGACCAACTGGATGATACTGATAAAAATTTACTTGATCATTATGTTGATTTAGATAGAATTCAGCAAAAAAATGACATGTTATCCAAAAAATTGGAGCCATATGAAGCATGGTTTTGTCCGCGAATCGAACCACCTTCAGCCATGGAACTACATGATATTTTTAAGCATAACAATGAACCATTTGTTAAATACTACAAGTCTAAAGATAAATTTAAGCTTAAGCTTAGTTTATACCCCTTTGATGAAAAGTTATCTGAAAACTTTATGGTTGATTCGAACGACGACGATCTTCAATGGTTTACGCCTGCTCTTCCACTTCCCTCTGTTCACAGAGTCCATAAAAAAATGTAAATTTTTACCTTATTCTATTACTTTTGATTATAAAATTAAAAAATTTAATTCATATCATTTTTTACCATAATTTAAATATCATTTAAATTAAAAACTGGTTCACTTTTAATTAATAATTGATAATATTTTAATCATCTAATTATAAGGGGTTTTTAATTAATAATTTTTCTTTTAAAATTTTAATAAAATATCAAATAAAGGTAAAAAATGAATTCTTGAAATATAAATCTTGCCAATTATTAAAAATATTAAGGTTATTCTGTTTTAAGTAAGAGTTTTAGAATTTAATGATAACAATTAATCAAAAAATTATCTATTTAATAAAGTCTCAATTTCACTCTTTTACATTTAAGATCAAAAAAACAAAAGCGAGTTCGACGACCAAGTCAAACATCAAAAACCAGCTCACAAAACTCTACCAATTCTCAAGATTTGATCGAAACTAGCTCGATCCAATCGAATTCACAGTCAATTATTCCCTTTCGGTCCAATTTGACTCCATTTAAAAATAATCAAACCACTAACAAATCCATTTTGGTAAAAAAAAATGCACCAAGACCGGAAAAGAAAAGAAAATCAGTTCGTTTTAGTGAAAAAATATTGCTTGTGAACGAAAATCTGGCTCAAAATGAGTTCTCTAAATCGAATGAAAAAGGTCATTTTATGGTTGAAGGAATCCTAAGGAATCAAACTTTGGACAACATAAAAATGCAAAGCTCTATTCCGAGCACTCCGTACAGCTCAATGGATGAATTCACATCAACCAACTCGGTTAATTCGAATACAACCTTGATTTTAGAGGAAGAAATTCCAATGCAAAATCAAACATTTAATGAGTCAATAAACCAAACTTTAGATAGCTCAATCAAACCATCTTTTTACGAGTTTGACTCAATTTTATTTCCAAAAGCATCAAAATATGTAGATTATTTGTCAATGAGCACCCAGGACTTGTCCAACGATGATGAAAATGTCTCAAGCAAAGAAAGCAAAAAAGAGAAAAAAATTTTACACAAAAATAAAGATAATTGTTTAAATTTGACCGAGACTTTTCATTTGACCCTAATGAGTATGGAAGTGCATGTGAACACTAGAGGTAACTTGACGCCAGACCCTGAGTATGACTCAATTGGTTTTATTTGCTTTACCATTTTGCATAATAGGCCCATAGTAGAAATAGAGGAAAGCAACTATGAAACACATCTGATTATCTATGACTCGGAGAAGCGATCCATGGCAACTACAAGGTACCTTGGAATAGAATCATCTCTTAAGAAAAAAATTAAGTCCATAACTTATACACATTGTGAAGAAGAGCTGTTGAACTCTTTTGTTAGGGCAGTACAGTATTTCGATCCTGACATAATAGTTGGTTTCGAGATCCAAAAATTGTCCTGGTGTTATCTGGCCAGAAGGGCAATTAAGCTAAAAATGTTGGATTTTTGCTCAAAGATATCTCGTTTGCCCAAATTTAAACGAGAAAGCTTGATGAGAATTAATTTGGCCAAGAAGCCTTTGCCAACAACTTCTAAATTGAATGAAGCAAGCTCGGAAGTTATGCCTGTACCACATGAGTTAATAATAGCAGGAAGGGTGGTTCTAAATTTGTGGCGTATTCTAAGAAGTGAAATAGCTCTAAGCATGTATTCATTTGAGAATTGTTGCTTTAGTATACTTCATGAAAGAGCTCCAATGTATTCCTATTCGGCACTTGATACATGGTTTAGGCATAGGACTGATTTATTCAGATCAAAAACAATTGAATACTTTACGTATCGGTCACGCGCTGATTTGCGCCTAATGGTAGCCTTGGATCTAGTTGGAAAGACTTGTGAATTTGCCAGAGTATATGGCATAGAGTTTTATCATGTATTCTTCCGGGGTTCACAGTACAGGGTTGAGTCGATGATGCTACGGATAGCTCGCAAGCTTAATTTTGTCGCTTTTTCAGCTAACCAAAAGCAAAAAACAACCATGAGAGCACCTGAGTGCATTCCATTGACCTTGGAGCCTGAATCAAAATTCTATACAGACCCAGTTGCTGTGCTGGACTTTCAGTCACTGTATCCAAGTGTAATCATAGCATACAATATTTGCTTTACTACTTGTCTTGGACGAATTGAGTCAATTGGCAAAGAAGGAAGCTTTAAATTCGGATGTGGTAGCTTGTTTGTGCCAGACAAATTAATAAAAAGCCTTGACTTGGAAAAGGATATTTATGTCGCTCCAAATGGTGTAGCTTTTGTCAAACCTCACATAAGACAGGGTAAATTATCCTTTTGATTTAGAATAAGCCTTTTATTAAAACCCAAAAAAGGTTGAATGAGTTTATTATTTATAAAAGTTTAATAAAGTTTTTATTATTTAAATGATTATTAAAAAATATATTTTTTTTTATTATTTAAAAATAAAATTCAAATGTATTTTAAAGGCATCTTACCAATTATGCTCGAAGACATTCTAAAAACACGAGTTATGGTAAAAAATAGTATGAAAATACACAAAAGTGATGAAAATTTCCAGAAAATATCCGATGCCAGACAGCTTAGTTTAAAATTGATTGCCAATGTGACATTCGGCTACACTGCTGCAAACTTCTCCGGACGCATGCCTTGTGTAGAAGTAGGCGACAGCATAGTCCGTGTAGCGAGACAAGCGCTAGAAAACTGCATCAAATACATCCAATCTAATCAGAAAGTGTATGGAGGTCGCGTGGTATACGGCGACACGGACAGTGTCTTTGTCCTGTTCGAAGGAATGAAAAAGTCAAATGCTTTTCAAAATTCGTATAAAATAGTCCAAGAAATTACCAACATGAATATCAAGCCCATAAAGCTAAAATTTGAGAAAATTTACTTTCCGTGTGTACTTTTGGCAAAAAAACGCTACCTTGGCTATATGTATGAGAGTCCAGAACAAGCTGAGCCGACACTTGATGTCAAAGGAATTGAAATTATTCGCCGTGATGGTTGCCAAATTTCGGCAAAAATGCTCGAAAGAAGCTGTAAAATATTGTTCGAATTCAAAGATGTTGAAAAAGTAAAGGACTATGTGGAAAAACAGATAATGAAATTGGTAAATGGAAAAGTAAATTTGAAAGAGTTTATCATTGCCAAAGAGTATCGTGGCCGCGAATACTATGACAATGCCAAATCGATCGCAGCCTGTCAAGTAGCTAACAGATCGCTTCTCAAAGACCCACTTTCCGAGCCTTTGGCTGGCGAACGAGTTCCGTATATAATAATATACGGTCTTCCTGGTTTGCCACTTTATGAGTTGGTCAGATCGCCTTACGAGCTCATGGACAATCCTGATATCAAAATAAACTATGAATATTATGTAATGAAACAAGTTCTTCCTCCTCTGGACAGAATAATGTGCCTAATGAATGTGAATGTGTTCGATTGGGTCAAGAGTCTATCTTTCAAGCCGAAGATGTTTCAGTATGGCAATGAGAATGGAACAAAATGCAATCAGCCAGTTAGCTTGGTAAATTATGTATTCTCTGCTGATTGTGTTTTGTGTGGCAGGAAGCGCAATGATGGTCGAAGCGCCAAGAATGGTCTTTGCGACAAATGCCAACAATTAGACCAAAATGATTTGTGTAAAATGTTCTATAAATTGAATAAAAATGAGCAAAAATTAGACAGAATTTTAAAAATTTGCCAACTATGCACCGGTGATCGAAACCTTAATGTAAATACCAAACACGAGTGCAAATCGCTGGACTGTCCAGTTAGTTTTATGTACATTAGTGAAAAGCAAAATTTAAAAAAAACTAACTATATAAGAAATATAATAGGAAAATATTTTTAATAATCGTCAAACAAATTAATTGAATTTTTTTTATAAAAAATGTTTATTAACTTATAATCAATCGCGTAGTTGTACCAAAAATAAAACGCTAGATTTTTTATTAGAAAAAAGCCTAAGCCTAGAATAAAAAGCTTTCATAAATTTATAATAAATATCACAAAGATTTTAGTTTGATTCAATATTACATTCTTTTTTTTTAATAAAAAGCAAATAAAATCCTTATTTTTTATTATTTTTATTCAAAGAATAATTTAGCATTTAGTTTAAAAATTTGATTATGAGTTCAAGCTTGATTTTTGCGTCGAAGTTTTTATCCAAGATATCAACAGCAATATTCACCGGTGGGGCTGTTTACTGTTCTTTGGTGGAACATCCAGCCAGGCTGAGCATTGACAAAAGAGCAGCAGTAAGCCAATTTAGACCAAGTCTAAAGCGAGCTATCTTATTACAATCAATTACTTCGTCTCTTGGTTTCATTAGCTCTTCAGTAGCCTACTATCTGCAAAATGATAAAAAGTGGCTATACTCAGCTATTTTGATTATATCTGTGTTACCATACACTCTCTTGTGCATTATGCCTACTAATAAAAAACTAATGGACACTAATTTGGACCCGGATTCAAACGAGGCCAAAGGTCTATTGGAAAAATGGCAACTTCTTCATGCAGTTCGCTCATTGGTTGGTCTTGTGGCATTGGTATTGATGGAAATTTAGAATGCAATTTGATTAATTAGCTTTATTTTTTTAATAAATCTAATTTTAAAATATTTTTTAATTCTAAGTTATTTATAAAATTGCTATCGTAAAAAGAAGTGGCACAAAAGGATTCATTTTGGGTCCTAAAATGTTAAGCAACTAAACTATGTATTAAATTATTTATAGATATAGGATAACAAAGATAATTTTCACACATTTTAAATTTAAAAAGAGAATCATCTAAATTATTAGCAGATAAATAATACAAATTGAAATTGTCTAATTTATTATCTATTATATTTCTGTCACCCTCCTCTTTTTGCAACCGGGCTTGGGACCGGCTTTGGCAGAGTTATGACGGCGTCTTTCCCTAAGAAGCCAGTGGGACGTTCATCATAAACAGCGCCACTCATCCGAGCACTCAATGGCTGCGAACTCGACAACTGTTTAGACTAGCTTGGAACCACAAACCAAGCGACTTCTCTCTCACTCGAGAAAAGTCTTAACTTAAGGCTTCCAAAGTTACGTACTATCTGCAGAGGGTCAGCTGTACAGCAGATTCTCGCTCCTTTCGGATTCTATACTGGGAGATGGTCGAAGCCAGCGGCGCCCTCATACGACAAGACTTGGACAAAGACCCGTAGGCCTATGTACCCGCCATACAGCTCTTCTGCAAACTACGTGAAAGACCACATGCACATACGATGCATGTGGCTGCCACCACCCTCCTCTTTTTTCATCAGGGCTTGGGACCTGCGGATCGGCAGAGTTATGGTGACTGCTTTTTGATTCCATTTTTTTAATTTAAAATATTTTTTAAAATTTCAAATTAAAAAAAATTAATTGATTTCTTCCAAAATGTCTTCCTATTTATACCCTTTGACAACATGAGTCATTAGAACTAATTTAACCAATTTAACTAATTTAATTGTTGATTTTCAAATTAATTTCAAAAAAACAACCAAATATATAAATGAAAATTCACAATCAATATAAAAACATAATATTTAACTGTCAACATATGTCTTTTGTTCATTTGAATCTCTTCGAAAAAAGTACTCTACATACTTTGTTAAAATTGTACAATTTTTCACTTTAGTTTTTAAACTAATCCTATTAAATTTTGTAATTATTATTAATATTAAAATATTTTTTTTAATACTTGAAAAATCTTACAAGGTATTGTTATGAAAATATGAAAAAATGAAACTATTGCTAATTAAACAGCAATGATTGAATTTAATTATAAGAAAGAATTGATTTTTAAGCTAATTGGGCTTTATGTGTACCAGAATGTTCAGAATTAAGTAAGCAATCCAAAAATGGCAGATACAATAATTATAAAAATACTTTCTTATCACAATCCAGACAAAAATTATACAAATTTTTTTAGAAACTTACTTATCTCTTTTATTTTGGCCTTTACCTAAAAAACAGATAACACTGAACATGTCCCAAATACATTTGCACCAACCATTTTAAATTCATTCACTGAGTAATACAATTCGAACTTCATTTTTCCTAAATTTATTTTAATTCAATTAATTCGGTCTGACTCGTGGTCATTGACAGGTCAAAAATTTGGTTTATCTTTGAGAATTGAATAGAGATATTTAAATTAATCCTTTTTTAAAAATTAACTTGTATAAAAAATTAAGAGCTAATTATTTGATATTTAATGATTGAATTGATAAATTTATACTACAAATTAGATTGCTGAATTCAAGATAATAGACTACAAACTGGTTCTTCTTTTAAACAATTAATATTCAAAGAAATTAAAAAAACAATCTAAAATTTAGTCAAAGAAATTTTAATTTCTACATTTGCTCAAACATTCGAGACAAATTTTATGTCTAGTTTTTTAAGTTTTAAAGGTATATATTTAATTTTTCAGTGTATATGTACTTAAAAAAAAACTTGAGATCTTATTTTTGGCACAATTTACTTAAAATTAAGAAAAAAAATCAAGTTAGCCACATAGATATTTTTTACATTAAAAAAATTTAAAAAATGGAATGTGTTTTCCGATCACTTTTCAATGTTCTTGAATGTCCAGAGGTGAAACTTAAGCGTCCTACTTGGCTCAAACAACCATCTGCCATGACCGTGTTTTTCATTCTGCTTGGTTCATATTTTTTGGTTACTGGTGGAGTAATCTATGATGTAATTGTGGAACCTCCGTCAATAGGCTCAACCACTGACCACATGGGTCGTTCTAAACCAGTGAATACAATTTTCTAAAAGAATTAATAAAGAAAGCTAAATATTTATTTTTAGGTAGCTTTTATGCAGTGGAGAATTAATGGTCAATACATTATGGAAGGTCTAGCGTCTAGCTTTCTGTTCACTATGGGTGCTGTTGGATTCATTATTCTGGACAAAACTAATATTGGTCTGATGCCCAAATTGAACCGCATAATCATGATTTCAATCGGTTCAGCTTGTATTCTTATTTCCTTTTTTACCTTAAGAGTTTTTATGAAAATTAAAATGCCCTCTTACATGAACTAAAGGCTTCAGTTTTAATCGAACAAATAGATCACAGCGTTTAGGTAATGGTTTTGTTGGTTCTTCTTTTTTAATTAAGTAAATTTAAATTCCAAAATTTTTCAACTGTTACTTATTATTGATTATAAACTACTTATTTAACTTAAAAAAAATAAATTATTTAAAAACAATTTTTTTTCAATTTTTTTAATAGTAATTATTTATAGATTCAAATTTTAGGGACTTAATTTAACTAAAATTTAAACAAAATAATTAATTTTAAATTTTTGGCATTTTTTCATTCAAATATTAATTGATTAATCAATTGGTTTGTAGATTAATGTCTTATAATGTCAATAATAAAGAATATATTTATTAATGTTAATTAAATTTTGCGACAATAATTTATTTAGTAATTTGAATTTAATTTTTCAAATTTTAATTTTAAATGGAAAAAGACTTTCCCTCGAAAATATTCATTAACTTGGAAAATAAAGAAGACAAAGACACAGAATCGGTCAATGAGTATCACCAATTGACTGAAGATACCATTAAACTGCACTACAAGTATCCAGTCAATTTCACCATCAGCAACAATGAAGTTGTCTCTCAAACTCAGAAATTCTATTCGGATAATTTAACATTACAAAATGGAAATTTAATACCAATTTATTTTGACGAAATATCAATTAAAAAAAAAAGTAAATTGATAAATTTTGTTCAGATCTAAACTTATTAATTAAAAGAGCCTATTTTTGTGCAAAATTATCTTAATAGGACACACGAAATAAAAGTTCATTGCAAGTTCCAAGATGGTTTCCTTTTGCCAGAGTATTTGTGCAACGGTATCTAAATTAAACATTTAAATAAAGAAAAAATTAAAACAATCTAGGTCGTAGAGGACAATGTATCTATTTGCCAGACGAAGATATTCGCCTCACGCCCATTGAATTTCAAAATTTTTCCGGCAGTACAAATTCAGATTGGAAGGATGTAATTAAAATATTTGATAATCAGCTTGGTCAAGATCATAGCATGAAGCTTGGTCGTCACAAACGGATCAGAAATTATTGTTCAATTAAGGACTTGAATAGATCAGGTGTTCTAAATGTTCACTCAAATTTTTGTAATTGTAAAATTCCTGGTCAAAAAAAAATTAATTCAGTAAAATTCAAAACTAAAAAGTATCTTTATTTAATTAACTAAATTAAAGTACAGCTCAATGAAGCTCATGTCGAGCTTTTTTATCAACTCATACAAAAATATGGTGCTGGCGCGCGCAACAAATAAAAAAAAAAATTTGCTTGAAATCGACTTGTATGACCATAATGGATCAGAGTGTCCAGAAAGTCTTAATTTTTTGGCAAATTTTTCAAAAAAAAATACAATTAAAATAAATGATTGTGAAAATTATGATCTAATGCAGATTGATGTTGGAACATTTGATGAGCAAGGCTACTTTGGCAATGAGTCAAGCAATTCAGTTATGGATGCATATTTTTTTCTCAACTACGAAAACAAAGCGTTCAAAAGTATCTATCTAAATTTAAATGAGGACAATAATTTAGATTATAAAATTTTAAATCAACTTGACTTCGAGAGACAATTTATAGCCAACATTTCGGGATCTAATTTGATCCGTGGCGAGTGTGCCATTCTTACAAACCAGGGAAATATTTATCTAAGTAATGAATTCACCTCAAATGAATACAATTTAAATAAAATAGCCCAAAATGTTTGTCCAAAGTTTTCATCTGAACTTGATTTTAGAAAAATTCAAATCGGATCACAACCAAGGCAGTTTATTTATTCGGACTATTCACAAGTTTTGGCAATTGATTCAAGAATTAGATCAAAATTAAACTTAATAACAAAAGACCTATTTAGTCCAGTTAGTAAGTGCCTGGACCAAAATGAGCTAATTTGCCAGACAAATGTAGTCTGCGATGATTACAATAAACATTTGATATGTTGTTCAAAAACTTTGCTTCTTATTGATGAAAGATTTACCAAGCAACCATTGCTATCGTGGAAGCATTTTTTAAAGTCTTCGTCTCAATTTATGCTGAATATAAAATTGGAACCAGCAAGAAATGCTGTGGTATGCAGTGATTCAAATGATATATATATGTACCAATACAGTAGCAAGCATGATGGTGTGCCCAAGGCAATTGAATTTGAGCGCAAAATAGATAAACCTTTGGACATAATGGGATGCATTAATTTTGATAAAAGATTGGCCAGGTTTATTGAAAATAAATTAAGTAAACCTTTGATAAGTCTAGATTTGCTACACTATAAAAATTATATGGCTATATTTGAAGTAATTTAATTCGATTAATCTTTAAAAATTTAAACTGTTAATTATTTAATAAGCTCTTGGAAAATCAAGATATGTACTATCAGTGTTTTAGATTAGGCGAATTAAATTGCCAAAGGGGAATTAATCATAACGAGAAAGAAACTTATCTTAATTGGACGAGTAAATATTTAAATTAATAAAAGTTTTATGTTATTTTTTGATAATTTAATTGCTTTTAGAATTAATTGAATCACTGACGTTAAAAAAAAATACCCAAACAGATTTAAATGGTAAATATTTAATTATTGTGTAATCATTATTTTATTTGTGGAAAAAATAAAATTTTAGAATGTCTTGAAGAATGTTTTGATAATATAAAAGATAATGATGTCTATAGAAGATACTGTAAATTAAATAAAAATTTTTGTCAATTTTGTTGTATAAATTCAATTGATGGCAACATTCAGGAATGTTCCAAATGTTCCGATAAGCATAAAGTAAAAATAATGAAAAAATGAGAACTTGATTTTATTATTTTATTTAAAAAAAAGAATAAGAGCCAAACTGAAATCGATTATTCGATTAATTTGGAAAATTTAAAAACAGTTAATCTGAATCAAATTTCGACAAGTGGAAATACATATTCCAAAAAACTATTTGAAGAGTGGAAGTTTGATATATGAAAAATAAAGACAAAAAAATATAAACTGAACGAAAAGTAAACTTTATTAGACTATTTCTGAGATGAAGAAATCCAAATTTGACTTTTATTTAAATAAAATTATAAAAAACAAGATTTTCAATTTATCTAAACTTTTGATAAAAATTAAAATCTGACATTATATCGAGAATCTAAGTTTTTGCTTAAAAAATATTTTTTTTTCCTTGATCGATTTGCCAGAAGAATAAGGGAAATGATGAAAATCAAAAAGAAGGAAATACCAAAAGCAAGTAATAAAGGAAGCAAAATACTTGAGTTAGTATTTTGGTCAACGACATTTGGTCGTTGTGATATTTCCAAAGCATCAAATCCAATAAAAACATCATTTGGGGAAAATTTCTCTTTTCCGAATTCAACAATTAGCTAAAGTAAAAATGTAAATAACAAAATTTAAAAAAATAAAATGAAAATGATACTTTTAAATTGCCTGAATTAGGCAAATAAAAAGAAAACATCTTATTTTTCCAGATAATATCATTACTTATATCTTTAATGTCATATTGAACATTAAAAATATTATCTGTTAGTCGAATATTTGAGTCAAGCGTAACAAAAATTCTAAGGAAATCATTACCAGAAAGACAATCATTTAAATAAGAATCACAAAACATCAACGTATTAAAAGATATATCAAAATAACCAGAATTAATATCGGGAAATGGAAAGACAAGAGAATTTTTGTAAGGAGAAGTTCCATTTGACAAAAAAAATGGTTTATCTGAACATTGCTTATATTCACCGTTTGAAATTGGGCATTTTAAAAGACCGTCAATTGGAATACATTGTGAATACTGTTGTCCATTATAAAAAAAAGGATTCTGACATGGTTCATTTGAATCTTGGGGAATTCCTTAAAAAAAAAATAATGGAAAAAAAATTCATTACTAAAAAAATACCTTGAATAGAAAGAGAACTTCCGATAACTACATTGTTAGTGATAGGAAATGAAGCATTCATTATAAGTGATGTATTTAGCGGTGCACATAATGAGATAAAATCGCATGTAATTTGAATTAATGAAAGAAATGAAGTAGAAGAAATGAATGGAAGAGTAGAAAGCAAAAACTGATCTGTGGTTGGAATATCAGTTACTTTAGTTCCACTTGATGAAAAACCTTGTCCTGTACCTCCATCAACAAATGTTGTGCTTTGCATTGCAGAAAACTGATCTGTGGTTGGAATATCAGTTACTTTAGTTCCACTTGATGAAAAACCTTGTCCTGTACCTCCATCAACAAATGTTGTGCTTTGCATTGCAGAAAACTGATCTGTGGTTGGAATATCAGTTACTTTAGTTCCACTTGATGAAAAACCTTGTCCTGTACCTCCATCAACAAATGTTGTGCTTTGCATTGCAGAAAACTGATCTGTGGTTGGAATATCAGTTACTTTAGTTCCACTTGATGAAAAACCTTGTCCTGTACCTCCATCAACAAATGTTGTGCTTTGCATTGCAGAAAACTGATCTGTGGTTGGAATATCAGTTACTTTAGTTCCACTTGATGAAAAACCTTGTCCTGTACCTCCATCAACAAATGTTGTGCTTTGCATTGCAGAAAACTGATCTGTGGTTGGAATATCAGTTACTTTAGTTCCACTTGATGAAAAACCTTGTCCTGTACCTCCATCAACAAATGTTGTGCTTTGCATTGCAGAAAACTGATCTGTGGTTGGAATATCAGTTACTTTAGTTCCACTTGATGAAAAACCTTGTCCTGTACCTCCATCAACAAATGTTGTGCTTTGCATTGCAGAAAACTGATCTGTGGTTGGAATATCAGTTACTTTAGTTCCACTTGATGAAAAACCTTGTCCTGTACCTCCATCAACAAATGTTGTGCTTTGCATTGCAGAAAACTGATCTGTGGTTGGAATATCAGTTACTTTAGTTCCACTTGATGAAAAACCTTGTCCTGTACCTCCATCAACAAATGTTGTGCTTTGCATTGCAGAAAACTGATCTGTGGTTGGAATATCAGTTACTTTAGTTCCACTTGATGAAAAACCTTGTCCTGTACCTCCATCAACAAATGTTGTGCTTTGCATTGCAGAAAACTGATCTGTGGTTGGAATATCAGTTACTTTAGTTCCACTTGATGAAAAACCTTGTCCTGTACCTCCATCAACAAATGTTGTGCTTTGCATTGCAGAAAACTGATCTGTGGTTGGAATATCAGTTACTTTAGTTCCACTTGATGAAAAACCTTGTCCTGTACCTCCATCAACAAATGTTGTGCTTTGCATTGCAGAAAACTGATCTGTGGTTGGAATATCAGTTACTTTAGTTCCACTTGATGAAAAACCTTGTCCTGTACCTCCATCAACAAATGTTGTGCTTTGCATTGCAGAAAACTGATCTGTGGTTGGAATATCAGTTACTTTAGTTCCACTTGATGAAAAACCTTGTCCTGTACCTCCATCAACAAATGTTGTGCTTTGCATTGCAGAAAACTGATCTGTGGTTGGAATATCAGTTACTTTAGTTCCACTTGATGAAAAACCTTGTCCTGTACCTCCATCAACAAATGTTGTGCTTTGCATTGCAGAAAACTGATCTGTGGTTGGAATATCAGTTACTTTAGTTCCACTTGATGAAAAACCTTGTCCTGTACCTCCATCAACAAATGTTGTGCTTTGCATTGCAGAAAACTGATCTGTGGTTGGAATATCAGTTACTTTAGTTCCACTTGATGAAAAACCTTGTCCTGTACCTCCATCAACAAATGTTGTGCTTTGCATTGCAGAAAACTGATCTGTGGTTGGAATATCAGTTACTTTAGTTCCACTTGATGAAAAACCTTGTCCTGTACCTCCATCAACAAATGTTGTGCTTTGCATTGCAGAAAACTGATCTGTGGTTGGAATATCAGTTACTTTAGTTCCACTTGATGAAAAACCTTGTCCTGTACCTCCATCAACAAATGTTGTGCTTTGCATTGCAGAAAACTGATCTGTGGTTGGAATATCAGTTACTTTAGTTCCACTTGATGAAAAACCTTGTCCTGTACCTCCATCAACAAATGTTGTGCTTTGCATTGCAGAAAACTGATCTGTGGTTGGAATATCAGTTACTTTAGTTCCACTTGATGAAAAACCTTGTCCTGTACCTCCATCAACAAATGTTGTGCTTTGCATTGCAGAAAACTGATCTGTGGTTGGAATATCAGTTACTTTAGTTCCACTTGATGAAAAACCTTGTCCTGTACCTCCATCAACAAATGTTGTGCTTTGCATTGCAGAAAACTGATCTGTGGTTGGAATATCAGTTACTTTAGTTCCACTTGATGAAAAACCTTGTCCTGTACCTCCATCAACAAATGTTGTGCTTTGCATTGCAGAAAACTGATCTGTGGTTGGAATATCAGTTACTTTAGTTCCACTTGATGAAAAACCTTGTCCTGTACCTCCATCAACAAATGTTGTGCTTTGCATTGCAGAAAACTGATCTGTGGTTGGAATATCAGTTACTTTAGTTCCACTTGATGAAAAACCTTGTCCTGTACCTCCATCAACAAATGTTGTGCTTTGCATTGCAGAAAACTGATCTGTGGTTGGAATATCAGTTAAAGAATTTTCACTTGATGTTAAATCATTTTTAACATTTATAAATAAGTTTAAAAAAAAAATTATTTTGAATATTTTTGTCAAATTCTTCATTTTTTCAAAGTAATTAAGTTTTTTCATTTATTCTTTTTATAATTTTTAAATTTTTTATCTTTTTCATTAATTGATATGGTTTATTTAATTTTTATGTTTTTTTTTTTAATTTATAGTTTTCGATAATTACCTTGTATTTTTTTTCTTATCGGTAATTTTTTAATTGCAGTGTTTTTTTCTTAAATCTTATTTAATATCTTTTATGATCGTCAACTTTTTTTTTTAATGGGGTAGAATTTTTAAATGAAGAGGTTCATGTTATTATGATCTTTAACAAAGATCAAATGCAATGTGGTAAAATAAAATATTGTTGTAAATGAAAAAAATTCGAAATGATTGCCCTGTTTGGCTGAACAATTTAAAGAATGAGTATTGAATTATTTGTATCATTAATCAGAAAAAAGAATTAAAGTTAATCCACACATTGGAATAAACCAAACCATAGAAAAAAGTTAAGCGGGCGAAATTTTTTTTGGATTCATTCACAATTCAAAGCAAAAAAAAGTTTTAATTTTAAACAAACAAAAAAATTTAAATTTAAAAGCGGATAATTTAACAATATAATAAATACAAAATAATAAAAACCATTCAAATATTGTTAAGTATTTTATTTTTTATTTTTGTCGATTTATGTTTGTATAATAATTTCTTGATTTAATAAACCATTCTGTTAAATTTTCTTAGGGTTGGGACATTTGATTTTAATTGAAGACTTTAAATACTCTTTTATTCTTTATTTGGCAAGCAAAAGTTATTATTAAAAACTGCCCAAGAAAGCCGATAAATATCCAACAACAAAAAAACCTTATATTCAAAACTAATAAAAGTTGTTGAATTTAAAATATAGACCTTTTGCAATCAATGACACTTTTAAAAGCCTTATTGCATACAAAGTTGATCAATTACTCTTAAAGCTTATTATTGCTATTATTATTATTATTGTGTGTAAAGTAAAATTGCTAATTTTGTGATACAAGGTTGTTTTTTTTTAATTGGTAATAGTAAAAAAAGACAATTTTTTTATTAAAATTTAAAAAAAGAAAAAAAAAATTAATTTAGCATTCAAATCATGCAATTAAGGTGTAAAAAGATTAGCTGAAGAGAGTGGCATTTTGGCAAAATATCGAGTGACTTTTATTTGTGATTGGGATTATTTGTCTAAAGCACCTTTTTCAATAAATGTCTGATTCACAAGCAAACTTTACGACTGCCAAATTACTATTTACAACAGGTAATCCATTCAGATAAAAACTAAAAAGCGCTTTTGTTCTGTTCATAGACACATCTTCGAGTATCTCAAATATTTAAAAGGCAAATCAAGGATTAGCTAATTTGCATAATTATTTTATTTAAAGATAATTAAATTTAAAAAAAATTCAAAATTTTATTTTAAAATAAATATCATAAACTGATTCAAAGAGGTTCTTCAATGAGTACAGTTTATTTTTTTCTGTTATCTAGAATCAAGATTACTCAGCATGATAATTCACTTCAATTAATCAAGCGACACAATTCAATTCAATTGAGTTTCATTATTCTCTTTGAATTCAGTAGGGACATGTGATAACAAAATTAAATTAAAATTTGCATTTATCGGTCTGAAAGTTTTTTTCATCTTTGACACAAATTCACTTGTCTTGGTGAAATCTTGATTACCTGTTCAGATGATATCGACAGATCTAGCGATAACTGGTTTTTATCGGTTGCCATAATACAATAAGTTTTCTCTTAAAACAAAAGCCCTAATTTTAGTTTTTTGTACAAAATTTAACTTTGGCAAATATTTAAAATTTAAATCCAATTTTATTCAAAATAGAAAATAAAATTGGCTCACTCAACAATAAACTTCAATTTATACACAAATATTTAAAAAATAATTTTTCTTTTTTTTTGTTCAATTCAAATAGCACTTATTTGTACTTGATATTTTTTCTTATCAGTACAATTAATTCTTTTAATTTAACAAGGATTTCAAATTTAAATTTTAATCTCATTGTTAGATAAATGGAATTAGACAAGAAAAAAAAAGAAAAATCTTTCCAAAATTAATTTTTAGAATATTTTCATTTAGCCAAAATTCTAATTTAGGATCTTGGGATAGCTATTTGGCATTTTTTAATAAAGATTATTTTAAACCAACCATTCGCTTTATGAAATTTTTGCCTAATTACTTAACATTTTACAATGCATATCAATCAAAATTTTTCAATCAGATATCATTCTATTATCAATTTAAGGCCAACACAAAACTCATACACTCAACAATCTTGGCCAAAAATATTCTCGCCAATTTTTTTCGGCCTGTAATTCGATACCATACCAAAAAAGCCATGAATACTTAACCAAATCAAACGTGATGTCTCCAAAGCACTATCAGGAATATGTTATTAACCGGGTATCCAAAATTTACTTAGTGACGAAATAGACCGAGTATTTTAAAGCCTAAATCTTTTTAAAAGGATCATAAATCTTTCAACAATTTACGAGATAAGAGATTTTATTACCAAAAAGTGTTGCTAATCAGTTAAGCGACCATATGCTTGTTCTTAGCGGTATTCTCGGATAGTAATTACGTAACATAATTTTGTTCATTAAAATTTTATTTATTTTAGATAATATCATAAAAAATTGAAAATTTAAAATTATGGTAATAAAAAAGTTACAATGATATTTTAGTTTAATAGAAATGTCCGTTCTTAAGTTTGGAAAAGTAATTTTGGTTTTTAACCTTTGGATTTATTGTTTGGAAAATAAGATTGGCACAATAAGGCATAAAAAAAAGATATAATTTTCAAATTTTGAAATTGTTTTTGTACAAAAAAATTGTTAAATGGTCTTTTAATTTAAGCCTCTCGTTCAGCTTTAGATGAAATTAGAATAAAAAATAAAGCTTAAATTTTAAATGAGTCGAATTTCAAATAAAAAGGTAAATTTGGGACTATTAAAATTTATGCTACCAGAAGATAAGTCGGTGCGTAATTTGATAATTTAGGCAAATAGTTTTAAAAACTCAATTTTGGTTTATTGGACTTTTAAAACAATTTTAGGGACAAGAGAAATTTATTTTTATTTTTTTATAAAGTTAATTAAATATGATTCTAAACTATCCATAGCGAAAAGCCTTTTTTAAAAATCCTTCTATTTAAAAAAAAAAAAAACTATAGAATTTTCTTATTCACAGATAACCTTTTAAAATATATTCTTATAACAATTTAAACAATATATCAAATAACACAACTAATATATTAAAATTAAATCATTTTGTTATTTTTAGATAAGAAAAATAAAATAGTTTGACTCTTGAAAATAAAAAAGCGAATATTTTTTTTTTGTGAAAATGATGTTAGGGTCGGTAATTGGTGAAGTGCGTTCGATTGTTAATAAGCATGATGATGATATTGTTGATAGATATAACCATCGTTATACGGTCATAGCTCTGGCCATATTTATTTTTGTTATTGCCAGCAAACAGTACTTTGGAGAGCCGATTACTTGGTAAAATTATTAAATAAAAATAGAAAAGTATAAAATATTAATTTAAGCTGGACTCCGGCTCAGTTCACTG
The DNA here is from genome assembly GCA_016802295.1 of Brachionus rotundiformis. NCBI lineage: Eukaryota > Metazoa > Rotifera > Eurotatoria > Ploima > Brachionidae > Brachionus > Brachionus rotundiformis. The sequence continues at coordinate 99,144 of JAESIW010000136.1, forward strand.
GCTCTCACAATTCATATGCAAACACAATATGGTAAAGTTATTATAACATGTAAAAAAGAATTAATTTTTCTTAAAGTTGGACACAGGGAACGTATCCAGTAGGAGGAGACCAGCCCTATCACACAGTGGATAGGACAAAAGTTCTGCCCTATTACCAATGGGTTCCGTTTATTTTGTTATTTCAGGCAGCGTGCTTCATGATTCCAAATCTTATCTGGCACACATTTAGTAAATCGGCAGGAATTGATATTACTTCTCTGGGACAAAATGCCAGCGCTTTGGACAATTTTGATTTAGAAAGTAGAGAAAAGACCATAAACCAAATAGCAAGACACATTCACATAGCTATTAGTTCAAAGTATGACTATTTGCCAACATTTAAAAAATTTAATCTCAGAGACCGATTGCCAATAGGTCGTCGGCATGGAAATTACCTCTTTGTAGTCTACTTGCTGGTCAAAATGATCTACATACTAAACATATTTGCCCAATTGATCTTAATGGACTCGTTTTTTGGCTTCAAGTACCATTCGTATGGACTGGACTTTTTGAAAAAATTTCTCATGGGCGACGACTATTCGAGGATAGACAGAGCTTTTCCACGCGTAACATTTTGTGATTTTAGAATAAGAAACTTGGCAGATAACATTCATCAGCATAGTGTACAATGCGCTTTGCCAATCAATCTATTTAATGAAAAGTTTTTCATTTGCTTATGGTTTTGGCTAATTTTTTTGGCCATGGTTACCATATTTAACTTTTTCTCATGGTTGAAGATTGTTTTCACTGGCTATAGGAAAAATACAATAGCCAAGTATCTCAAGTCTTTGAAAAAATTGGGAAGCTCGGAAAAAGACAAAGAAATGCTGGATACTTTTGTGAGTGATTATTGTCACTTGGATGGCGCATTTATTTTCAATCTGTTGAGAAGAAACAGCAATTATATCACTACTTCGGAGATAATTAGTGCCTTGTATGAAAGATATTCTCGTGATTACACTCGTCCGCCAAGAAGATCCATTGTCATGAGTGCTTATGACAAGGACGATGTGGAAATAAATCTAGAAACTGATGAATATGATGAGAAAATACCATTTAAAAGATAAACAAGTATTAATTTAGAAAAATTCTTTCCTAAAACATGTTTTGGTGATTTTTATCTATATAAGTAGAAATTTAAGATTTTGAAAATAATCTTACAACGAAAAATTATTTTTTAGGTTAAGTTGATTCCAAAATATCAACTTAAATTTAGTTTTCTTATATTTTTTTAAAAAATTTTATCATTTATATTTTTTTAAATATACAAGATATTTTATAGAATAAATTTATTTATTAAAACATAATTTTTTTTAGTCTTTAAAATCAATTTTCGAAGATTTTAGTTGAAAATTAAATATTACTCTAAATTTCTAAAAAACAACGAAATGCTTATGTTTATTTATAAATATCAATAAATAAATTAAAGATAACAATGAAAATTTTCAAATTAGATTATCAATACTACGAACATTATGAAAGTAAATACTACAGAAAAGGAAAAAAGTTAAGCAGTATGGAAAGAAAGGAAGTAAGGAAAACACTCAGGTAAGGAAATGAATGGTGAAGAATAGCTGAATCCAAAAGAAAATATAAAAAAAAGAAGTAAATAAAAAACCAGAGAGTATTTCAATTTACACCAAACTTTGGAATGAACCAAAGACTCCATAGAAAAACGACGAAAATAATTTCAACCAGCATTCAGTCTTTGATCACCAGGAACTCATTTAAATAAAGGGAAGATGAAATTGAATGGAAATCAATAAAAAATTAAAATAAATAATTGATTTATACAATTGAGAAAATTGTTCATATATTATTTAC
>JAESIW010000136.1:101694-366158 GCA_016802295.1 Brachionus rotundiformis
GATAAAATTTTATATTAATACCTCCTCAAGAAGAAAAAAAAGTGTTTTATCTTTTTTTTCAATTATTCAGTTAATGAAATAATTAGAGAAAAAATTTTTTGTTTTAAATTGTTATCGTTTTTTATCTAAATTTTGATTGAATTTTTTATAATTGTTTTTTTTTTTTTGGTAAATAAATTACAATTTTAATAAATAAATATTTAAATTGTTTGAATAAATTTTATATTAAAAATAAATTCGATTCTTAATTAAAATAATTATATTTAATAATTCAGATTCTCAATTTCGAATTTTTTATTATTACGTCTTTTTTAAATTCATTTAAAAAAGCTTTTTCCAACAAGTGACTTTATCCATTTTGAATTAGAGAACAAATTTATTCCTAATTGATTTTATGGTTTAATATATTGGATCCTCTTTTCATAGATAATTAGAAATATTTTAATTTTGTTTTTACTTATCTTTTCATCAAGTTCTTTTTTGTTTTAAGAAGTTCAAAAATTTAAATTATTTCTCTTTATTATTATTCTTTTTTATTTTACAAGTGCAAAAAATATTATTTTTAGATTAATAACTATGTATTGTCTCAATATTTCAATCATGAATGCCTTATCGAGACAAAATTACATATTTCTCCGAACAAATTTTTCTGAAATTAGTTACACAATTAAAAATTTCTCATTTAAAAGACTTTATTGATTTATTAATTAAAAATAGAATTTCATTTAATAATTTTTAATCATCTTTTATCTTTTTTAAATCTTAATTTACAATATTTAATACTTTTAACTAGGTTTTAATTGATTCATGATGAAATCACTAAAACTCTCTTCCTTTATTAAGTTAAATTACGCATTCTTAAGCTTGAATGAGTATCCTATAATTTACCAATTTTATAAATTGGCAAACGCCTTGCTGAACATTAATTTAATTCTGGCTTAAATGACAACACTTGAACATTTCATTATTATTTGCTATAGAATATTAGCAAGCCGAATAGTGTAACTTTCACCGAAGTTTACTTAAGATCAGACTGAACAAATAATTAATAAGCTTATAATGTCGAAATTCTATAAAAAATCAATAACTCTTATTAAAATTAATTAGCTATACTAAACACAAAATCGGATCATTTGCCATAAAGATCTAATGGAACCTAATCAGCCACCTATATTAAGATATTGTATTATTAGCGTGCATCAGGCAACCTGTATATCTTGAGTAATAGTAAAGGCAAAAATATTAATTATTAATTAGCAGTATATCATTTTATTTGCTTTTTTTATTTGGCAGTTGTCTTTTTTTCCCACTTTATTAATTAAGAATTTTTTTAATCATCATAATTCATTATAATTTTTTTGTCGAACCGAGAACAATTTGTTTGGAAATATTCTCGGAGTCGTCTCATTCTGCCGAATTAAGTTCGATTTTTCAAAAAAAAAAAGAATTAATTGTTAAAATGAAGAAAATTAAAGACAAATATTGGATATAAAACTTGGCTGTTTGTAAAGAATTAAGCTGAAATTCTATTATGCAACAATAATAATAGAAAAATTCTTCTCTTATTATTAATAGTTATTTCTTGGCACAAATTGTGAGTGTCTCTTAAAAAATTTTCCTTTTTTATTTTTTCTAATTAGTTTGGTAATCCGAGGCTTGACAAACAATTTCAAGTTTTTTAATTTTTTGGTTAATTATTTAGAAATGACAATGTATATTGGTGGTATTATATCGGTGATTATATTTTATTTGATAATACTTGGAGTTGGTATATGGGCTGGTAAAAAGCAAAAATGCACCGAAAAAGAACCCGACACGGAAGAAATAATGCTTGCTGGTCGCAACATTGGTCTCATTGTTGGAATATTTACAATGACTGGTAACTAATAACTATGGTCAAATTAGAAAAACTTTTATCAGTTACAAAAATATTTACAAAAATCAATATTTGAGTACTTAATAATTATTTTCCTTCAGGACTAGTTTATTCATATTAATCAGCTTAGATTAAGGGTTCCTGAACATTTTATCATTTTTTTGATAGGATTTATTTTTGGTCATGTAATTATCCAATATAGCAATCTATATAATAATAGGAACGATGATGGTTAAATTTTTTGCAGGTTCATTAGCGACTAAATTAAAAAAAAAATTAGTCAATAATTATTTTCTTATAGATTTTTTCCAATTTTTGACGCAAGTTGGATCTAATAACAATAACAAATAAATAATTAATATTTTTAAATTACTTTTTGACGGTAATCTCGTTTTAGATATTTAAATTATATATTTGATAAATTTAATTATCATCGAACTATTTGAACTTAAATTAAAACTTTAACTTAGAGCTACATTCTATTTAGGAATTATGTTAAATTATAAATTAAAAAAGCTTGGCTAATAAAGCTGCTTTAAGCTACATGGGTTGGTGGAGGCTTCATAAATGGAGCAGCAGAAATGGTTTACTCAACTGGGTTGGTATGGTGCCAAGCTCCGTTGGGCTACGCCCTTAGCTTGGTATTTGGAGGATTTTTGTTCGCTCGTAAGATGAGAAGAGAAGGCTATGTGACAATGATTGATCCATTTCAACGCAAGTATGGTGAAAGAATGGGTGGTCTGTTGTTCATACCAGCTCTGTTGGGAGAAATTTTCTGGACAGCAGCTATTTTATCAGCTCTGGGTGGAACAATATCAGTTATCATGAAACTAGACAACACTACTTCAATCATAGTATCGGCAATCATTGTGGTAATTTATACTCTTTTTGGCGGCCTATACTCAGTAGCCTACACTGATGTGGTTCAATTATTTTGCATATTTGTTGGATTGGTATTTAAATCTAAAATAAACAAAAATAAAAATAAAAGATAAATTTTTAGATTTTGTGTATTCCTTTTGCAATCAGCCACGAAGCTGTATCTGGATTTTTTGCAATAGATAAAGACATCATTGGTGAAGTAAAATCCATAGATATATGCTACTACATCGATCTAATGTTGGTGTTGGTTTTTGGCGGAATACCTTGGCAAGTATATTTTCAGAGAGTCTTGTCAGCCAAAACAGAAAAAAGCGCCATGTATTTATCCTACATAGCTGCAGTTGGTTGCTTTGTAGCCGGAATTCCACCAATAGTTATTGGTGTAATTGCCAAATCAACAAGTAAATAAAAACTAACCTAAAAATTGTATTCAAAATTATTTTTATCTAAGACTGGACAATGACTGACTATGGTGGTACATTGCCAATTCCGCCTCAAGATCAAAAGCTTATTCTACCATTGGTTATTCAGTATTTGACACCATCATTAGTATCATTTTTTGGTCTGGGGGCTATATCGGCCGCAGTTATGTCTTCAGCCGACTCGAGTGTGCTCAGTGCCAGCTCAATGTTTGCTCGGAATATCTGGAAATTAGTATTTAGACAAAAAGCTAGCGAAAAAGAAATACTATGGGTTATGAGATTTGGAATATTTTTTGTTGCTTCTTTGGCAACTATAATGGGAATAACAATTACATCAGTTTATGGTCTTTGGTTTTTATGCTCTGATCTTGTCTATGTAGTTCTTTTCCCGCAATTATTCAGCGTAGTGTACATCAAAGACACAAATACATATGGATCTATGGTAGCTTACTGGGTTGGTATCCTGCTCAGACTGTCAGGAGGCGAGCCATTGTTCAACTTGCCTCCATTGATCAAATTTCCCCTATTTGACGAAGCGAACAATGTTCAAAGATTTCCATTTAGGACAACCAGTATGCTGATCAGCTTCATTCTTAACATATCAGTTTCATATCTTACCAAATTTCTTTTCGAAAATGAGTACTTAAGAAAAGAATATGACATTTTTAAGTGTGTCACTAATATACCTATTGAATCAATAGCTTTGAAAGACAGTGTAACTGTAGATGAATTTTCAAGGCTAAATGTGAGTGTGAACAATGCACTTAAATACACAAATGAAGATTTACCAAACATGGTCAAAGACGAAAACCAGCAAAAATCAAGTCAAAATTAAAAAAATAAACACTGGATGTAAATTTATCTAAACATATCATTTAATTTTGAAAAGATTTTGGCTCGAATGATAAAATCTAATTTATTTGTTTAAGATTTCCCTTTTCAAACGAAGATGTATCTTCTCTAACCTACCTTTGAATGTTTTTTATCTTTTCCAAACTTTAGTTCTAGATTAATTATCTATACATATCATTCTAAAAAATGTTTAGAAAAAAAAAAAAACATATCATGTACTCATTGGTCTCTTTTATATTATTTTTAATTTCAAAAAATTTAAATATAAATCAATCAAAACATGTTCAAAATATCAGAATATGTCAAGAGATTTTTACATTTTTACGAAAGTTCGTCTAATGTAAAACAGTAAATTAAGATTATTTATATTAAATTTTTAAGACATTCATTTTATCTTCCTTACTAATTTTTATTCTTATTTTTTGCTAATAAAAATAAACTAGATTAATATTATTATCATTTTACATGCATTTAAATTTGAATAACTTTATTAATGATAAAACAAATCAAATTATTTTAAATAAAAATTAATTTTTTAACAAAACGATGCAATTGATATCTGAAATTCTAATGAGGATTTTAGTTAGTAAATATTCTTGACTTAATCATTAAAATAATTTAAAAAACGAAGTTGTTGAAGCTTAAAATTAAAAAGTTAATAAGCAAATGTGTTTAAAAAGTGAACAATTCTTATTTTCTAATTAGAAATGTCATGATCTAATTTATTCTAACAACGAAATTTTATTTTTAAAAAAATTAATTAAAAATAATTATTCAGTAGAAATTTTATTTTCAGAAATGCGTTTCAGCGTTTGTCAATTATATTGTACAAAATATAGAAAATATAAAATTCAATTAATAATTTCACTTTTTTTTGTTTAAAAAATGAAATACTTCAAAAATGAAAATATGATTTAAAAAAAATTATAATAATTACAAATAATCCTGTTAAAATCCCTCTTAAAATTATCTTTATTTATTTATGTATTAAAAAAATAATCAAGGCAAAGCTCTCTTTATTAATGTTTAAAAAATGATAATGAAACAAACTGGTTTAAGTAAGAGATTTGAAGAAACGAATTTATTTTTAAAAGTACAATACTAAACAAAATTTTTCCCAATATTCCTATTTCTAAAACAAACTTGTTTTAAAATTTGACGAAAATTTTCATTAAATAAACAATATATTGAAAAATTAAATGATAAATTAAAAATAATCAAAAATTTTGATGCCATTACTCCATACTTAAAATAAATTGATCTATTTAGTTGACTATCAATAGATATTATATGTACAATTAAATTTGGAAATTGACAAATAAAGAATAAAAAAACAACAGCAATAAGCATGCAAGTCACCTTGGTTCTACCAAGTTTACTTTTTTTACTACCAATATTGTTATCTCGTTTACGGTTATTTCCTTTTCTTTGATCGACATCATCACAATTCGAGTAGCTATAAAACGATAGAGAAGAAATCTTTCGGTTGTATGTGCTTTGAGCTTTGGTTTTATCATGTCTTCTGGTGTTTGAACGCTTTTCAGTCAAAATTCCCAAGTGTTTTCTGCGCTGCTTGGCAACCATAAGTTTGAAAAGAAGATAAGAATTGGTAATGAGCAAGATGGAAAAAGGAATCAGATAAACAATGGGTAAATAGAGCCAAAAATTAATCAGTTGGTTGAATTTAGTATTATTGCCAATCTCTGTACGGGTTATAGAACAGTCCTCGTATCTAAATATGAACCAATATGGCAAACAATAGACAGTACTGGCTACATAAACAAAGATTATTTTCTTTTTTGATTTATTTAATTCAATTTTGCTGGATAGTTTGGAATAAGTTTTTATTTTGGCTAAGTAAATGCACATAAATTGGTTGACAGATACACACACCGTGAGCATTATACACGCCATTTGAAATGTGTTTATTATAGGATAAAAGAATGGATAAAAAAAAGCTATTAGACAAAATGGTACATAGAATTCATAATAAGCAGCCAGACGATACAGTATAGAGTTGATTAACAAGCCTGACAATGCCACAAAGCTACAAAGACAAAGATTGGACAAATAAATATTGGTGGTGTTGCGCATTTTTCGGTTTATAAGCACAAAGAATGAGAGACAGTTGCCAATTAGACCAATTGTAATTATGGCCAGATTGATCCAGTCCAGTAATATTTCAATAGTAACTGAATAGAGATATGAACCACCATTTGCTGTAATGTTGGTCAAATTTTGACTCATCGATTCCATTAATTTTGCTAATAAAAAAACATGGTAAAATTGTTGGTCTAAAATTCACTACGAATAAAATAAAAATAAAAAATTAAAATTGAAGAAAAAATCTTTTTGATTAGTTCATAACATAAAATTTAAAATTCAAAAAAAAATTGTTAAATATTAATTAGTGTCATTTTCATCATTATTTTGATTATTTATTTATTGAATAGCTAAACTTGAATTGAAAATGAAGCAAATTTTAAATTTTGAAAAAGAATAGGATCTATTTAATGAAGCAAAAAGTTATGGCATATAGATAAGCTTTTTCGCCTCAAATTAAAATGTTACCATCTAAATTAACTTAATTAGATTTTTTCCAATCCGGTTTAAAATTATACACTAAAGCTAAGCTGTAAGTATTCAAACCGCCTTCTTTATATTAGTAATGATTAATTTTCTTCGCTATGTTTAAGTACTCAATCTTTTCCAAAATACAATAATCCTGGATTTTAACAGATTGCTTTTTTTTTTTAATTTTTTAATATAAAAATTTCAAGATTAACTCAAAATAATTACATTAAATTCACTTTAAAATATAATATTAAGTATATTCTATCGAGTGCTATGTTTAAGCTGACACAAATATTTTAATAACATTTTTACAAGGCGTTTTCTTATTTATCAAAGAAGCTATCAAAATTATTTATCAAAAAAGAAATGATTGACAATATTAAAATCTTATTTATAGTTAAAAATTACAATTTTTTCCTAGAAAATTAACTAGGCTTTTTTTAAACTTAAAAGTGTTACAGTGTATTTTTTTTTTAAATAAAAAATTCTGTCACAATACTTTAATAGTATAATAAAAAGAAGGCTTCAACTGAAATCTTATTTTAGATAAATGGCAAGATTATATAAAGCAAATAGGATATTCGTTAAACCGCCTGTAAGCCATTCTCAGATTTTTCCACATCCTAAAAATATTTGATTACAAATGATATTCATACGACATTTAAAATATCAAATTAACTTAATTTTGAAATTGATTATATAAAATATTTTGAAATAGAATATTTAAATTGTTATGTTATAGACACTTAAAAAGTTATTGTTTTACTTTTAGAAATACGGGTCTTGAAAAAGTGAACAGAAATACCATTAATATGCTAAAAGTTTAATTTAAACCTTTTATAATTAAAAATTGAGCAAATATAGCAAACAAAGCCGTCAATTTGTTCCTTTAATAAATTAAAAATATTAATTAGATATTAAATTTTTATCATGTCCTTATCTTTCAATTTTTAATCGGACAAATCAGTGATGAAATTAAGAATTAAGATGGAAAAGTACTAATGATAATTAAATAAAGCTCAGTGTTTTAACTTTATTAATTAATTATAAGCTTTTAATATTTGTTAAATCAATTTAAAAAAAAAAATTTTCTAAAGATTTTTTAAAATATGATATGACAGTTGGAAAATTTAGCTTCTATAAACGAAAAATTATTTTTATTTTTCAAATAAATAAAATTAAGCTTTATTCATATAATTTTCGTGAGAACATTTGAGCAAAATATTTTATTTAAATTTTAAGATAATTTTTTGAAAAGATGATTTTAAAGATTTTAATTTAAACATGATATATTTGTCTAGTCTAAACAAAAATGCTTATTTTGATTAAATATCTATTTTGTAATTTTATCTAATCCTTTTTTAAAGCTAATGTAAAATTAATTTTGATATTTTGACATCATGGCAAAAAAATTTCTAATTTAAGTTTTAATCGAAAGTAAGTTAAGATTTTTTTTTTAAATAATTATTTATTCTATTATAAATTAGCATACTATCTGATTTAAATTTATCTTATTCATGTCAAGTGGAAAATATTGGAAATTTTATTTTTAAAGGAGTCTTAGATTAATATAGTATATAATGTGGTGACAAAATATTACATTTCCTTTTAAGTATATTTTTTCGTAATTATTTAAAATAAAATTTTAATAAAAAAAAGTAAATTTTATTAAATTTTAAACGGAAATTTGGTTTATTAAAGATACTCTATGTACTTTCTCAACAACAAAAAATCATCTTTGGCAAAGATTCTTTTAAAACCAATCTAAATTTAGGACTAAATAAACAATAGCAAACAAAATTAAATGACAAGTTAATAATTAGTAACATTTTCGATATAACATAGCAATAATTTAACAAGTATGATGAACTGCATCGATCAGCGTTTGATGAGCAAACCATAGATTGGATAATGTGTAAAATTAGTGCTGGAAATTGGCAAATAAAGAACAAAAAAACCACCGCTATGAGCATTATAGTTATGCTTTTGTTAAGAGAAGACTCTTTTTTTGGTTTTTTAATCTTGGTAACACTTTGTCTCGGCTTGTTCAAGCTGACACTGAGTCTGTACATGTTGGCACCGTTGGACTTGAGCGGATTTTTTAAAGTCACTGTCATTAGAGAACTTGCCCTTTCGTGCTTAAGCTGGTTAGGACACACATCTTCTAATTCTTCTTCAGCTTCTTTCTGCTTTTTGTCATTGATGCCAAGTCTTTGCTGGCGCTTTTTCTTGATTGCAATCGTGGCAATTAGATAAGCATTGGTAAAAATCAAAATGGAAAAAGGTATTATGTAGGCTATCGGCAAGTACATGTAGAAATGAACTATTTTTCTAAATAAATCTGTCCTAGCTATATCAGTTTCCTGTAGACCATTCTCATTTGAGTAGGTAAACTTCAACCAATAAGGTATACAATAGATAATGCTTATCAAAAACATAAGTACCACTATTTTCAGGGCCCGTTGACATTCTTGTTTAGTGGAATTTTTTGACTGGGATCTTAGTTTGGAAAAGTATATGTACAAAAATTGGTTGACTGATACACAGACTGTGAGTAAAATGGATGCCATCTGAAATGTGGTAATTAGTGGATATATGTATGGGTAAAGTCGGCAAAGAAGAGTGAATAGTTCAGGAAAGTTTTCTTGATACATTGCTATTAGTTCGTAAAGAACCGAGTTGATAAGCAAGCCAAACAAGGCCAGGAAGCCAGATACACATAAACTTGACAAGAAAACATTAGTTGATATGCGCATTTTGGGACTTGTAAGAATTAGAAATGAGACCAAGTTTCCCACCAAGCCAATGATGATAATTACCAATGAGACCAATGAGCTGAATAGGCGAAATTTGATGTATGTTTGCCAATGAATAAGTTGTTCCGATTGGGGCGAATTGATGCCATCAATGTCCATGAAGCTGTTATTGTCTGAAAAATATGATGTATGGTTCGATGAATTAATCATTTTTAAACAAATGATAAATCTAAAATTAATATTTATCTATATTAAATAAAAATTAAAACAACTAAATGGGTATTGAATTTAAAAATTAATAGGCTATTTAGATATATAGACTTTTTAGACAATCTAATCAATGAAATTTTATATAATTTTGCAGTTAGATTTAATTTTTTTTTATTTTTAGATCTTTGGCACTTGAATTTAAAATCAATATTTGACTAATAATTTTTTATAATGATTACTCACATGTATTCCGAAGCTCTTCAAATAAATTTTTAAATTAAAACAAAAAATGAACACTATTTTACCTTTTTTATTTTTTATTTTACTTCTAAAAAGGAATTTACAATAAATAATTATTAAAATCAAGTAGGAATTTACTCTCGTTAGCATTTAATAAAAAACAACTATTGAAAAATTTTATTTATAATTTAAAAAAAAAAATTATCAACTAGGAAATTAAGGTCTATAAGATACATCATGCTAATAAAAAAATTGATTTTAATCAATTAATTAAATCTCGTTGCGAATAAAAAATATAGATGATTTAATTTTTTATCATTTGAAAAGAAAATATTTTTTCCTTTATATTTTAAAGGTGTAACTTAATATATAACATGATTATTTTTGATATTTTTATTTTCATTATAGTCTCAGATTTTCATTTCATTTTAATAAATTTATGGACCCAAATGAATTGTTTACTTCCTTTTATCAATTAGGAAGAAAATAACAAAGAAAATTTTAAAAATATGCTTTTCATTAAAATAAATTCCTTCTTCGATTTTCCTGTCAATCGTTTTCTTGACGATCTACGATCAAAACATAAGTCAATAAAAAAGAAAACAAATTTTTAATTCTCCAAGTATCTCGAAATTAGTAAGCCTGCTTAAAATTGGCTCAATAAATGCTCAGGTGAAGTAAAAAAAGTAGCCATTATAAATTTTCAACCATCTCAAAAATATTATTCATTTCTAAGACACTACTCTTTTTGACAGAAGTGATATATAAATAAAATATATTCTATTTACATAATTAAATTACACACGGGATCAATAATCTTTAAAAAAATGAATTTTAATTAAATTTATTTATGAGAGTAGTTGTTAGATGAGTAATGAGAGAGACTTGATACTCGCTCTTTGGGACCAATCTATCACTTTCAGCCTTAGATTTAGAAATTTAGCTTATCAATATTCTTGAATATTAAAATCAAGGCTAAAAAAATTTTAATTTAAACTCCAAATTGATATAAACTGCAATAATATTTAAATAACTTTACATAACTTCTTTTTAATTGAAGATGGTAAAAATTTGGCTACGCCAACAGGAACTACCTCTGACAATTTCCTAAATTATTAAATAACTGTTAAATTACAAGTCAAGCATTTTAGATGTGAATTTTTAAATTCTATGGAACTTATTCAATTAGATAAAATGCTTTGAATTACCCGGAAACGAATAATACTACAATTTAGCTTTTAGGGTTGGTAAAATTAATATTTAAAAAAGAAAAACTAAATTATAAAGATGAAATGTAGCTACAAATGTGCTATTAATAAATAATAAATGAGCGGAATTCGATCACTACACTCTTTTGTAAAAGATTCCTCTCAGAATACTCTTGAAAATAAATTTTATTTATTTTTAATGCAAATAATATTGCATAAAATACCAAGTTTTGATTTAGTCAAATTATTAAAAATCATTTGTACTAAAGTAACTATTAAAAAAGATCTATTTTTAATTTATTTATAGCCAAAAGATATTTTAATTAAGTTCATTTGCGTCATCGCACCCTTTCATTCGCCTTAAAGAAACTACCTTTAGATAATTTAATGGAAGAATGCTGATTTAAAACTAAAATTATTTATCTCTTCTCTTTTTTTTTTTTGTTTCTATTAAATATTTGTCATATCAATACCAAAATTCTAATCTAATTTGATAATTAAAATTAATTCATGACTAAAAATAAAAATTGATTAATTTAAAAAATCGGATTTAAAGTTTATAATTTAATTCCAAGTATAAAAACCAAAAATTGAAACCAAGTCTGTTTTATGACAAAATATTTTAAGACATTAGATCGATGGTTTCCATTGAGGCAAATAATTCAATAATGTCTTATTAAAAAGCCCAAAAAATCCCAATAAACCTCTAGATCATGAATTTCTTGGTATTTATTAAAATAAATTAGACCAAGGAGTTATTTTTATTTTTCGTGAATTATCAAAATGATAAAGAAACAAAATTTTTTTAAGTATCAAAAATTCTCTATGGTAAATTTATATAAAATTTGCCGAGTTATATAAAATTAATTGTTTATTAACTCGGCTATTTTTCTAGTTCATTTTCTATTCCGATCCGTATAAATTAAATCTCTAAACAAAAATTATTAATAAATAATTGAATTATTTAATTAAAATTTCACTCAACATTTTCAATTGTCTCCAAAGTATTAATCAAATAGTCTAGCTGATGTTTATCCAATTCCAAAATAGCTAAATTGTTGCTCGAGCTGAGTCTGTCTGTCTCTAAGGTGAGTAGGCATTTTAATTCATTTATTTTGGCAAATTTATTACTACTGTGAACAAGCTTTAAATAAATAATTAAGTTTAGTTGAAAAATTTTAATTAATTGCTAATGAACACCTTTACAGTCCAGTCAAAATTTTTGAGATAATTAAGTCCAAAATTTGCCACTTTGCCCATTACTAAATCTCTCAAATCATTCTTTCTAGTTTTAAATGCTTCCAGCAAAGCATCGGCATTTTTTGTTCCTTGTATTTTGTCTGCAAACTAGATAAATTAAAGCCGATTAAGTTTTTCATTAGATCAACTTGATCACTTTATTAAAATTGCTAATTTATAAAATCTTTTATATTAATATTTTAATTAGATTATTAGTTAGATACAATAAATAGATGACACAATTAGATACCTATTTGATTCTTCTTAAATATTTGAAAAAAATAATTCTTATTAAATTACTGCCGGAATTTGCTTCTTAGTGAAATTTTAAAGAGAGATCTTTAATTAAAAAAGTTTCCTGACTTTGGATAAAATCAATTAATAAACAGACAGAAGCACTTTTTATTTGTCAAATGTGTTATTTATAAAAAATACTCTGTAGAACAATATTTATTTTTATTTTCTCATATTGGAATTAATATTACGCAAATAGTAGAAAAAAATACTTGACATTTCACCCAAACTTCAATTATTTATGGAATAATTTAAATCAGATCTATCACGTTTATGGTACCTATTGATTAGTGGGAAACTAATATTGATATTTCAAATAGTTAATTAATAATTATGATATTTTACTTCCTGTTCATTTGATAAATAGATATATAATTTTGAAATGCTATCAAGTTCTTTTTCTAGTTTCCACCAGTCTTCCAGTTCGATTAAATGTGAATACTTGACATAATTTAAAAGTCCCACATTAGTCCAAGAATCTATCAAGTCGTGTATATACTTTAATTTAAAATTTCTTAAATTAATTTAAAATAATAAGCTAATTAGAACTTTGGTAATGCTTTCCGCATCGAATTTTTCCAACAACTTGTTCAGTGTATTTGAATCGCAGTCAATCATCATTTTTGACTTAAAATTAATTAAATAAAAATCACAAGAATTATTTTTTAGTAACGTGATACATTTAAGAATTAACAAAAAATTAATTAACTTTTAAAATCATTAGAAACTTAACTTTAAATTTTGTTTTTTGAATTTTTCGATCATCACATATTTTTTTATCTACTTTTTTTTTTTAAATTAAATTAATAAAAATATTAAGAGATATAGAAATTCAGAAATGAGATTTTTTTTTAATCTATCTATAACTAGATCAGAATTTTTATTGTTAGGCAAAATGCTTAAAAACAACCTTAAAAGCTTATAATAAAATATATGTTCCACTGATTTCATGAAAAAAATGCCTCTTTTCATTTTAATTGATCAAATATTTGAATATAATAATTAATAATTTGTTTCGGATTGCTATTCGTTCATTCAATTATAATCGAACGCTTTACAAAATTAATGACAAGAAATTTCATGGAAATAAATTTTATATTTATTCCTACTTATAGATCTGAAAAAATTAATGAAATTCAAAACCAAAGATTTTTGCCTAATTTTTGTTTCCATTAGCTTGAATATTAGATTAAGTTAAATATTTAAAGATGAAATTTAAGTTTATAAACTTAAATAAATATAGAAAAAATTTTTCTCTTATTAATTTAAGAAAATATTTATGCCAGAAATCTATCAAAATAATAATAAAGATTTTTTTTTTCGATTTCGATTCTTTTATTAAAAAATTAAATATTGCTCAATTCTTAAGAATATCATAATATCATGCTTTAAGAACAGATATTTGAAAATAAAATTGATTTTTATAATTGTTATTTTAAAATATTATAACATTTTTATTTTAAATTTAAGTTCAAGAAGTAGGCTCGTTTATAATTACAGTTTTTTTACTTATTAATAACTGATAGTTCAAAAAAAGTAAAGTAAAAAGAAAAATTATTAATGTTGTTGTTCTTTATATTCAATTATAATTTTAAAACCCTTTAGAAAAAAGAAAAAAATCATTAATTCAAATATATTTATATAATATTTAGTGATTATCTAGGTTCTAAAAATTTAATAACCTATTGTCCTTGAGAATTTAATGATTTTTTAGTATTGCTTCATTTGATACATTTTTTAGCTTTATTAGATAAAACCATAAAAATAAAATATATATTATATATAAATATTAATTGAATTATTTGCTTTATTTGAAAAAAATTAAAATTTATAAATGATAAAACTTAAAAATGAAGAATAAAAAATCTCATTTAGCTTTAAAAAAAGATAAATATTCACCTAAAATGATATCATAAAATTAAATATACCGTATCAAGTTTAGTATTTAAGTGACTGGATGGTAGCTTTAAAAAGTTTCTTAAAATGAGCCAAAATAATTTACAAACCAATAGCTATGATCCAAACTTGGCATTGCTTACCTTTCCCAATGTTGAGATATTTGTTCAGTTTTTATCAATTGGTGAAATAGATACAATAAATGAAAAATATAGTGCAGAAATGATGGTGGAGTCGAAATGGACCGACAACTCAGTGCTAGACAATTATGATTCTAAAACAGACTGGAATCCGAAGCTTTATGTCGAGAATGCTTTGTCAGATGTAAAGGAGACAATTTTTTACTGTGTGGATCGGAGCTTGGGAAATGTGACAATAACAGAGACTCGTCATTTAAAAGGATCATTTTGGGAAAGACTGGAGCTTAACAAGTTTCCACTTGATATCCAGGAGTTAAGTATAACAATTACTTCAAAATACAACCATGACCAAATTAACCTGGTATCAAATTATCAAAAGTTGTCATACTTGGACCCAGATGCTTTAAATACTTTCCGAGATCAACAAAAATGGATAAATGATATTTTTAAATAATTTGACCATTAAGTTTATCTGTTTTCTTTTTACAGACTTTATCTTGTAGTTAAAATAACTGAAGCTATCTTCAGTAGAAATGAAAGCTATAATTCATCTAAAATAAAATTTTCAAATGACAAAAATCAAAGCTTCAGTGAAAAAACCAATCGACCAAAGTTTGTAGCGAGTCTATTTTGTTCCAGAAAATATGGCTTCTACTTCTTGAACGCATTTTTGATGAATTTCCTAATTACAATAATTTCATTGACAAATTTTTCAATCGAAATCCAAAGACCACAAAATCGTTTATCAGGAACATTTACTTTGATACTGACCAGCATTTCTTTTAAATGGGTTACCAACAGATCTCTGCCAACTATTTCATACATGACTTCATTGGACAAATACCAAATAGCAAGCATTTTATTCATGTGCTTTGAATGCTTCTGGCATTCGTTGGTAAATAGTGTTTTTAAGCCCCATTCAGCTGCAAGATACGATCGAATATCTTTTTGGATTTACTTGTGTTTCTTTTTGCTTATTCAGATTTATTTTTTAATTGTTTTTTACTTTGATTTTGGAAGGATTAGAGCTCTAATTAGTCTAGAAAAACAAATTTTGCTTCAATCAACTAAATAAATTGTACCTAAAAATAAAGCAATATTATCTTAATGTAAAAATATATTTATGAGTTTTAATTTTTTTTTATAACTAGATCAAATTTTTTATTTTAGTTAACTTAAATTAAATTATGGCATAGGAAATTTCTTTAAGTAACTCTAAACCAAGACACTAAAAGCTTTAATGCATATTATTTGATAATGTTCAAGATTTAATTTATTATATTTATGTAATAACTGAATATTTTTTGTAGGATTGTTCACAATAATTAAATAATCATTCAATAAAAATAATTAAATTGCCGACAATTTAATTTATTTTGTTAATATTTGAATTTTTATTCTGTGAGGAAACCTTGGGGAAAACGGGAAAATGCTAACAATTTAGATAATTGTTAGCTAAATTTGGTTTTATCTTGAATCATGATAAATTGGAAATAAAAAAGAAGTAATCATTAAATCATGTAATTTCATTCCAAAACAATTTAATTAAAAAATAGAAATACAAAATATAAATTTTTGGATATTTATTTTATTTTTGAAGAAATAAAGTCAAATAAGCAAAATGGTATTTATTACCTAAAAAATTTTGATATATTAAAAATGCTAAATATATATTTATTTACTCTTTTTTGTATCATTTAGAATTCTAAAAATGCAGTTAAAACTTAATTGATCAAAAATTTTAATTAAACCCGACAAAAAAGCTAAAATAAAAAAAATTTTCTTCAAAAATTTTACCAAAGATTGGAAAAATTTCTTCAAATTCACACATTAAAAAAATTTTGAGCTTTATCAGGACGAAAACTAATTGCTCTTACTAATTTGAAAACTGAATAATGAAATTAAGTGACTTTTTTGGTCAAATTTTATTACTTTTTTGATAGAAAATGGTATCTATTGCGCAATAAATATCAGCATGGTTGAAAAAAAATTGTGAATGCAAAAATCGTTTTACCAAAAACAATTAACTTCTTGTAAGAAGAAAAAAAATTTAATCAAATGATCATTCAGGCGAAAAATTATAATTTTATAAAGATAATTGGCAAAAATCTTTTCATTCCTAAGTATAATTTTGCTAGAGCATATATTTTACAAATTTTCAAAATTAAAATTAAATTCCAAAATAGGCAAGAATCTGCTTTTATAGGAGAAAATTTCATTAGAAGAATTTTCATAATAGGGGTCTATTAATATTGTTTATTATTAATTTAAAAGCTTGAATTAAAATTTCGAGTAAAGTTTTCATTACCAATTAAGCCTAAGAGAAAAAGAAAAACCTTTTAAACAAATGATCAATTAATTTAAATTTACAAAATCGAAATGCAGAAATATTCGAACAAAAGCTTCAAATGGTATGAACAGGACAGAGAGGCCAATGATCTGAGCATACTCAAAGACCAACACAACATTCTAACTCCAGAATGGAACAAAAGAAAGCCTGTGGAAATTCAAATGTACAGCACCACTCTGGAAAATCATACCAATACTCAGCAATATTTAATTGATCGCATCATTCAGCGCTTGGATCAAATAGAACACCAACTGCCAACCAATTTCTCCTATAATAGCTATTTATACAGCTCTCCAAGCCATAAAAATGTTATTTGTTCCAGAATTCCCAAGTATACCAACAAAAATTCGGCCTCATTCACTATTCCTTCAAAGAAAACATCTCACTCTCTATTGGAAAAGGTTAAACCTAAACCCAACCATCTGTCCAATACTACTAATACTAATCATGATGAAAGTATTGAACATATATTGAAAAACATAAGCAAAACCAATAATTGTGATTCAGACTCAATTGATTTTTTGGTTCAAAAGCTTCAACAAAAGTCATCTTCAAATTTAATACCTCATGAAGTTGAACAATCAGACAATGATTCAAAAAAATCAATAAAAATCTTAAATGTACCAAAAGTTCCACCATTGCCACCTTCATTGATAAAAAACCAAAATTTTTTGGACAATGTTCAGTCGGATCAATCAGAACCATCTGATCATGTGTCGCCATGTTTGCTGTCAGTGCCGCCACCGCCGCCACCACCACTGCTGTCTTCTACTCTTGGTATTGATATAAAAACCACATCTGGCGATGAGTCAGACAATAGAAAAATGCCCAATAACTTTTTAAGCGAATTGGTCAAGAAGAAAAAAAAACTCAAAAAAACCGAAATTGATTCTGTGCCATCTGAGGACGGAAAAGATAGCGATGAATTCATCAAAGAGCTCAAAGAGCGTATCAATAATTATCAAGAAGATTTTGATCGTGGTAAAAAAATCGAACACATAATAAAACAAAATTTGGATAAAAATGAAAAATTACCAAATGAAAATTTGTTAAATAAAGATGAAAAAAATATAAAAAAAGATGATAATATTGTGGTTAATAGTTCAAAAGTGGACCAACAAACTCAAACCGATATTTTATCAAAAAAAAACTCTTTGTCAAGTGGCTCTTTCATCAAATCAACCAAATCAACCAAATCATCTTCATCAAGCATGGACAAACAGAATAGCGGATTTAAAGTGGTGTCCATTGACAATCAAAAAGTAAAAGACTTCGAAGATCGCAAAAAATCAGATTCAACAATATCTTATGGAAATACCAGCTCGGAAAGTTCTTCATCGGAACAAGAGCTAAATCAATTCATAACCAAGTCGAAATTGATGGACAAAAGCATTGAATTGGATGACTCACAATATGCGGATAACTTTGTAACACCCATGTCTACAATTAATTCATCACGAACCCACAGCCAACAAAGCATCAAAACCTCTACAGATAACGATACAATTAAACTGGTAAATGAAGACTTCACTCTGAACATATTTACCAGAAGCTTTGAGCAAAATTATGAAAGCAATTTGCCATTGGTATACAAATGTAGACCTTTGGAAAGAAATGCCAGACTTAAAAATGTTTTAATAAAGCTTTATTTTGATTTGGAAAAATACAATTCTCAAACAAATAACGAAGAATTGGACATATTGGTCAAAAATCCAAACGATTCTCAGGAACATGTTGGTAACTCGAGTCTAGCTAGCTTTAGAAGAACCGAAAGCTATTCGGAGAACTTGAACCAGTCTTCTAGTGACAAGACAATAGCCTCTAGAGAGGCTTTTTTTGAAAGCCTTCGCCAACTTGTGGAAGAAAGCCAGGACGAAACAGACACAGAATACCAGAGGTCATTTCAAAATTTGAACGATTTCTACAATAGTTTATTAAGAAAATTTCATAACAAATTTCAGCCTAAAAATGACAACTTTGATGTGGTTAGCTCGGCCATTTCGGAACTTGAGGCCGACTCAATGGACAACCAGCTGAGTGACAGCTCGGTTGTCCATTCGGACATCAATGAATTTTCTGATTTGTACAAAATTGAGCAAAATAAATTAAAAAATCAAAGAAAATCAAGCTTAATAGATGTGATTGATGAGGCCAGTGAGGAAAGCTCAAGTGATACAGTTTTTAAGCCTAGCAAAAAGTTTGACAATGAAAGCTTTGAAAAAATGAACGCTTTTGGTCGAATTGATGAGCGGTCAATTTCGAGAAATTCCAAAGGACTGCGCTCAAGGACCGATGACCAAATGAAAATGTCAACTGACTCGGACGAGGCGTTCACAAGGCCTTTTGAGAGAAAAACGCCCACTAAATATTTCAAAAAAAGACAGGACTCTGATTTGTACAGGATTTATGATGAGGAGGAAAAAAAATTCAGGACAAATTCTTCGCTTGATGTCAAAAATGGAATTTGGGACAAGGCTGATAGTTTGGTGAGCGATATGGGCCGAGCAAAATCGGTGCCAGCTGAAAAAATGAAAAAAGAAGAAAGAGAGAGGCCAAAAAGTGTTGCTTTTCTAGATGACAGAAACAAATCTGAGTCTGGTGATGATATTTCTAATTTGGTAAACATTTGGTCACAAGCTAAAAGAGCATGCGAAGATAAAAGTGATGAAAGAGGTTTGGCTGACATTTGGAAAGAAATAAATAGGAAAGAAAGTGTGAAGGAGCTAAAAAGATTGGAAGAGCTGAAAAAGAATACTGAACGGTCAAATTTGTTTATAATATGGAACGAGGCTTCAAGTGTGTCAAAACAACGATCTAAAATGATGGCTTATGAGCAGGTGTCCAAAGAACAGCGGGCATATGAGCTCAAAAAAATAGATCAACAAGATTTGGATGAAATTGCTGATGATACCATTAATGAGAAATTGTCTCTCAAAAACACACCATTGCCTGCGATACCATCCAAAAAAAGCAGCTCTTCTTCAATAAGCTCTACGAAAAGCTTGATTCCTGTGTCACCAGCTGGTCAAAAAATTCCTATACCTCCTCCTCTTCCAAATTTTGGCAACTCTTCCATCGTTGGTGAAAAAAAGGAAACAGCCAAGCCTGAATCTCTGCTTGGCAAAAAAAATGCTTCCTCTTCTGATAATAAAGAGTCAAAGACCAAGAAAAGCTTAATACCTGTTCTTATAAATAAATTTAAAAAAAGTGATTCAACTGAAAGTGAAGAGTACATCGATTTACGTTTGACACCACCAACACCACCTTCACCATTACCAGTCTCAGAGCCAAAGTATTCCACAATTGAAAATTTAATCAAAAAATTTGAAGCAAAAGATAACCCGGTGACAGTGTCGACGTCTAATAGCGACACATCAAACAAAGTGCCTCTACGAGCTGGAGGTCTTATTGCCAACAAAGAGGTCCAAGCTAGGAAAAAGAATGAATTAGATGAGTCGAGAAAATCTTTTTCTCAACAAGCTAGTTCTTTGCTGGAAAATGTCAAAAAAAGCCATTCATTTAAAATATCTTCATTGCATGATGATAAGATAAGCTCATTAAATGAAGATATTGACTTAGAGACGGATCAGTATGATAAATAAAATTTTTAATTAATTTTTGTTTTTTTTTAATTAATTTTTTCTTTAAAGAGAAATTAAAGCATCTAATAAAAGAAAAAGCTCTTTGGAATATTCCATTTTAAATGATCGGGAAAATACAAGTAATAGGTAAACTGATAATTTGAATTTTTGTTCTTTTGAAAATATTAAGATTTTTAAAAAAATAAGAGATAATATTTTTTTGTTTAATTAACCTTCAGATAATTTATTTATTTGAAAAAAAAGTTAATTAGTAAAATAAATGTATATTAATTTTTAAATTTAAGTAAATTATAATTTTGTTAATTGGAATATTGAGTTTTAGAGTTTTTGAATGTTGGTAATTAATCAGTATTTAAAAAATAATGATCTGTTTGCTTATTATTAAAAGATAAATTTAAAGATAAAGATTTTAAACAAATTAAATGCTTGTTTATTTTTATAAAATTATTTTTAATTTTTTAATTTAATTAGGTCAATTTATATTTAATTTTTTACAAATTTTTAGTTCAGCTAGTGGGATAGTGTTGTCGGATGAAACATCCGATTCAGATTATGACATCGAAAAATATTTTATACTGAAAAATGATCAAGAAATACCAAAACTTCCACCCAAATTGTCTCCTGAACAATTGGATAAAGCGAAAAATGCCATGACAAAATCGGAATCCGACTCTTCCAGCAATGACTATGCCATCCCCCGCAATATATCTCTTTTTAATTTGGAAAAAAAAGAGTCGAATAATCAATCGGTTCCAAGTTTTATATCACAAGAATCTGAAAAAACACGAAATTCGTCTCTTTTGGACAAAATTTTGCTCACTCAATCGAATTCCAATCAAGAAGATAAATATTTTAAAGATTTACCAAAAAAAGAGATCTCAGCGAATGCTGAAAATCCCGGAAATGAAAACACAAAAAACATTTCGGAATCAGACTCGCTACAATCAGCCTACGTTTCAGAGGAAGAGAATTTGGAATCTAGCGCAAACCAGGGACCTTCTGCAGAAACTTTAGAGATAATCAGGAGATTGAGAGAAATTCCAAGCCAAAGTGCTAGTCCTAAAATGTATGGATTGCAAAAAATTGACAGTGAAATGACCAGAGAAACGAAATTATCAGGTGGCAAGCAGCGAAAACCTAATGAAGAAAGTTTTGATAAAAATTTAAAAAGAACTAAATCGTCAAATTCGGTAAATCTTGGTATTAGAAATAGTTTTTTTAACAAGCTCTTTGGACGCGACAAGAAAGTCGCCAAGTCATCGTCGTCTTCAGGACCAAGTTTTAAAAAAAAAAAAAATCTTTTCAAAAATTAAATACTCTTTTCTTTAGCTTATTTATTTTTTATCTTTTTTTTTACATTTTTATTTTATTTGTTACCAATTAAAGATAATTTTTTAACATATTATTTTCTTATAATAATAAAAATGATACTATTGGAATATTTAAAAATTTATTCAAGCAAAAAATAAAGTTTCTATTTAATATTAAATTTTAGATAAGCAAAACTTTACATAATAATTGTATGTTTAATTTTTATTAAGTTAACAAAGCGAGAATTTTGCCAATTTTTTTCAGGCAATATTGAAAGAGAAAAATATATATAAATAAAAAATTATAATTTGTAATATAAAAATAATTAAAATATTTATTTTATTTTTAGACAAAAGAAACTGGTAAAAAAAAGAATTTAATAAGTAGAACTACTATTTAGGCTTTATTTGGTAATATTTTTCTGATGTCATCGATCATAATAGATTTTTAGGAGCTTAATTTTTTTTAATCTAATTATTGTTAACAATCAAAGAGATATATAATTCTATAATTTTCTATGATTATTTAATAAAAAAGAGTAAAATTACCAAACTGCCAAGAACTAATAGTTATAGATAAGTTAACAACTGAATCTAATTTTTGAAAAATATCTAAAACATTTTCAATTCAATGTTTTAAATCTTTTAAACTCAATTATTTGTGGAAAAAAAAATTTGGAAAAAAAAAAATATTTGTTTGAACCAACAATGAATGAAAAAAAAAACATATCTAAAAACATTTTATTTATCTCTTTTTTATTCCATTTTATTGGATCAAATACTTTTGCATAAATTTTTAAAAAATACAAATAAAGTTTTAGTTGAGTGATTGATAAACAAACACTCATGAAACACTTTTATTTCGCAATTTTCGTCTTTCTTTGCCAACTTGCCACATCTGAGAATTAATTCTATCTATTTTGATATACTAAAAGCTTGCCATAAAAATATAGCAAAATAAATAATTTTATTTTACTTTAAATTTTTGTTTAAATTTATCATGGGTCTTTATGGATCAAGCAATTGTCTCAAATACAATAAAAATAATTCCATTATTGATACCGAACTTTTAATGGAAGGAGAAGTAACCACCAAATTAAATTTATATGACCGAATAATTGAGCGTATTGATGCCATCCAGAAAGAAACATCGCCCGATTACAACCACTCGAGCTTCAAGCCTGTTCAAAGCGACCATCTTTTTGCCAAAAGTCTCGAAAACAATACCGAAACTGATATGGAATTAGAGTATCCATTTAGTTCTGCGGAATTTTACCCTTACAGGATAAACAATCATCAAACAAGCAAAGATAAGAAAACACCGAACAGAATATCACCAAAATTGGCTGAGAAAGTTGAAAATTTTGGCTTGGTAAGGGAAAAAAATTATTTAAAAGACAAGAGTATATCGAATTCAGAGATAATTGCTAAAAAGTATGAAGAAATGAAGCAAGCTTTTAATAAATTTGAAGAAAGAATCAAAAAAAGGAATAATAGGGAAAAGGCAAAAAGAAAAATGATTATACCAAAAGTACCACCTTTACCACCAAATATGAAAAAAAGTGAAAATTCTGAATTGCTCGAAAAAAAAGATCCATTTGTTCTAACCTTAAATCAAACAAAACATAGACCAACCAATTTGGTCAAAACTTCAAATAAACAACTAAATGGGACACCTGTATCCAGAAATATATTAAAACCCTCTTTGCCAAAAAAAGCAACGATAAAAGAAAATAAATCTGATTTTCTTGAAGAATTAAAATTAAATGCCAATTCTAAAAATGAAAATTGTTTGAATTCGAACAATTTAGAAGAGAAAATTAAATTAAAAAGCTCACTAATTGAAAAAAAAACTGTCAATAAACCAGAAGTAAAACCGGACTATGATTTTAAAAGTTCCAGTTCGTCCAAATACTATACAGGGTTAACTTCCACAAATAACTCAACTATTTATACGTCAGACTCAAAAGGTAAAAATCAGAGAGATTTTAAAATAGTTACCTTTAAGAGTGATCAAACGGTGGATAATACAAGTGAAAAAAAACTTGGTAATTATTTTATCTAAAATTAATATAATCGAAAATTAATTTTATCTTAGATAGAAGAAATGTAAAAAATAGAAAAGGCTCTGAAAACAGCTTTAAAATTTCCTCATCTTGGACACCAAGTGAAGATTCTGATCTGGCTGAGAAAAAAAGAAATGAAAGAAAGAAATTACTTGAAGTGAATGACACATATTTAAACCAATTTGTTGGTAAAAATTATTCAAAAAAAGAAAATAAATCTATAATTAAAAGTGGAAGTGGTAAGTCAAGTAGACGCTCAATGCAAATAGATGGACCTATGACTTGGAAAAAATTCCAAAAAGACAAAATAAATGGAACAGAACTTTTTTTCTTAAAACCTGACGATTTATTCATTAAATTGGAAATAAACTAAATCATTTTTTGAGAAAAAAAGATTATCTGTAAGACTTAGTTAAGTCATTATCATGAAATAAAAGGTTCTTGTTAATTTAATTTTACTAAAAATTAAATTCTTGTTAAAGAAATGTTAAAAAATTATCAACTTTAGTTTAATAAAATAATTTATTAAGTTTTTTTTAGTTAAATAATCTTTAGTGACCAATTAAAACTAGTTGAAAATTATTTGTTAATTTTTTACATGAAAATAAGTAAATTAAAAGGTTATTATTTTATTCAACTTATCTAATTAAAACATCAATTAGTAAGTTTTAACATTAATTTATTTTTCAAAATATTCAAAAAAAATCATTCTCTCATTTTTTCTTTTGATTTGAATTTCTTAATTTTTAAAATCGATTTAGGAGCATGCCAATTGAAAAAAATTTTTTTTTAAATGAAATTTTAAATATTTTAATTTGTTAAGGTCAATTTAAAAATTTTAATTAGAATGGTGTGAAACTGCTTTACCAAACTTGATCAATTTTAACAAGTAATTAACCATTATTTAATTGCTGAAGCGAATCAAATTTGGTAAAAGGAAAATTAACTTGGCTAAAACAAAAGTTACTAAAACATGTATAAATACTGGCAGTATTCGACTCACGAATAGTTTTATTAACAAGTAATATCATTAAGAATCAATGGATAGTGAATTGCAAGGAATTTTGGATTCATACAGCCATTTATTTGGCAATTTAAATCAGCAGTATCAGCTTGACTACAAGTCTTATGACTCCAAGGACCAAGATTTTTTAATCCAAGATGGCAACCATGGTGGCAGTCATGAAACTTCTGCTTGGAACAAAGCCCTAGATAGCTCTCAAACTGACCACGAAGGACTTAAACAAATTCTTACTGAAAATTATCAGTCACATGATGATTTTATCGAAGAGCTTAAGAATTGTATACAAAGAATTAATGCAAACAAAATAGATCCATTTGTAAAAGACAATAAACAAGTCTCAAATTAACACACAAAGCCTATTAGTGAATTGTGTCATAACATTTTTAAACTAAATGCGGAAATTCTAGACATTTTTTTATTCATTTAAAAATAAATTTTGAAAAAAAATTTAAATATTTTTTAAATTCTATCTAAATTAGTAAGAAAAATGAGCAGAAAAATAGCACCCTATTTGGAAGAATTAAAATTTCGATTTAAAAAGGCAGAAGAAGAATTTAAGCCGACTTCTATATTAAAAGATATACCCAACGAAAGTGATAGTTCTCATTCTTTAGACATAAATGATTTTTTGACTACTAGTTCGGAAGATATTCGGCTATCTCCTTTGGCAAAAAGAAAACATGTTCAATTTGACCAAAGAGGCCATTTTTTTGACCAGCTAAAACAGATCATTGAAGAGCTTGATCCAGTAGAGCCTGGGGTTCAAGTCATTTGGGATTTTGACTCATTTGATTTGAGCTCAACCACAAGTTCAGCATCAGTTTACGAAGAGATGCCAAGACCTAGCAATTACATAACTCAAAACAAAGTTGCCAATGAGCCCAAGAGCTTGTCCTTGAATATTTTCTACCCAAACGAAAAAGAGAAAATAAATGATCCTACAGTTATTGATTTTGTTCCGATTGAAAATGACCCCATTGTGCCAAATTTGGAATTGAGGCTCTTTTTTGATCTGGATAAGAACAAACATCTTATTCAAAATCAAAATTTAGATTTAGTTGTCATACAAAATATTAATAATTAAATTAATAAATTAAAATTATCTAAATATATATTTTTGTTTTATGCCTGCTAAAAGCTTTCTATAAAAATGTTTAATTTCAAAAACGTAGTTGGTTGTTTATTCAAGTGTAAAGTTTTTTCTTTTTTTTCTTCATAAGAAACTTATGAATCATTTTGAACCAATCTCACCATATTTCCAAATAAATTTTTTAAAAGATAATTTTAAAATAAAGAAACAGTAATGAATCAGGAAAAAATTGGCGAGTCCGAGCTCGATTTAGATGAAATAGACAAAAAAATAAACCGCAAAAATACCAAAATTAAGACCCGATACGTTGAGGAACTCAAAGAATACCTTGGAAAGATAAAAAAAGACACTGATGAAGAAAATGAAGGAAATGTGTCAACAAAAATTTTAAAAAAAATCAATGAAGAAGAAGATAATGAGTCAAAAAATAGCGAATTTAGGTACTCGACAATTAGTGATGAAATAGATAATACATTTAGCTACTTAAACGATTCGTCCTATAGCTCGGATCAAGATGACACGCTGGTACAGGATAACTTTTTCAAGTTTGTAAATGGTCAAAAAGATGATGATTTTTACAAAGAGCTAAATAAGGTGTTGGAAAAGCATCCAGTGCCTTCCAAGAATGTAGTTGAGCCAAAGGTGCGCTCAAGAGTGGGAAACTCCATTGGCAATAATCAAATAGAAGAGGAAATATTTATGGGTAATTATCGCAAAACATTGGAAAATAAAATGAAACCAGATGAGATAGATGAAGAGATTAAGCGAGTTAGGGTATTTTTCGACTGGCTTGCCACTAACCATGGAATATATTTGTTTAAAAAAAAGGAAAATAATTTAATTGTGAACATATTTCATCCGAATGCAAGTGAAAATAAATTTTTAGATAATCCGAAAAAGGTTATCTATAAGCCAGTTGATAAAGGTACAGACTTGAAAAATCTTGAGCTAAAAATTTACTTTGATTCGAAAAAATACAAAAATTTGCTGGACATTGATCAATTGGATCTTTTTTTGACTGATCCGAGTGATGCCGAGATGCTCAAGTCAACAAAGACTGAAAGTGTCCAAGATACAAGTACTAGTAATGAGCCAAAGGATAAAACAGGTGAGCGTACCAGCGAAAGTAATGTGTTTGAAAGGCTACAAAAAATGAATCCTTTCAAACGAATTAGAAATTTAAGCCTAACACAAATGAATGTTTTTCGTCCAAAAAAATAATTTAATCCTTTTTATTTTTAGATAAAAATTAAAAATTTTTTCATTTCATTTATATTAATAAATAATTTAAACACAATTATATAAGTTTTCGGCCGGGCGCTCCATGGTCGTTGTTATTTATGATATCTTTCATTAGTATTAGAAAAAAGTTTTTATTTAAAAATTTATTAATAGATTTATGTGATTTATTTTGGTAAAACAGTAACAAAAAAATTATCTATTCATTTGAAAAAAATTTTTTCCATGATATTAATTAAAATAATTATTCATTTACTAGCAAAATTTTCCTTTTAATTATTCTTCACAAGAATTTTTTTTTTTAATTAATTGTAAATCATGAAAAATTATTGAATGGTAAAATATATTCGCGAATACTGAAAAGTATTCCATTAGAGAGAAAAAAGAATAAACAAACCGCTCACAGTACTTATTGTGGCGAATGTAAAAGTACAGCGACAACAAAAAACAGGTTAGATAGATACAAAAGGTACCTATTTTGAGTTTCAGAGACTTTTTTTCTACATCATTTAAATAATTGAAGGGTTTTTCCCGTGGCCAATAATATGTACCAATACAAATAAGCATATAGATGGAAGAAGTTGCCAAAAACATTATAAAACTCACCATGTGTATGAAAAATATTTCATCAGATGACACATAGGTTAAAATCAGAAGTGAAGTTAATTCAATGTTATGAAATATAAAAGCAGTTTTAACAACAAAAATATAAAGATTAATATTTTTCATAAATTTTGCCTTGGCTTGATAGTAATTTTTGTAGTATACAAACGAGATCAGATACCTTGGAAACGAGTCAATGCCGATGCAAAGTTTCCATAAGGTATTCTGTGGATAAAATACACTAATACATGCCGATATGGAAGGCAAAAAATTGAATACACCACAATGAGTTCTGTTTGCCAGATTGAAGTCTTTAAAAATTGATAAAAAAATGCATGTAATAAAAGCAATTAGTGGTAAGCTTAATCCAAAATAGCACAAATGCTTGAGGTTCAACTCTATTTCTTAAATATGAATAAAAATTAAAACACAAAACATTATCCAAAATCCGTGGTATACCTTTGAATGATTTAGCCTCTTGCTTGGTCATCTGCTGCTTTTTCATATTGGCATATTTTTAAGATTTTTGTTTATCAATATTTTATTCTCAATAAATTAAACATAATTTTTGATACTGAAAAATTCTTATTTATTCTACTAAAACTGGAACATTATTAACTTTACTTTATAGTTTTCACAGTAACAACAAATAAATAAATTAATAAAAAATTCATCTAAAAATAATATTTTTAACTGTAGAAGGAAAAATTTATTTGAAAATTTTTTATTCTCTAAATATTTTTAAACTATCTATTTTTTATTGAATAATAAAATATTATTGACAAAAAAAATTAAATCATTTAATTTAATAGAATAACAAAATATATAAAAAAATTGAAGAGGAAATTAAAAAAAACAACTAAATTTACATTTTCGCAGCTTTTTTATCCATTAACTAATTTTATAACTAATGAAATATTACCAAATTTTAATTATATAACTTTAGATTATTTGAAAATTATTGAATTTAAATTCTGGATTTCAGAATGACAAAGCACAGTGTACTTTTTGTTTGCTTAGGTAATATTTTAGTATAAAAGATAAATTAAGCTAGAATTTGTTTTTTATTTTAGGAAATATATGCCGTTCGCCTATGGGCGAAGCAATACTTCATGATTTGGCAACAAAAAATGGAGTGAGAGATAATTGGGTTATAGATTCGGCAGGCACTGGTGGACATGAGGCTGGCAACAGAATTTATGGAGGTGCTCAAAGAGTTTTGAAAAAATATGGTGTAAACTACGAGCACGTAGCTAGACAAGTATTTGAATTTTGCATTAAGTAATTATTTAATTAATAAGCTCTGATTAAAAAACAAGATAACAAAACAGGACTTTGACAAATTTGATCTAATTTTAGGCTTTGATACCGACAATATTAGAAATTTGGAACGAATTAAACCAAAAAATAGCAAAGCTCAAATAAAATTGGTCAATTTTTTCAATGAAAAGAGAAAAAATAAAAATATTGAAGATCCATGGTATCCGGACACAAACGAAGCATTTGAGGCTGTCTACACAGACTGTCTCGAAGCTTGTAAAACATTACTCAATGAATACAAATAGATTTTTATTTTTATTTATTTAATCTAAAATTATTAAAACTTTATCATTATAATTATATATTTAAAAAGTCATATTCAATAACAAGATATAATAATCTTGGACTGAAATTTAAAATTTAATGGTTAATTTAGTTCAAATAAATAGATAATGAGTAGTTCTTCGACCGAAAATGCCAAATCTTGTGAATCAGATTCATGTAATCTTGAGCAAAAGCCAAAAACCGAGAAAAAATTAAAGCCTTGTTGTGCATGTCCAGAGACCAAAAAGGCTCGAGATTTATGCATTGTTGAAAAAGGTGAAGAAAATTGCACTAGCTTAATAGAAGCTCACAAAGAATGCATGAGAAAAATGGGTTTTAATGTTTAAATAACTAAGAAAAATTCTTTTAAATATTAAATTTTTAATTATTAAATTCTTAATTAAAATTTAAAAAAAAATAAAAATTTTATGATAAAAAAAAATCTTAATCTTCAAAATCTGATGATTTCATTTGAACATTTTGTTTCTTGGGCTTTTCTTCTTTCTTGTAAGCGTTTGGTATCAATGCCTTTTTGACAAAGTCCTTGCTATCAGAGTTTAAATACTTGGGAAATTCAATATCAAACTCAATAATTAGATCTCCTTTGGTACTCGGATCCTCAACAAGAGGCATGCCTTCGCCGGGAATCGAACGCGTGTATCCTGGTCTTAAAAAGAAAATATCTAATTGTCCTCAGTCCACATATTATATCTAGAAAAAATACTTGACAATGTCGGTGATTGGAATATCCAGAACTCTACCATCTAGAGTAGGTACATGTATTGTAGTACCGATTAGGGCCAAAGCCAATGGTATTTTTTGTACATAGATCAAATTTGATCCTTCTCTTCTGAAAATTGGATGTGGCTTATCCCTTACTATGAAAACAATATCAGCTGGAATGCTGTTCGGACCTTGGTCACCCTCCTGCTCAAATGTTATTCTTGTTCCTGGCCTCCAACCTCTTTTAACAGTAATGGTCAGTATTTTCTCTTTAAAACTGGATGTATGACCATCATCGTTCATCACTCTGCGAGATATTTTCATTTTCTTGATACAACCATGGTAAACTTCTTCCAAAGAAAGCATTAGCTCTCTCTCAATTGGCGGATCTTGTTTCTTTCTGCCACGACCAGCAAGACCACCAAAATTTTCACTCTTGTCCAACTCGGCATGCTTGTAAAAATCAGCAAATGGGTTGTCACCTCCGAAAAACTCATGGAATATCTTATGAGGATCACCACAAAATGTATAAGGATCACTCCAGTTGCTTTTGTCTAAAGGAACTCCATTTTTGAGTCCCTCTTCTCCAAACTGGTCATATATAGCTTTTCTTTGAGCTTTAAAAATAAACTTTTACCATTATTTTAAACTTTTGCCAAATAATTAACTTACGGTTACTTAAAACATCATAAGCCTCGGAGCTCTCACGAAATCTGTCTGCCGCGTGCCTATCACCAGGGTTTTTGACCGGATGAAAATTAAGTCCAATTTTTCTGTAAGCTTGCTTTATGTCAGCGTCTTTGGCACTACGCGTTATCTGTAGAATAGTGTAATAGTCCTTACCCATTTCCCAATACAATTATTTAAAAATTTTCTAATTTTATGTTTTTTTTTTAAGTCAAGATTAAACGAGTAAAAATTATTGGTATGATTCTCACCATGACAACTATTTTCAAAATTAAGGGCCTCTAAACTCCTTGATGCTTAAGACATGTTTTTATGTCTTGACAAATTTTCATTAATTTTAAATTATAATTTTTATTTTTTATTAATATATTATATTTAAAATTTAGTAAAATATAATAAAACTGGTTAAAAATGTCAAATTTGCTAGCCAGCTATTTCATCAATAGTGGAAATGATATTGCCAGTAATACAAATACCACTGATATTGCTGGTCGGTCTTTTTTTGACATAATATCCGACTGCAAGAACTTTAGTGAGATAATAAAAATAAATAATTAATTAAACCTATTTTTCAATTAAATTTGATAATAAAAAGATGAAGAAATTGCAGAAAATAGTCAAAATTCGTATGGGGAAATTTGGCCTTATCCAGACTGTGGCAAAGTTTTGAGCAAATCTTTCAAATTTGCTATAACTGAGCCCATGACCGATCCAATTAGAATACTGGCCAATAAGTATTTCGAAGCAGCTGAAGCGGCTAAGCGTGTCTTGCCAAATGCGGACAGTGTGCTGCCTGATGCCAATGGCCTCCAGATTTTAATTGTAATATTTAATTG
This sequence comes from Brachionus rotundiformis, assembly GCA_016802295.1. Lineage (NCBI taxonomy): Eukaryota > Metazoa > Rotifera > Eurotatoria > Ploima > Brachionidae > Brachionus > Brachionus rotundiformis. The sequence goes on from JAESIW010000136.1 coordinate 133,398, forward strand.
AAGCCTTAGTTTATATTTTAAATTTATTTAATTATTTTACTAAAGAAATGCGGTTGTTTTCGTTCAGCAATTAATTTAACTTATAAAATTTTATCTAATTTACCTACTGATGAGTTTTATACTCCTTTTTCACTACAAGTATTTAAACAATTTAATATTGCTTAAATATAAATTTTAATTTATGATATTATCAAATTAAGATTTGGTTTGTTCGGATATCAATCTTATTAAAAATGAAATTTTTCAAAGAGGCCGAAATTGAATTGAAACAATTCAATAGTTTTGAAAGTCAGGAGTTTTTCCACAAGTCAAATTGGTCTAATCAATTTGGAACATTTGTATCTTTTGGTTTACGCATTCTAAATGCCGAATTGGCACATTATATGGGCAATTCAAATGACAGCTTGTCAAACTTGTATAAATTATTATCAATAGTTAGAAAAATTTTAATCAAACTACCCGATGATGAAGGTAAGAGTTAACTCTGAAATTGTGACATCACATTCAAGTTTTTTAGTTGCTAGAAAAATTTGGAATGAACGAAAAATCAAAACTTTATATTCAATTTCAAATATTTTAATTAGTCGTAAAGTAAAAAATAATTATTTATCAAATTTGATAAAAGTTAACAATTAAATTTTCCCTATGAAAAGAATTACTCAAAAGCGTTTAAGATTTTGGATGAAATTGCCAAGTCAGAGTATGCGGACAAAAATGCAGTTTGGTCTTCCATTGGTAAACTTTATTGTACTGTAAGATAAGATCTATTCTATTGGCTTTAAATATTTTAATTTATTAATACAAGTTTGGAGACGCTGTAAATGCAAGTGATTGTTTTAAAAAAGCCAAAACTTATTCGGACGAAAATTTGCCAAATAACAAGTGCAGAAATCTTTTAAATTTGTAAATTATTTTAATTAAACTATTTAACAAAATTATCAAATAAATAAAATATTTTTTAGAAGTTTTTTAAAAATCATAAATCATCAGTACAAAGAAGCTTTGGAATATTTAAAAGAAGCTGACCAATTAGCCATCAACAATCCAACAGTAAGACTAAACAATTTTATTTTATCTCTAATTTAATACTTTTAAAATAAAGATTTTAAATAATATGGCATTTTGTTTATTCTATTCGGGTAATTTAATCGAAGCTATCAAACTAATTGAATCTAGATTTTACTCGAATCCGGCCAAATACCTCAATGAGAGCCTTTTATTCAATTTATGCACCTTGTATGAACTAGAATCTTCCAAGGCTGTACAAAAAAAATTAAATTTACTCTTATGGCTAAATAAGTATGCAGGTGATGGTTTTAATGAAACTTGTCTACAATTACAATGATTTAGCATTCAAATATTATTTATTTTATTTTTTTAATAAAAAATATCTTTGCTCAAAATGGTTTGATTAAGTTTTTTTCCAATTGTTCAGCAGTAATTGTGCCTTGGATTCGTTCAACATTTGGATTAAAAACCGAATATGCGCTAAGTTTGCTTTTCTTTCCAACATTTGTATTCAAATAGATAATAACTAAAAGTGAGCAAACAAAATATACCATACCAAATTCCAATTTTATAAATAGCGCAAACAATATGGTCCAAAGTAGAATTTTTAGGACCAATTTTAAAATTTTTAGTCTAAATTCTTCAGGCTCTTGTTCAGGTGTATCCTCTACTTCATTAATTAATACTGATTGTTTTTCTTTTTCCTTGATTAAATGTCCTCGTCTTATGACCTTATTTGATTCGATTTGTTTGTTGGCAGAGACGTCTCCATTTTGGAAGAAAAAAATTTTTTTAAAAATGCTCAAATTTGACTTGGTATTTTTTTCATTTTGTTTATCTTCAATTAATTTCTTTTCGCGAAATTTGGCCAACTTTGCCTCTATTTCCATTTAGTCGTCTACAAATTAACTCGTTGATGTATTATTTTCATTAAATATGTTAAAATTTTAATTTTTAAAATTAACATTAAATTATCTCAGCTCATTTAATGAAGCATATGAGACATTTGATCATAATTGATAAATAAGACTTCGATTTTTTTTTATCAAATAAAACTAAAAGCAAAAATTTTTAAAAATTTAGATATATATTTAATTTTTTGAAGAAATCATTATGTGTTTTTATATCAATTTACAGTAAAGAAAATTTCAATTTAATAAACATCATTGAGCATAATTCATTATTTTTTTGAAATAATTAAAAAAAATTAGCAAAAATTACTTTCGCCAAAGAAACATTTCAATGTAATATTTGTTTAGTTAAAGTTTATCCTAAAAAAATTTTAAGCTGGCTTATTTAAAAACAAATACTATCTTTTGAGATAAAACTTTTGGAAAGAAATTGGAACTTTTGAAGATTTAAGTTAATAGATCAAGACATGAGAATAATTAAAGGAAAAAATGAGATGTTAAACTGTCAAGAAATACTATTTATTTTTAAGTTTATTAATTATTATTTATTTTTTGGAATTAAGTCAATATGAACTAGATAACCGTGTTTTGACTGATGCATCAGTCATGAGTAAAGCTATTTTTAACAAGAGGATATCTGGCCTATTTAAAACATATGAAAAAATTAATTTTAAAAGTAGAAAAAATCCAGGTGAAGTCTTAAAAATAACCCAGGTATTCATTATATTTAATCAATTTTAAACAGCTATTTAAGTGTTGTCTATAAAAGGCAATTTAATATTTTTTAATTTAGTTGACGTCTCAAACTATTATAAACTTAGTAATGCTCAGATCCTAGATTATTTACATAATTTGAAAATTTAAAATTTCATAATATTAATTGCAATTTTTCACTAAAAAAAATAATTTTTTCTTAGTTTTTGGTTTTTTTTTAATCTAATTTTAAGAATTAAGTAACAAAATATGTTAAATTTGACTATGATGGGATACACAGACTTTCTGATGATTGGTGGTATAACAGCCATAGCATTGTACCTATGGGCTTCATCCAAATCTAAACAACAGCCTACCATGGTCGATTTGAAAAAACTCAAAGTTTTGCCATCAAAGTAAATTTAAACCAATTAATGCCAATGATTAATTGTCCTAATTGTGCACTTAAAGCATTGAAGATAACACATCACCAAACTCTGTGTCAGAAAAGGGTCTTATTGAAAAAATGAAGTCTTCTGGCAAAACTATTGTTATTTTTTTTGGTTCTCAGACCGGAACTGGTGAAGAATTTGCTCAGCGTCTTGCCAAAAATTGTCGCCTTTATGGTCTCAAAGCTTTGGTCGTCGATCCTGAGGAGGTCGATCTGGTATGCCACATAAATTAAAGTTATTTTCCTCTAATTATTTATTCAGGAAGAATTGTCAAGACTTAATGAAATACCAAATGCAATAGCTGTGTTTATAATGGCCACTTATGGAGAAGGAGACCCGACTGACAATGCCCAAGAGCTTTTCGACTATTTGCAGCAAGGTGAGTGGGACTTGAAGGGACTTAAGTATGGCGTTTTTGGTCTTGGCAACAAAACTTATGAACACTACAATGAAATTGGTAAATACTTTGACAAAAGATTGGAAGAATTAAACGGAAGTCGTTTGATTGAACTTGGATTGGGGGATGATGATGCCAAGTAAACGAAAAATAAAAAATTTCGAAAAAATTCATAATTTATCTAATTAAAAGTATTGAAGAAGACTTTGTCACTTGGATGGACAAATTCTGGCCAGTTGTATGTGATTTTTATGGAATATCAGCCTCAGAACAAGACATTAGGTATTTGTTTTTACCTTGAGTTATTCTCTTTTTATCTAAAGATAAACTTTCCAAAAAGTATGAGACAATATAAATTAATGAGTTTGGAAGATGTGCCTGTAGAGAAGATATTCAAAGGTGAAGTCTATAGATTAAATTCTTATGTGAAGCAAAAACCGCCCTACGACAGCAAAAATCCTTTCATGGCACCCATTTCGGTCAAATACGATCTGTTCAAAGACACAAACAGAAAATGTTTACATATTGAACTGGACATAACCGATTCAAGGTTAAGATACGAAGCTGGCGATCATGTGGCCATTTATCCAGCCAATGATCCAGAGATTGTGAATCGAATTGGTCAATTGCTTGATGTGGATCTTGATCAAACATTTTCTCTGATAAATATTGATGAGGACGCTTCCAAGAAGCACCCTTTTCCTTGTCCGACCACATTTCGCACTGCACTTACCTTCTATTTGGACATAACTTCATTACCAACAACTCAGCTGATCAAAGAATTGGCACAGTATGCAACCGATGAGTCAGAAAAAAAAAATCTTCAACTAATGGCATCTGCTAGTGAAGAAGGAAAGGCTTTTTATAACTCTTTTATTAGAGATGACCACACAGATTTGGTTAATTTGTTGGAAAAAATGTCCTCATTGAAACCCCCTGTTGACCATGTCATGGAATTATTGCCAAGACTTCAAGCTCGTTACTACTCCATTTCGTCTTCGCCAAAGGTTCATCCAAACACTATTCACTTGACTTGTACAGTTGTTGAATATGAAACTAAAGATGGTAGAAGTTGTAAAGGTGTAACAACAAATTGGCTTTTAAACAAGCCAGTTACTGATGACTTAAGGCCTAAAGTACCAATATTTGTTCGAAAATCACAATTTAGACTTCCATTTAAATTCCAAACATCAATCTTAATGATTGGACCTGGCACTGGTTTGGCCCCATTTAGAGGTTTTTTGCAAGAAAGAGACTATTACCGTAAAGAAGGTCGAATGGTTGGAAAATCCATTCTGTACTATGGATGCAGAAGAAAAGCAACTGAATATTTATACCAAGAGGAATTGGAACAATACGAATCAAATGGAACATTGACTAAATTGAATGTTGCATTTTCACGTGACCAAGAAGAGAAAATTTACGTCACCCATTTGATTAGAAAAGATGCTAGCATGGTTTGGAGTATAATTAAAGAGGGAGGTCATATATATGTTTGCGGGTAAGTGGTAGTTAACTAATTAAATAAAAATTATTTTTTTGAATTTGTTTGCCAAGTGATGCCAAAAATATGGCCAGGGATGTGCACGATATTTTAATAGACATATGTGAAAAAGAAGGCGGCATGGGACGCACACAGGCTGTTCAGTATGTCAAAGACTTAGGCCAAAAATCAAGATATGTTTTAGATGTTTGGAGTTAAATTGTTTGATTATTTTAGTTTTCTTATTTAATAAAAAAATTACGCTTAATTTGATTGTTTATCATTGTAATATCATTGTAATGAAAATAACTTTTTTAAATTTTATAGATTTATTTTACATTATATAAGGTAAATTAATTAACCTAAAATGTAATTGCAAGGCTTTAGCCAAATATCCTGAATATTTCACATTATTATACATCTTCATATTACATTTAAATTATTCTTATGGAACTTTAAATTAATTGAAAAAATAATGCAAATATTTCTTTAAATTTAATATTTTTTTGTAATAATTAATAATTAAGAAATGAGGTGATTATTTAAACTTGAAAACAAAAAAAAAATATTGAAAACATTGTATTTTATTAAAAAGTGAAAAATCTAGGGAAAAAAAAAAATTCTGCAATTGAATATTGAAATTTAAATTTGTGAATAATAAAATTCTAAAATTAATAAATATAAGTTAAAAGTTTTATATATTCATTAAATTTTTTTTATTAAATAACCAATATTACAAAGAAATAAAGAACATTACTTATTTGTTTAAGCCAAAAAAATATGAAAAATAAACTTAAGCTATTTTAGATAGTTTTACAATAGATACCTCGTGGATTAAATACTTACCTGGTGATGAAGTACTTTATGGCATGAATTTATACAGATTCAAAAGGTTGTAACTAGACTAATATAATTCTAAGATTTTTAATATATTTTTGTTGACACAATTTAGAATCAAAATAAAAATAGTAAAAATAAAATTTTATTATATTAAATTATAACTTAAAACCAAGATTGGGAAGTAAAAATAGTTTCATAAAATTTGTCCATGTGGTAACCCATTTTGATCAACTGGTCGCACTTTTCATACAACTTGTATTGAAGTAAGAGATTTATTCTTTCAAATTTTGGCAACATGTTCACAAGCTGTTCACTGGACTCATTCTCATTTCGTCTCAAATACATGTATTTGCTTAGCGCATTAAAAAGTTCCAAATTACAGTCAAATTTTTCACCAAATCCAATCAGTCCTTTACAAGCTTTAAAATCACTAGTTAAATAATTTTATTTTAATTGATAAATTAAATTATTACTTGTTGAAAAAGCTAAAACTGCTGAAAAAAGTGCAAATTCTTTTGAGTCCAATTTCAGCTCTCTGACCATATCCACCAATGGCTTATAAAATGGCAATATCTTGTCAAATACTGGAAAATATTTGAGTATATTGGCATAAGTTGCACTATCACAATCAAAATAATTTATGTCACTGTTTAGATTTGGTTGCGTTTCGGCTTGATCTCGGTTCTGGTGTATTCTTATGAGCTGAATGAGTCTAAGTGGGTGGACTGAATTGACTAGCAAAATTTTTTGGTCATCTATAGAAAATCTGTCTAAAACTGGTATTACAATAATTAAAATTAAAAAAAAATTGATAATTTTATTTTACATGAAATGTTTGAAATAAAGCTTATGCATTTTTCCGTATGGATTCGGACCAGTTCTAGAGCAAGCTCGTGTTCTTGGTTCAGTATTTTGCTTGGAACTGATTGAATGTTCTAATCAAAAGTAATTTATTACATGGAAATTAAAAAAAAAAATTTTTTAGATAATTTACCTCTAGGACTTGGTAAGATTGAAATACTTTTTTTACCAAAATTTTAGTATTATCATCTAGCAGATTTTCAATGTCACTCTTCGGATCTAAATTGTTAACATTACCATGATGACCATTCAAATTCTGAATATAAACTGAGTTCTGATTGAAAGTGTCTATGTATTCATGATTATTTGGACTTTCAGAGGATGTATTGTCCATTATTGATTTGATTTTTTGTTTGAATAAATTTGATTGTCTGCCAATTTTGCAATCTTTAATGAATATAAAAATCAGATATAAACTTTAAAATTTAATTAATTAATTTACTTTTAAGATCCATTCCAGCAGCTAAACATTTATGGTACCGACAAGATCTACATGCATTACGAGACTTATAGCTTATTTCACAACTACCATCACCTGTACACACAAATTTGTGTCCCTCTTTGACATTTCTGCGAAAAAAACCCTTTAATAAAATTATCTATAATTATAAATAAATATCTTTAAAAAAAAAAGTATTACTTTGCATCCTTCGCAAGTGATAGCTCCAAAATGAAGACCAGATGAAGCGTCTCCGCATACTGTGCATGGTATTTCTTTGAATGGAACAATATCATTTACAACTTTTTCTTTAGGAATTTATTAATTTTTTGGCTTAAAAAGATTAGGTTAAAATACGTACCATTTTGTTTCATTCCCACTTGAAGACATTTTTTGAATCGGCAATAAGCACAATTGGTCCTGGTCGATTTGGTAATAACACAGTTGGAATTTGAACGAACACACTTGAACTCCAGATACTCACTTTTGGCATTACGAAGAAAAAATTTCTTGCATGCTTCGCAAGTGATTGTCCCACAATGCCATCCGGCTGAATTGGTCTCACCACACACACGACATGGTTCTGGCTTATTTTTATCACTCAAGAGACTCATTTTTCCGTATATCTAATATTGATCACTCGAGCCTTTATATTATCTATCTAATTTAGCTAATTTAGCCAATTTAGCTATTTTCTTTGTCAGTTTGTACTGGAATCTGGACATTGGACATTTTGTCCAGAAGCTAGGTCTTTCTTCTAAACAAAGAATATATTCTCGCCATTTCTGACCACCAAAAATCTCATTTTTATCTTAGTAAGATCGATATTTATTTTTTGTTAAATTCATGCTTAGATGTTATGTTTTTAATGCTTAATTAATTTTTTTAATAGTTTATAAATATGAGTTAAATTTTTTGAAATTAAATAATTTAATAAAATGGCTTATTCAGACCGAGATGACAGTTCAGATGAATCAAGGGATCGTTACCGGAATCGAAGTCGAAGCAGAGAGAGAACACGGCGGCACCATCACCACAGGGATTCAAAGCCAGACCAAGAACGCAGAAAAGAAGAAATGGACAGAAGGATTAAACAGCGGATTGAAATAGCCGAAAAAGGCTGGAGAAAGAGCATTTGGAATGAAGAGCCATCACACAATCATGACAATGATGTATTTAATGGTGATAAAACAAACCCATTTGGTAAATTAAGCTACAATTCTACCAAAGAAGAATCTGCTAAGCGAAAGCATAAAAAAGATAAAAAAAAATCGAAAAAGTCAAAAAAATCAAAAAAGAAAAACAAAAAATCTGACCACGAGTCAGATGATTCTGTGTCATCGATTGAGGCTATTGAAATAAATATAGATAATATGAAAGGTGTCAACACAAGTGAAGAAGAAGAGATCGACGAAATGATAAAGTCAAATAAGAAGCGAAATTTAGAAAAAGAAAAAGCTTTAAAAAAAGCAGAGGAAGTTGGCCCACAGCCTGACTTGTTATTAGCTGTTATTGATGCCAAAAATAAACCTAAAGATTTTGGCAGAGCTTTGCTTCCTGGTGAAGGTGCTGCCATGGCTAAATATGTCGAAGAGGGAAAGAGAATTCCAAGAAGAGGTGAAATAGGCCTCACTAGTGATGAAATATCTAAATTTGAAGATTCTGGTTTTGTCATGTCCGGTAGTAGACATCGAAGAATGGAAGCAGTTCGTTTACGCAAAGAGAGTCAAATTTACAGTGCTGATGAAAAACGTGCTTTGGCTAAGCTGAACCATGAAGTCAGATCTAAGAAAGAAGAACAGATTATGTCTCAATTTAGAGAACTTATACACAGTAAACAAAAAAGTTCCAATTCGTAATGCTTTTCTTATCTTCTATTTGAATGTAATCTAAATTGTTTATTTTTTTTAATTTACAGAATAAAAAATTAATTTTCCATTATTTTTTATCTCTTGGTTAAGGGATAATTTTAAATTTTTTTCCTTAGGGTCATATTTTGATTTATTTTTAACTATTTAATACATGTGCAGTTGGATAGTTAGCCCTATTCATTTCATTTTTGCCAACCAAAAAATAAAGTATTCTTTTTAGAAAAAGCCAAGTTTTCAAGATGTTTTAAACAATTAATCTTTAACATTAAAAATAGACCAATTAAGGTTGGTCAAGTTATCTTTAAAATTGCTACAAAATTTAATAAGAATATTCAAAAAATTTATCATTAGTAATCAAATATTTTTCAATCATTGGAAGAATTGGTTTATTTTTAAATAAATTTTTAAATATTTAATATCTTTTTTGTTCGCCTATTTTGATTTTATCTGAAAGTATTTGTCATGATTGATATGAATCAAGTCAATAAACTTTTTTGACTAAATGGCATGTATTTAAAAGAATTAATTAATAAAATTTTGGTAATAAAAAAAAACATTTTGTAAAAAAGTGTTAATAAAAATCAACCAAATGAATAATTATTTTGCATACTGTCAATTAATTAAATAACTATTATTTGACTGTTGAAACCATTATTTGTGAATTTGGAAGAGACCGCAAAAGAATTAGACACTCGTCTAGCTTTTGGTCAACAGTTCCCATTTGTTCTTCAAGCCTTGATAGTCTGGCATTAATGGTAAATTTGGCCCTATCGCGATCATTCATTTTTGGAACACCCAGAATTTGATCCATTCTTCTCTGAAGTTCTTTTAGGCGGATCATCAAATCCATGTTACCTTGGCTGTACTGTTCTATGACATCTCGCACATCATAGGGCTTTCTGGCTTGCTATTTTAATTCCAAATTTAAAAACTCAAATCAATTTGGTAACTTAATTACCTGAAACTTTCTTCTGGCTACAAAATACTTTATTTTTCTTATAACTCGTATTGTTTGCTTATGCTGCTCACTAAGTCTTTAAGAAATTTGAATAAAAAGATACCCAATGGTTTAATGGTACATACTCGCAATGCTCTTGGATTAAATTTCTGCCCATGTCAGCTGAACTGTGACGTGTACCAGAATAAACATCGCTTTCGTTGTCCAAATTTCTCTTGGACGAAATACTGCTACATTCATCACTTATGGCCTCAGTGTCTGTGCGTCCAAAAGATTTTAATTTGTTACGTCTTGGCTGAGAAAATTTTCGAGGATAATGACCTTTCCATACAATTAAATTAATAATTAATTTTAATTAATATAATTAGTTGGAATTGTAAGCTGAAAATACTTGAATTTGTCTTTAAATTGTAAATTTTCCAAGTTGCAACTGAATTACTTCCTGGCATGGCTGCTTTGACCCTCCACGAAGTCTTAATTGTTAAATGAATATAATTTTTAGTTCTCTATAAGCCTGGATGTACCTGAATGAGAGCTGCAGCAGCAGGTATTTGTCTATTAAAATGTTTCTGGCGCTGTTTTTGCTGAACTTTTAGAGCGAAACCAGAACCAAGAATTCCCTAAATATTTTTAGTATTTTTTAGCTATTTGTTTTTAAAATTATTAGAATTTTATTACTGCTGGTAGTGCAAAAAAAGCAATGCCAAAAACACAAAAACAACTAGCCACCATTTTTCCCCACCATGTAATCGGCACTTTGTCACCATAGCCAATTGTTGCCACTGTTACCTAAAATATAAACTTTTAATTTCAGCACTTTTAAAATAGACAAAATAAGATAGATCAATCCAAGTCAAAACAAACTTACTATTCCCCTTTAATAAAAAAAAATTAAAAAACTAGTTAACATTATCTAATTTGTCATTTACCACCACAAGGCATCCGCATAGCTTTGGAACTGTTCATTGGAATCTTTTTCACAAAGGAAAACAAAATATGAACTAAATATTAGAGACAGGAAACCTATATACAATGTTGTTATCAATTCCTTTAAAAATTGTATTTAATTCTCCAAGGTAAACTCAATTAGATTCAATTTGTCAAATTAAACATTTAAGCAAATGCCAAAACTAATAGAACTAATGCAAGCTTTAAAAACCAAGTAAATAAAATACAAAATAATTCCTTACGACAGAATACCATAAGGCATCGGCATAGTTATCAATTGATGAGTTGATTGAATCTTTTTCGCACAAGTAAATGAGATAAGACGAGCATATTAAGACTAAAAATCCAATATACAACGCCGCTATTAGTTCCTTAAGTAAAATTTAAAATTGGTAGCTAATGTTGGATCACAGTTGACAAATTAAATCTTGATTTTTGGACATATATTTACCTGTCGGTGGACATAGACTACAGAGCCCAATAGACGCCAAGTTCCGGCTTGTCTATCTACATGCAGCATACGAAGAATTTGCAGGAAGCGAATTCCGCGAATGGCAGATGTGGCAAATACTTGGCCATTACTGCCGATGGCTATTACAATGCCAGATGCCAAAATTACCAGTATGTCTATGAGGCAAATGGGCTTTCGGGCAAATTTTAGTCGACCACGCAAGCCCATGTACTTGCTTCGGCATCCGGCCGACCATAAACGCACGCCATACTCAATGCCAAAGAATAGAACTAAAATTATTTCCATATAGAAAAGGATTTTGTTTGCTGAATCTGAATAGGTTTCTATTGTAGACAAAACACTGAATATTAAACATATTAATACTGCCAAAAATCTTAAAAAATTAAAATAGTATTTTAAGATTAGTTACTTTTTTTAAATTAAAAATTAATAAATATTAAAAAATTTTTATATATTAATTATTAAAAAAAGAGTGTACATTTTTGGCAATTTTAAATTTATTTTATCGATTATATAATTATTAATGGTATCTTTAATTGTTTAAAAACTAAATAATTTATAAATCTAATATTTTTATAGATATATATATATATATATATTTTTTTTTAATAATAATAAAAAACTATTTATCTAGTTCAATAAAAAGAAATAATCAATTTGGTAAGAAAAAAATCAATTTCTTCTAAAACGTGTTTTGAACAAAATTTTTATCTCATTTAATATTATATAAATTTCCTCAAATGCGTGATTTAATCAAAGTTTATTTGTTAAATGATTTTCAAAATTCCATTAATTATTGATAAAATAAAAAACTAATTAAATTTTGGAAAATTTTAAGAAAAAAAAGTAATTCCCTTGTTTCTAAATAAAATTTATGTAAAAAAAAAGTTTATTAGTTAAAAATTAAGATCAAATACAATGAGAGAATGAGTTCAACTATATGGCCTATGCTAAATTTATCATTTATCATATTTGGTACATGTGGAAACCTGTTCACCTTTTTAATTTTAATTCGAAAGAATGTCAGAAAGCATTCTCATATGAGATATTTGGCATCAATTTGCCTAATTGACATACTCTGCCTCTACACTTGGAATTTTTCTTCAGTATATCGCTTTTTCACTAGTAAAAAGATAGAAAATGAAGGAAATTTATCATGTAGATTCTTCTCATTTTTTTGCTATTTCATTCTTCAGTCAAGCTCGTGGATTATTTGCCTAATTGGCCTGGACCGAATAATCACAATCATACTTCGTAATAGAATAAACTGTATTTCCAAGATAACCCAGAACACATTTGTGGCAATAATTGGTGTTTTGGTAATTTTATTTTTTTTAAATTTTCCAGTGTTAATAAACAATGCTGTGCCAATCAGCACAAATTCAACTCAGATCAAATACAATTGCTACCGTCCTAAATCATTTTTTTTTGCTTGGGACATAGTTCATATAATTTTGTACAGTTTACTACCATTTGGTATAATACTTATTGAAAATGCATCCTTATCAGTACTAACCTTAAGACACGCTAGAAGGTTGAATAGGCATTTTCACAGCACATCAAACCAAATGAACGAGCCATCGAATACCTCAAATGCTGATGGTATATCGACATGGAAAGACCGACTTGCCAAAGCATTTGACATTAGAAAAATATGTCGAAAAATAGTCTTTTTGAATAAAAAAATCAAATCTAGTCTGGAAAGGATAGTTTGCAAAAAGAGTGGTATATTGGACAATTCGGAAAAAATGCCAAAAAAATTATGCACTAAAGGATCGCATGTTGCCAATTTATTGCTTTTCTTGACAGTATCGTTTTTTTTTACCACAGTTCCATATTCTTTGTATTACGCTTTAAAACTAAACGATACCCTAAGTGAAAAGCCTAAACAAATTGTCGTGGGTATTTTGATTATACTCCAATATATTAGACATTCATCCAATTTTTTAATTTATCTATTAACATCAACTATTTTAAAAAATGAAGTAAAAATTGTATACGAATTTGCTATTTCTCCAAAAAATGTAAAATTTTAATAAGTGAATAATACCTTTATAAGTTTGGAATTTAATTTCTAGAAATTAAAGTATTTTTTAAGTATTTTAGATAAATGATTTATTCTAATAAAATTTTCGTATGATTTTCCTTTTACTTTTAAATAATTTTAAGTAATTGAGAATATATATATATGTATTGTTTATATTATCTAATTATTTTTTTTTAAATCGAATATTACAGAAAATTATTGACTTTTAATTTTTTTTTTAAAAAGATTTACAATTTAATAAAATAAATAATTCATTGTTTTATTTTAATTTGATAATTAGCATTTAATTAAATTTTTTATCCTAATTTCTTATTTAATTCTAAATAAATCTTTTTAATTATTCTTGATATTATTTGTTTGATTTAAGCTACATAAGGTTCAAACTAACAAACATATTTAATATATTATAAAGGAAAAATTTTAGTTTGAGGAAACAATACATTTGTATTTATTTTAAAAAATTTATTTTCAATCTTTCAAAAATATTTGATCTTAATAATTAAGGAAAATATTTAATTTTCCAGTTTTTATATCGGAGGCACCCAAGTCTTGTTTAATCAAAAAAATCCTGAATCAATTGTACAATCCTTTTGTTATTGACATAAATAACTTGACAAATATTTAGTTTAAAAAAACTTCAACAAAATTAATCAAATTAATATTTAATATATCAGTATGAATAAATTCTTTAGAAAAACTACTAAAGCTAATATTTGATTATTATTTTTATATTTTTCTAATTTTGGCATCATTTCTTTTCCAAAACAAAATTCAAATTAATGGAAAAATTTACAACCATGTTAAATCAGATATTTTCCAATCAAAAGTAATATAAAAAATCTTACACTGTAAAATGATATAAAAAACACTTCCATCCAGTAGGTCTTTCCAAAAAATTGTAAAACTTCGACTGTAAATTGGTTTTATGCGGCATTGGATTATAATTCAAATTGTTTATAGAAGACTTTCGAGTGATAGTCGGAAAATTAATTGAAAAATGAGGCAATGATTTTTTACTCTCGCTTCCACTTAAATTTGCCATGCTCAAATTATAAAGATAGCATCCAGATTTGTCGCTTTTGGAGTCCAAATTAGACGAGTTTCGCTTCAATTTTGCATCAATATCTGCGCTTAAAGATCCATTGGAAATTTTTTTATAATTAGATAAAGACAACAGGGACTCTGACGGGTTTTTGTTCGAGTTATTACTTTTTAAATCAGTATCTATTGTTTTTTTTGTATAAGAATTTAATTTTTTATTCAAAAGAGGGTTTGCAGATTCATTGGTAGTTGGCAGCGATATCCGTTTGCCAGATATGTTCGAATTGGATTGTGTCACAGTAAACAGAAATTTTTTTCCAATATCATCTTTATTTGGCGAGAGCTTATTTTTAAAAATTTTGTTGCCATCCAAATTTTCGTGCTGCTTTTGATTCATTTCAGTGTAAAAAATAATATTTTATTTTTATTTAAATTGAGCCATTCTGAAAATCAGTTATTCTTGTTCTAGAAAAAATTCCTAAAATTTAATATATTTTAGTAGCAAGGTTGGAATAAATTGGCGACATAATTTTTTAATTTAGTTTTAACAAGATACCATATTAAAATCCTAATTTACAAAAGATTTTAGAAAAAATATTTATTTAAAAAATTTTTGTTAAAAATAGTATCGATATTGGTCTAGTTATCTGGTAGCGATGGTGCCTAAGTTAACCTGCTTCAACTTTTCAAATCTCCAACAAATTAGCATAAAAAAATCAAATTAAATTAAATTTAATTTAATTTAAAATTCGCTTTGAAATTGAGCCTATTCTAATCCTGATTAACAATTGAAATAATATTAATCAGAAAAATATTTTTATTATTGTAAAAAAATATAAAAAAGGTAGTTATTAAATTCTTAAATTTTTTAGCCTGGTTTTCCCTTAACATTTTTTAGGATTTATTTTAATTAATTAATTTAATAGTTTTTTTAAAATAAATTGATGGTTCTTCCTTGAAATGATAGATACCAAAATTGACAACTTTAATTGAAAGTTTTATTAAAATAAACCAAAAAAATGAAAAATGTTAAATTAAACTTTCTTGTACTTTAAATAGACTTTTTGAAATAATGAACAAATACAAATATTAAGATAATTTATAAATAACAATAAAATTCTGAATAAAAAGTATTTGAAAAGCCTACAATCATATTTATCTTTTATTCAATAATTCTCTCAATTCTCACCTAAATCTTCTATTTGCCAAATCTTTATTCTTCATTCCGTTCGATTAACAAAATTAACTATCTTTATACAATATTTATTCTTCAAAGTTTCGCTATCTATTCCAATTCGTATAGATAAACTTTAATTAATTTGATTTAATTGAAATGTATTTTGCTCTATACTCTATACATAAACTTAGTTTAACTCGCTCGATTAAGCAAATTTACTTTGTTCTACAAAAATTGATTGGAATTTTTCTGATTAAGATGAAAACAAAGTCGGATCCAAAATGGTTCATCTCGTAAGCCCATAGTAAACAAAAGCAGAATATAAACTAATATTAAATGCTTTGAATAATTTAAATTAATTTTTTGTTTAACATACGTGATCAGTTTTTAATTTGGAGAATCTCAATCAGAAAAAAATAGATAAAAATTCTTAAAGCCAAATCTAAAAATTAACTGTATTAAAATATTGCTGAAGGGACATTTAAATAATATCAGCTAATTAATTAATTAATATTCCTATCAAAAGTAATTTTGATTTGCCATATTCATCAATTTTAAATAACTATGACTTATTGATTCATACGCTTTTATATTAATTTATGAAACCTTAGCTTATGGGAAATCAATTGAGATTTTTCTAAAGACTCTTCTATTTTTAGTCAATTCTTAAAAGATAACAAGCTTAATTAATGATAAAGACTAAATATCAGATTTTTAAAATGCTAATGATTCGAGCATCGGATTTTTTAAAAAAAATATTTTAGTCGAAATTGCTCTGCAATCATTCTTTTTCGTATATAAATTACCTTTAGAACAAAAGAAATTAATTAAAAATTTAAATTCATGATTTAAGTACTTGAAGAGTCATTTATAAAAAATTTAATTTGAAAAAATTAATTTTGCCATTTTGCTTTCTATCATTTGACAATTATTAGTCAAGTGCTTAGCAAAAGGCTGTAAAATTTTATTAAAATTTGAGCATTTATTTCAATAAATAATTATTTTTAATATAATGTGTAATAATTTTGAAATATTTCTTAACAGCTAGCCTCAAATTATTTTTTAAACAATTTTAATTACTTAGCTTACATTTCGATACGAAACAGACTCAAATATTTTTTTTATTAATTTAAATAAATAAATAAAATCAATTGACTTATGATTATTAATCTATCGTGAATTTGATTTAGCTAATTTAGCGTACGTGGATCATCAAATTAGCCGTAACTGAATTAATTTATTTTATAATTTTTAGCAAAGCTTAATCCTGAAACAAAAACAGCATTTTTTTAGTAAATTAAAGCAAGCTAATAGATTTTTTCAGTCAACAGATTAATTAATCTAATAAACATTCAAAACAAATCTTAAAAATATAATTTATGGTCTGTAATAAAAGATAGGTGTCTTGCAATATATTTTTTTAATATTATTAAACTAGTCTTGAGTGTTTTTATTGAAAAAATTTACAAAATTATGTTTGTTTTGCATTTATTCATTTTTGGTCAGAATTGTTATCATCGTTGGTACATCTTTGCTCCCAGATCTACAAAAATTTCTTAATTAAACCAGATTATTGCTCTTAAAATATAATATACTTGAATATATGCTTCGGATAGAGTGATCATTTGTGGTAGAACGTCTATTACGTGCAAGTCCTGCATTTCGTACCAAGTGCCAGTTCCTTTATGCAAAATATGAACTCTATACGTGCCTTTGTTTGGATCACCATCATGAACTATATTGGCAATTAAATCATAAACTGTATTTGGATTATTTTTTCTATTTTCTTCTGACAATAAATCTTTGAGATCAACATTTCTTAAAAAAATAGAAAATTAATTAAACAACTTTTAAATTTTGTTGACAAAATTTTATCTCACTTGACAGAAAAATTAACAATTGTTGGATTTTTCTCCAGATAAAACACATTTTTAGTAAATCTCTTTTAAAATTATGTTTAATATGTTTATAATATTTAAAAAATTGATAAAAATACCCTAAAGCACATAACTAGATACCGTGGTAGCCGAATAAGCTCGTATTTTTTAATGAAATTTTCCTTATATGTCTTTACTTCTACGGAGGTAACTCCGTCAAATTTGGTCAAAATTTGCATCAACGGAACCTGAGGTATGATGCTTTCTTTCACTTCGTCCCGAAATAAAGGTGGAGATGGCAAATCTACTGACAAGTAGAGAAAAGGCTTTTCTTCTACTTTCTCCAAATAGTCCTCGGGATTCATCACTTGCTGTTCTATCTCTTCCTAAATAAATCCAATTCTTTCCATTTATATTAAAAAAATTCCAGTTATCTTACATCATTTAATGGAGCTATTTTCCTGGTGTAAATTTTCATTTGGCCTTGGAATGTTTTGTATATAATACTACTATTTTGGTTCTTAGTTCCGTTCATGGTTATGTGCAAACTATTCAGCAACCAGGACAAAAAATCAATTGGATCAGCTAAAAATAAACATTTTAAAAAAATTAATTATGGAAAATAATTCTACATTGTTGGGTAATTTGGAATTTTTTCTTGCTACATTTGACCACTGCTTGAAGCATTTCATGCGGACTGACATGAGCTTTGAAGTTTTTCGGATTCCAAAGTTTGCGGGTCAACTCTCCAAATCTTTTGACCAAGTTGATCATTATATCTCCTGGCGTCACTTTTATATTCAAATAATTCTCCTCTCGCATAAAATAATCACGCAATGGAGGAACATTTACCAACGCTTGGATTACCACATTCGAATAGTCATTGGCTTTTATATTGTTTAAACCAACAATGCCAGGCAAATAATGCGTTCCGTCATAAGCCCGCGACAATTTGGAATTCTTGTCCAACTGGCTTATTTGCTCTTTGGTAAATGTTGGATTTAGCACATACTTTTTTTTTTTTAATACTAAATTATTATCCTAATTTAACCAGATCTGAATATTGTTACTTTTATGTCATCAAGTGAAGAGTCAATGACCTGGTAGTTATCTGGTAAACAATAGAATTTGTAAGTGTTTAAATTGATGTAAACATGATGGCTCATTTCTACACTATGAGTGTATGCATGGGATTTTATGCCTCTACCTTGGAAGTACTTTCCGCAAACAAGACAGGCATAAACATTGCTATTAGAAAGAGTGACCGAACACAGTTTTTCAAAATCAAAGTCCAGAACATTTCTGTTTATGGTGTCCAGGTAAGGACATTGCCTACTCCTCGGATCAGATGTCTCATTCTCTTCAATATTCCTTATTTGTTCCGTTTTTGCCTCAATTTTTATCTTTTCTTTTAAATTTGTTTTTTTAAAAAGAGCAATTATAATTTTCATTTTTATCTTTACTAAAATTATCCGATCCAACTTCTTGTTTAATGCTTCTTTTAGGAACAAAATCAGTATTCATTTTTTGATTTAAATTTTTTAAAATTTTAATAAACCAAAATGTAATTCAAATATAAAATAACAAAAAATAAAAAGTCTAATCACAATGCATTCACCATTGTTAATTGTAACATGATTTGAAATTTGCTTGCAAATATTTCAAATCATAATTAGAATAAAATTTAGATAAATTATTATTTTTTTAATTATTTGTTGGCTAATGACCGAAGACATAGAGAGAATTAAGAAGAAAAATTTGCTGCTTAGCTACTACAATCAAGATGATTCGCTGGCAGCAGGTGATTCGAACAGAAATTTGCCAATTACCAACTCAAGCTCGGACCACGAAGTTCACTTGCAACTCAAGGATCCGTATGACATAAACTCGAGTAGCTTTGAGCCAGATCTATTCCTTAAAAAACTAATAAAAGTATTCAAAAAATGAGAAAAAAATAGACATTTTATTTATTTTTTTATTAGGAAAAAACCTTGCCAGAGATTATGGACTTTGAGAATGACGTGGCCAAAGAGACAAGACGTTTGGACAGCGAAATGCAGACACTAGTATCAGAAAACTATAACAAGTTTATCAGTGCCACGGATACCATCCGACAAATGAGAAGTGACTTCAAAAAAATGGAAGACGAAATGGAAAGCCTTGTCTCTTTTATGTCTGACATTACCCATTTTAATGATAAGATAAACATCACATTCCAAGATAAAAGAAATGAGATATCTAGATTAAGTGGAATTAATAACTTGTTGAAAAAGCTTCAGTTTGTGTTCGAATTGCCATATAAGTTAGAAAATTTTGTCGAAAACGAGCAATCGTATGCCAAGGCGGTCTTTTATTTTACCAAAGCTAAAAAAACTTTGGACCATTATAAACAAATGCCAACATTTAAAAACATTGAAGACGATTGTATTTTGATAATAGAAAAATTGAAAAAAAAATTGTACGATCGGATTGATATGACCGACTGTAGGCCAAATGATATATTGGAAAGTGTTGACTTGTTGAGCCAATTGGGCGAGCCTGTCGACCAGCTTTCTACCAAATATATGAACAGAATAGAGAAATCGTTAGATCAGGACTTGAACGCTCTTAAACTGGACATTGACCTGCTAGGTATTGATCAAAAGAATCAAAATGATAAAGACAATGGCAAGCTTCAGTCAGCAATGGATATTCTTGAGTTTGTTGACCATGGATGCAATAACTTCTTGGCAAATCTAAGCTCAGTCATTGAATCTTTTAACGCTTTATTTTTGAACAAAAAAAATAGGTTTGAAAAGTTTAAATTTTATTCTATTACTGTTTTAAAATCAATCAATTTAATTTAATTAAATTTTGAATAAAAAATATAAAAAAATTTAATTGAATAAATTTAATCAATTAAGTGATTTCAACTATTCGGCAGAAAATCCTGAATTTACTGATGAAAAGCTCAATGGTTTAATCAGAGCATATTGGCTAAAGTATTGCGATTTGGTTAGGAGACGATTTGAAGTTGAAGTAATTAGTTTGAATTAGTTTAATTTTTTGAATTATCTTTTTTTTAAAAGCAAAATTTGGGAGAAAATACAATAATTGTTCGAGCAGTGGACAGGTTCTATCGGCGAATACAATCAATAAACAAGCAAATTCCCAATGTGGATTTGTCAGTGGAAGCAAGCAACATAGCACTTTATGTGGCAGAACTAAGGGTCAACTTTTATCTGCAAATTCTCAAAAGCCATTTCAATGGTAAAAATTTCACCATCAAACCATTTAAATAGTTACTAAATACTGGTCATCTTTTTAGAGTGTCTTATTGACCTAAGACACCAGATTGCTCTGATTGGAACTTCTGGTCAATCGGATAAAAAATTGCAAAATTTACAAGATTTAACTTTCAAATCTTTAACAGAGCAATTGAAAAATGTACTAACAAATTTGCAGGCATTTATTGCCAGTGACATAAGCTTTAGTGCAAAAGTTTACTTTAATGAGCCATTTTGCAAGACTTTTGTCCGAGAAAACCTCCTGGTAGCTTATCTTAAATTCATTGCTCAAGTGGCCAATGAGTATTCAGATGGTTCGCACGATCCAGTCCCAAGTGCACTACTTCTTATTCTGTGCCGTCTGTGTCTCGAATTTGAGACGGTTGCCATTGATTATTTGGTAATTTTGCAAAAATAAAATTAGATGATTAAAATTTATTTTAAAAATTCCAGTTAACTCTTGCCGATGAGCAGTTTTTCATAAGCAATAAAAGTGGTATCACCAATAAAAAAGAATTGATCGACTTGTTCCGGGAGTCAGCCAAGGCAAGGATAAATAAATTAATTTATTATTTTAATTAACTATTTATTAATGAATAGTTGTTGATAAACTATTATGTAAAAGTTAGAGGCATAAATATATCTCAGATGATAAGAAAGAGTGTTGAAACACGCGACTGGCTGAACACAATTGAACCAAGAAATGTCAGAGCTGTTATGAAGCGTATAGTTGAGGACCTGACCAGTTTAGAGATGCAAGTTGGCGAGCTTTTTGAGACTGGCTCTCGAAAAGAAAAAGGCAGTGACTCTAGTCGTAATACATTTATGACTAGGCAAACGCAGCGTAGTGCGACATGGAATTTTGGTTCCAAATCTGTCGATAGCAAATTAATGAGTAATATCCAGAAATTGTTTGCTGAAAAAATTGAAATATTCAGCCAGGTCGACTTTAACAAAATGTCCATTCTGACAGGAATTGTTAAAATAACTCTAAAAACATTCCTCGAGTGTATTAGACTCAAGACATTCAGCAAATATGGACTACAACAGATTCAGGTCGATTGTCATTATCTACAATTGTATTTGTGGAGATTTGTAAATGATGAAAAGTAACTTTTTTTTTAATTTAGAGATAAATTTTAAGTAAAGATAATATTTTAATTATTTATTTAAGTTTGGTGTTTGTTTTGTTAGAAGAGATACTTAACAGTGCAATTAATAGATGCACTGATGCACAGCTCATGGAATCTAGGGTTGTTGAGCTTATTTGCGAAACAGTTTAATTTATTACATGGTTATTTTTTAATATTTAATAATAAATTTTTCTGAAAAAAAAATATTTTTTCCAATACATAATCTCCCTTAACGAGGAGTTAAAAACCAAATTAGCAATTTAACTATCTCTTTTGTTAAAGAAATGAACCGGTTATCTGATCTTAACAAAGTTTTTCATCCAACTTTGGTAGCTAATTTATACAGATTTAGAGCTTCAGTATCTTCAGTAATTAAAAGTCAGCATAGGTTGATTGGCACTGCGGTCAAGACTCCAAAACCAACAGGATTATACAAAAATGAGTTTAAATGTATTCTAGAATTTCGCTATATAAACCAGCTTAGACTAGCTAGTAGAATGAAACTGTATCAAACAGGCTTTTCATTGCTGTTCGGTGTGGGAAGTATTTTCGCCTATGAAATGGAATACAGCCAGAGCATAAATTCTCTTTTATCTGCCAATTTCTGTATGGTATTTGCTCTTGTGATGTTGGTAATAATCTCAAGACAAACAATTAAGGTAATTGGCAAGCTTTACTTGAGCCAAGATTCTTCCAAGGTGTTGATATCCCATTTAAACTTTATGGGAAAGAGAAGAGACATTATTGTCAATGTTCAAGACATCCAAGGCCTGAGCTCTTTAAGCGAGTTAAACGAAACTTTTCTCAAGTTTAAAATGAACAATATGAATGGTCATATGTACATGATTTTACCATATAGTAGAATTTTAGATAAAGATGCATTATTAAAGGTGCTAAAAGCATGATTTATTTATTTTTTAATAAAATTATATTGCTATTGACAATTCTTAGGGTTCAAATATATTTTCCGGATCTTGGTACTTTTCGGCATGAAACATTTCAATAAACTCATTTTGGTTTTCTAACTTGAATTTTTTTGCCAAAATTAATAAAAAAAATAATCCATTGAATATAAATTCACCCAAAATAATCACATACTTTACCGAATTGTTAAAAAATCTTTCGCAGTAAGTGCTTAAGCCTAAATATCTTTCGCCAATATATTGATTGAAAAAGAGTATAAAAATATCTACATTGATGTGGTAGAAAATTTTCCAATCACTTTTAAATTACTTATTAAAGACAAAAAATTTACTTAAATAGAAAAATGTCCAGAACAAAATTGAAAACAGAATATAAATTTTTTTTGGCTTGCTGCACGACTCTTTACCATTTATTTCCAAATTGAAAAATTGACTTTCATTTGTTAGTCCACCTTAACACATACAGATAAAAAACGAATATTATTGACAAGAATACCATATAAGTAGAAAAAACTCAAAAGAATTCCAATCATGGAAAATATTATGACATGTATAGGCAAATCAATATATATATTTCCACATCTTTTCATATAATATATACCTTTAAATTTTGTTTTTAGAGTGATAACATTTAAAATAATTAAATCTTACTCAAAACAAACAGATAAATATAAGATATTGTTTTTAGAGTAAAAAAAATCAATTTAAAATTTTTAAAATCTAATTAAAAGAGTAAGCTTATTAACATTTGTATATTTTTTTAAAATACTTTTTTCTAAAGGACGAAATCTACTTGTTATCGAGCATTTTTTTGAATATTTAAAATTTCTAATTAAATCATCAATCATAGCACATTGATTGTCTTTATTATTTGACTCTACATAATTTTTATAGTCACAAAGTTGGAAAATTTCCGCAAAAAAATGAAAATTTTTCCTAGCATTTTCAATATAATTAAATTCCAATTCTCTACAAGGCTTTATTAGTGTAAATTTATTAACATATTCTTCCAATTTGATCAGTTCTTTTTCATCATAAAGTTTCTCATATTTTTGACAATTTATCACATTTTCATATTCATCATTTAACAAATTGGTAATTTTTTGTTGCTCATTTCTATAATTCCAAAGCTGTTTATGAGTGTATTTTAATTTATTTACTAAAAAATCATAGATATAAAGATCTTGGTTAGATATAATTAAGTTATTTGCATCATTTTCTAGAGTATCATGCTCAACTTGTCTTATGACCAAATATGGCTTTAGACTCTTCAATAAATGACTCAAAAATTTAAGATAAGATTGATCACTACTGACTTGTCTTTCGAAAGTCTGATTCATTAAGTTTTTTAAGTCCTGAATTTTTCTTGAACATAATTCAGTATTATTTTGTCTATCAATTTTTTCCTTGTTGAGCATGAGTTCTATCTCAGTGTCTGAAAATGGTTGGATAATACTTTGGGAACTAAAAATGCCTATTTGGATATACAAATCTTGGAAAAATTCTATTTCCTTTGACAATCTTTCTAAACTTAATGATTCGAACTTGTTAAATGTTTGTTTAAGATTTTTAAGTATTGAATTATATTGTTCCAAAAATGTTTTCATTTTATTCTCTTGGTCACTAATTATGGACTCAAAGGTTTTTCTTAAAATTACCAATTCATACTGATAATTGTTTTCTACTTAAAAGTAATTAAAGTTTTCAATTAAATAAATTAATAATTTACTAGTCCAAGAGTCGGAGAGAGTTGTGTAAAGTTGTGTTACTTTAGTTATATTTTCGTTTTTAATATCACTAGTTTGTTTTTGAAAATTAATTAATTTTATTTCCGCATTCTTAAATAACTTCTGAAAGAGGACTTTATTCTTATCCAAATTAGCAACTCCGATACAATTTTTTTTCCGACATTGGATACATTCAGAATTTTTGGAATCAATGGTTTTCCTATAGCACAAATTACATATATTCTTTTGACAACAAGCTAACAAAACAGGATATTTTATATGACTAAAAAATGATTTACAATTAGAACAAAAATCTTCTGTATTCATACTCAATAAAATAAAAAATATTATTTTTTTAAATTTTTATTCTCTTATTCATAGATACAAAAAATGAAAATTGTAACTATACCATCAAAAATAAAATACTCTTAATCTGATTTATTTGGTTAATTTGATAAGAATTTATTTTCATACTTATTACACAATTTTCTAAATCAGCATGGCAAGCACCATAGCCGAATTTTTCAGGCCGATTAATTTTTTACAATTTCTAACTCATTTGTCAAAAATAATTTAAATTCAAAATTATATACAAAGCTTTAGAGAACTTAATTTAAATGTCTATGAAAAATTAAATAAAATTAGAATAAAAAAAAATTCTTATTTAGATGTAAAAAGTCTATATTTAATAAATTTATTCATTTTATCACTTGTGCTGAATTGGTCCAAGTTGGCATTAAATGTCTAAAAGGAAAAATTTGATTTAAAAATTTAGATAAAAATTTTATCTTACACTTAATAACTCCAATGTGCTTGTATCAGATCTAAATGAAGACACATCTCCTCTTGGAACAATTTTAATGTAAACAGGAATGCGTCCATTTTTTGAATTGTCCACAAATGGGAAATAAATGGACATTGAGAACGGATATAAATTCAAATCATGAAAATAGGCTTAATAAATTTGCTAGAAAATTATTTTTATTATTTTATCTTCTACTTTGGAGTATGGCATACAGCAGTCTGATGATGTCTTCACCAAAACTGTGGCTCAAAATTGTCACATCGTAGTCTTTTTTCGGTGTTAATGGAAAAATAGCCACAGAATTTTTATACACCAAAGTTAAATTAAGCATGTCATGAAGTAATGTGAAGTCATTGAAATAATTTCTTTTGGTTTCTCTGTAGTACAATTCAGCTCCTTTTCTAATTGTTTCAAACATTCCATAATAACGCTTTGAATTTATAGTTCCATGTACTTAAAGAAAATCTTTGGTAAAAAGAAATACAAGAATAGTAGCAACATTTACAGTGCGGATGGACTTGGGAAGCACCAGCCTTGTACAAAAAATCCCAGAGAACAACTGGGTAGTTTAGATGGCTATCTTTTGAATGCATTTTATTGAACCATTTTTGCGGAAGACTCAATAAATCTTTGAATTCCTGGTAATTCAATTTTAGAAGATCATGTTTTCTTGGCAAAAATAGTTCGTGGTTTTGGTCAAAGGGAAATAAGTTTGCCGCCGAATAAGAATAATCAGTTCTCATTCTACCAGAGCCACTAGATGCTGTAAAACTATGAATATTTATAGACTTAATAATTAAATTATAAAAATATTTATTACTCTTCCTCACAAAAATCACAATTAGACTCTGTCTCTTTTATTGTTTTTTCATAGCTTTAGAAAGCATAAAATTTAAAAAATAGCATTTGTTTATTGTAAGGGTAGCGTGGCCGAGTGGTCTAAGGCGCTGGTTTAAGGCACCAGTCGTAACAGGCGTGGGTTCGAATCCCACCGCTGCCAGATTTTTTTTCATGTCAAAACAAAACTTACAGTATTGCAGGTGGCATATCAGGCTTGGAAATGGGACGCTTTGGTCTCAAGGTGTTAAAAACATTTTCTTCATATGTATACTTATTAAAAATATTTATCAATCCCTTTAATTTTTTTTTTTAATTAACAATTAATCACTTAATTTCCAAATACCTGGTTATACACTGAATTTATCAAAACATTGTCATTATTGAGCATTTTTTTAACTTTTTCGACTAACTTTTCATTTAAATTTAATTCATTGCGCTTAAATTGGACTTGGTATATTTGCTTGAAAATCCTATAAAACATTGAACATTCTGTGTTATCACTATTTGACCAAAAGTACAATATTCTGTCAAATATTTCTATGGATAAATTTTGCTTTCCTAGATGCTTCAAACAATAGTCCTTAATGAGCATTTTATTATTTTTGAGCAATTTTTGAGTTTTATAATCGAGGAGATCTAAATATTCCGGCCATTCAGAATACCCATTTTCCTGAGCTGTATTTTGGTAAAAATGTGTCCCATCCGGAATATCTTGGGTTTTTTTAATCAAAAGAAAGAACATGGAAAAACCAACAAGAGAAAATATTACAGCAATTATAAAGAGTTTAAAAAGAGACATTTTTCTTATGAGTTTAAATGCTTTATTCATTTTTAAAGTTGATTTTATAATAAAAAAATATCTAAAAAAATTATAAACTTGAAAAATTTTTATTTGGTTAAAAATGGTTGACTATCGACTTTAAAATTATTGCTTTTAAATTCATATACAATTTTATAGTTTTATGGTATATTAATTTAATACAAAAGACGAATTTAAAATAACAAAAAGTAATTTGTCTAGTTTTATAATTTTAAAAAGTAAATATTTTTTATAAAAAACAAATATATTGAGTTGGTTTTAGTTTAAAAAATTGTAATTTCATGACTTAAATTTTATATTGTTTTATAACTGAAACTTTAATTATACATAATATTAAATTTAATACATCTTAATTATTTAAAACTAGCTTTGATGTTAATTTTTGTTGAAAGTTGTCTTTCATAATTGAATCTATATTGGATACAATTTTTGTCCAGTTTATTTCAAGTCTATTTCGACCGGAAAATGGTCACTTATTTTCTCAGTCTTAAAAATATGAAGTTATAGCTTAAAAAAAAATAAAAAATTTTATATTTTATAATTACATATTCAGCAGAAAGGCCATATTTAATATCATATCTATAAGTCATATTCGTTTCGGGAATGATGGCTTTTATTAACTCAGGCGAGTTTACAATTATTCTGTCATAGGCACAATTTCTGGTGCTAATTGTTGTCGCACACTCATCATTTATATACCAGGTAAAATCAGATAAAATTTCCCTAACCTTGTCACGATTTTTTCCTGAAATATAAGAGCAATCAAAATTAAAATCTCCCAAAATGATCACATTTTTTTTAATATTGGAATTAAGTTGGTAATACCAATCAACCACTAGTCTCAAAGCTAAACTCTCTTCGAGAACATAAGATGGCCTCAAGTGGACATTCATTAGAGTAAACTTCTCTAATGATAAACTATTATTGAAAATTCTAAACTCAACAATAAATGGTGGACGGTCAAATATTTTCTCCGTGTTTTCATAGACCATTTGACTTACGGCCACAATTCTTCTGCTCAATCCGTCAACAACATTTCTATAAATTAAATCATAGATAAATAAATTTGCCTTTCATTTTGTTTACCTGTATATAAAAGCATATATTTCTTTATAAGAAGAAAAGCCTAGTCGTGGACTGATTGCGTAGGAGTATTTAATTCCTTTGGAAATCGCATATTCGTTTAGTTGATCAATTAAAATTGTCATCACATAGTCCATATTTGAGTCTCTTATCTCTTGAATGGCTACAATGTCATATCTGGATAAAATTTGGCATATTGTGCCAACGATGGTTTTGTTGCTAATTTTAGTTGGCCCCAAATACCTGATGTTAAATGATCCAATTTTCAATGGTGGCTCATCGGACAGAACCTTGCCACAAATGCAAATAACATAGCTTAAAAATAAACCTTGTTTTATGCTAAAATTCATTTTAATTTTTTTTTGTCAAAAAGGTGATCACATTTATAGGTAACAAAATTTTAATTAATCACTCTCTTACCTAGATGATTAGAAATTATTTCAAATTAAATAAACTTGTTTAATTAATGTATTTTATACAAAATATTAATGGTTTATTCAGAAGCAAAAGTCATTAATTTCGTCTATAAAAATTTTACTGATTTTTTTTTACAAAATAAAAAATTTTTATTCAAATAAAAAGTATAAATTTCTTTTTTTTTTAAATGATATTTTTTGTCTAAAATTTAAAACAATTATTCTCATTAAGACACATTTTAATTACGCTTGAGTTGAGCTTTTATGGTTAAAAGAAAATTAAAAAAAAAAACAGAACCAACTATTTTAGAGAAATTTGGGCTTAGAAATTGTTATTGTGTTGCTGGTATTTCTGGTTCCATTTTGACCATTTGGCACATAATCAGCAAACATCTTGTCGCCAATATTTTGCCTCTCTTTTACCAAAGAAATCAAGCTATTCTGGCGGCTAAAATTTCGGCTATTTAATTTTGTCATATTTTTATTTAAATTTTCCGATTCGGCTTTAATCTCAAATAATTTGCGGATTAAATTGGATTTTTCTTTCTGCAATGACTCAATTTTGTCTTGCTTTTCTTTTAAAAATTTGTCCAAATCCAAATCTGGCTTGGAGTTCTGAAAACCGAATTGTTCCAAATAGTCCTGATAGCTTGGTGGCTCTGGCAAACTAAACTCGTCCTCATTTTTCACATTATTCTCCATGCTGATCTTTTTTTTAAGCAAAAAGTCATTCAGGAACAAATTTAGATCACTTAATTGCTTCAAATCGATCAAAAGTTTGTCAATGCTGTACAAATTTTGGTACTTGAGTTTACTTAAATTGGTCTGCTTGACCCTATTGTCAATTAGTTGATTGGCAAGCCATTTTCTAATACAATCTATGGAATCGAGGCCCTGCTTGAGCAAATAGTTTTCCTTGTCTATCAATGAATTGAGGTCAAGCGAGTTGGCGTTTGATTGGGACGAGGAGTTGTTTTGGTTTTCAAATGCCTGCGACAAAGTGGTACCTGATGTCCGCGATTGCATTATTTTGGCCTGCTTTCTCCGGTCTAAGACAACATCAGCAGCTTTAATAATTTCTTCATAGGTGACCAAAAATTTTGCCGGATATTGCTTTTTGTCAATGTACAAGCTGTGCCTTTGGCCCGGATCTCTCAGATTTGGATTAACTGCTTTTAAGATTTTATTGGAACGATTTTGCCGGATGTAGTTAAGAACATCGTTCAATATTTCATTGTCACTGGCACCCAGAACGTCTAATTCATTGATGTCTATGGCGCCGTTGCACTCTGGGTCAAATATGGCAAAGAATGACTTAAGTATGCTGAATAATTTGGATTTTTCCGACTCTGTCTCGGACGTGTTTAAGCCATTTGGCGTCTTTAATACTATTGAGTCTATTTCGCTCAGGTCACTAGTCATTTTGGCTAGTTTTAAGTTTTGGTTTTATATTAATAAAGATTGGTTTTGGCTAATTATGTAACTTGTTGAGTTAATCCAAAAAAAACTAGGACTAACACGTTTCCTATTTAGTTTTATTAGTTTTGTTTTTAAATTGTCGGATTAATAAACGATTTTGTTATAAAATTTTTATTATGTGACTAGATTAAAATAAAGTTTTCAAATAATTTATTTCTTAGATTTAATATTGGAAAAGGATTTTGAACATTTTTGTTAATATAAATCTAAATATTAGTTGGCTATTAATTATTTAAATAGTAATATTGTTCTTAATTAACTTTTTAATAAAATAAATAAAATTCTAATTCATTAATTATTTGGTTATTATTATATAAGAATTGATCGAATATGGTCTTGGAATATGCTACTTGAGATTGACAGACTTATGACAGTGGTAATCTTCCTAACGCTTCCAAAATTTCAAAAATTTTCTTTCTTCTAGAATAATTCAGGATATTCTTTCCGATTATCCTGAATTATTCTATAAATCTATCCTATAAAATACTGGAAGTCAACGGTACACTTATCCATTAGACTTGGACAGTGTTTAAATATTTTAATGAGCTGTTTGAGTTGATTTTTTCCAATGCTAATTTGTTCTCTAATTTATTTGGATGTAAAACTGCACTTTTAATATTTGCCAAAATACACATAACATTAGAATCATCGCCAAGAATTAATGGTCACATTTCCCAAACTAAATCGAAATTGGTATAAATCCTTTTTTCTGAAGGTTAAAACTGGTTATTATGGTTAAATTTTGGTAAATCTGTGAGGCACTTATTTTAGGAAATTTGGCAAAATGAAACAACCAAATAAATATTTTTTAACCTTTTTTTCTAAGGGTAATAACTGCTTCTATTATAGGGACATGGTGCCAAAACATAATATACATTTTATACAATATTCTGGGATAACTGTGAACATTTTGCATAAAATTTTGTAGTGATTTTGCAAATTTTTATCAGTCTTTAGCAGTTGATCTAACTATCATGTTGTACCATGATGCAATTAGAGAACCAAAGTGCAAATTGTTAAGCCTTGTTCTATTTTATTGTACCAAATCGAAATTATCTATCCAATGTTTTGGTCAAATCAGTAAACATCATCACCAAACTCTGGAACTAGACCGATATCTTTCGAAATAAAACCCTGTTGACAAAGCATAATCAAATTTTTGTTTAATAAATGACACATTAAATTATATTAATTAAATATTTGAAATAAATAATGACCAATATGGATCATTCGAAATAAAAGTAAAGATATAATAAAAGTTCCAAAATATTATTATTGAATGGATAAACAATATATTTTTACAATTTATTAATTTTATAATTTTGAATTAGTTAAATAAATAGACTGTCATTATAGATTTGTATTTTATCTAATTGATTACTTTTTTTCTTATATTTTATAAAGTTTTAAAAACTTTGTTTTTTAAATTTTTTTTAGCGGTTAAGTTCACATTAAAATAGATCTTATTTTTTATTAGGATATTTGTTTTTATACACAAAAATTAATCTTTATTATAAAACTTAAATTCAATTCAAATTCATAATTTTTATACAACTGAAATTTTTAATTTTAAACAAATTTGTAAGCTGGTATTCTTTTGAAAAATTAGTTTTGTCGATTGAAGTATGAATGAAACCAGAAATGAGAATAATCCGAAAAAAGCTAATGTTGGTCAAGATCAGTTCAAATCAACCAAAAAAGTACTCATTCTGTAAATTAGAATGATAAAATTTAAAACATTTAAATTAAGTGGAACGAAATAATTGAGACTTTTTACAGTGACATGCCATTAAAGCGGCATTGGAAAAATTTTAGGACATTTAACGATTGCTTTACTGCTTCTGAGGCCATAGATTGGACATACCGCTATCTCAAATCAAGCCCAAACTTCCAGCACCTTACAATCACAAAAACCAATGCTTTAAAGCTATTGCAAATATTCCTAAAGGAAAGAATAATTGAGGATGTCAGAGCTGGAGAGAATTATAGCCTAAAAGAATTCCAAGATGATGACAGAATTTATAAATTCTGCACCACTCATCCTATATTTTTAAAACAAAATTCCCTAAATTTTAATAAAAAAAATTTAAATGATAATACTGCTGATAAACAGAGTGATAAAAATTCATCTAAAAATGATAAATCACCCAATGAGACACAAAACACTTCAAAGTTACAATCAGATAGTTCAAGTTTAAAAAGAGACACATTTCTAAATTCGACAAGTTTTGAAAACCTATCTAATTCAAACAAAAATCTGATTCATAAACGAAGTACAAACTCTTTGGTAAAAAGCAATGACATCTTCAAAAAAGACTCCAATGATGATCTATTCATCAAAAATACAGTTGAATTGGAGCTATGGTCAAAATCTGCCCGGAAAATTCTCGAGTCAGCTCTCCGAAAGGCATACTTACACAAAAATAGTCTTAAAATTGACAAAAATAGCATTAATGGAAGTGAATTCGAAAATAGTGATTGTTTAGTGACACCGAAATTGAGTTCTACCCTGAAGCGATCCAATGATATTAAAATTGGTCTAACAAATATTCTTACCAAGAGGTCATGTGACATAATTTTAAAAATATCCGGATCTAATATTGAACATAATATGAACAATATAAACAAGCACGGGGTGGTCATTAACACAGCAGGTATTTATAATAATAATTACTGGTCAATTTTTTAATAAAAACTCAAATATACTTTCAAAATATTAAAAGATGTTAATCAATTTAAATAATTCATTTTTGCTACTCTTTTAAATTTAGTTAATTTAAATTGAACCTTTTTTGGTCAAAAAATGGTACTTAAATATTGGAAACTTATTAAACACTAAATTCAAAACCAATAAACTGATTTTTAGATAAAATAAAATAATCTAAATTTATTTATTTTAAAAAATTTATTAATAATTAAGTCTATCTTTTCTTAATCCTTATCTTTTTTATTTTGTTTTTTAGTAAAAGTTAAATTAATTCTAAATTAAAAGATGATCTTCCAGTTTGGGTCATAAGAGCCATGCACACATTACTTAATTGTAAATTTATCTTTGTAGTTAATTAATTATTTTATTAATCAATTTGTTTAAGGGAAATCTGACAATAACACCGAGTATCCAAAGTTTAGCGATGTTTTCGAAGAAATAGCTCAATATTTCAGCAGCATGAGCGAACCATTGCTAACAACCGATCTAAGCTATGTCTTTATGGAGGTGCTAAATTTCATGCTTGCCAAGTCGAGTCAGATTTTGGAACAAAACAAGCCTGAAGAGCTAAACTTTGAAAATTCAGCCAAAAAGACTTTTTTTTGCCTTAATTATCGAATCTTAGACATGATTGTGTCCTCTTTTGAGCAAATTTTGACCGAGGCCAATTTAAATTATGACACTGATTTTTTGATAGACAACATTGAAAAGCATCTTTTGGAAAATGCTCGCTTGAACATATTTGAAGAACCAGATGATGATTATGTTCTCTATGAGCAAACAGAAATACTGAAATACAGAGAGGACATCTACTACAATTTGTTAATAGATTCATTAGCTAGACTTGAAAATTGTTGCCCTAATTGTAAAAATATATACAAAGAGATAAATCAATTTATAAATAAAAATCAATCACATAATTGCCAAACAACTACCCATAATCCAAATAGTTCCAATGATGAGAGCTCAAAGCGGTTAAAAAGTGATTTTAGTGAAAGTATTTTAGAAAGTATACACTCTTCCAAAACAAGATTGCACCGAAATAACTCGTTTAAAGCGGCCATTGGTGACAAAACCAACTCAAGCGAAAGCAATGATGAGTTTACAATGCCAAAAAAGCCTTTTGTTGTTCGAACATCGACCAACACTTCAAACGATTTCAATTTTGTTCGGTCATTTTTAAGAAAAAGTCTTTTATTTTTATTAATTTATTTTTAAATTTTAATTTTTTATTTTTTTTAAGGTGATATAATTTTAGATAATGAATGTGAAAATTTTGATCTAATATCTCATGATGATAAGACAAAAAGCTTATTGCAGGTACAGAACAATATGGATATATGTGACAAAAGTGATAACTTTAAGCCAAGTAGTATGACCAAATCCATATCGAACCAGAATATATGTGCATTAGAATCGCCTAGATTGCCAAGAAAAAGAAAGCTTTCTTCTGATGAGTCAAATGTTGAGCAATTAGCAATGATTTTTGGTGATCTGTCAAACACTGATAACAAGAAAAGACAGGTTTTTTATGATAAAATAATCAGATGGCTTTTAAAAGCATTAAAATATCAAAAATGTTAAATCAATTTGTTTTTAAATTTTACAATTTGGCTCAATACCTAATTAAAAATAATAAATTAACTATTAAGATATTTAATAGTTTATATTTTTATCAATTAAAATAATTAGATAATCTACGAGGATTTTTTAACAAGTCAAAATGTTTTTTTTAGATTTTATTATTCAAGAAAATTTAAATTAAAAATATAAACCAGTTTGTATTTTAAATTCATATTTTATTAAGTTATTTTGATTATTTATTATTAATTTTGATTAATTAATGCTTTAAAAATCAACAAATTGAGAAATATATTTTTGTTTTTTTTAGATCAGGCAACCAAAGTTAACCTCATCTCTGTCACTTTCATATTTTAACAAAGACCATGCTGAAAATAGACCATTGAGCTCGAGTATTAGTTTACAATTCGTGACCAACAAAAATGATGTAAAAAAGAACCTAAACGATCTGAATCTGTTTATCAAGAAAAGCTTAAATAGACATATTGACAAGAATGATAATCTATTGGAAAAAAATGACCAAGAGTCGCAACCACAGTTGCAGTTGAACACAACCAAAGAGGTTCATTCAGAAATATTTGATTGTTTGATTACTTCATTTCGGCTCCTAGCTGTCATGTTACCACCAAGCAACAAGCGTAAATTACATTTTTTACTTAGATTTTTAAATAGATTAAAAACAAATGAACATTTGGAACAGTATACTTTAGACCAGAACAAGCAAGTAAATAATTTGGATACTATAGACTTGGAAAAATTGATCCAAGATTCCAATCTCGTTGATGGCTCTTGGAGAAATACAAATTGTAGCAAATTAGAGAAGAGTCAAGCTAATTCTGGTCAAGTTGAGTCTCTGTTAATTAGATCATTCTTAAAGTCCATAATTTCGAGCCATGAATTTGATCAATTTGAAAGTGTAGGTGCCAAAGTAGTTCAAATATTGATTAATAATTATTCAGATATTATGAGGATACCGAATGATTTGATTACAAATTTTAAATCAAGAGTGAAAAATGCAAATGTTACTTATAGAGAAAATTTTCCAATCTTTTCTACTCAAGAGACCAAAAATGATAAAAAAAGTTTTAAAAATTTCATAGATAGCTCTGAAATTAGACATTCTCAAGGCAAAAAGGTTATTAATTCTGGTCAACAGAACCAGAAAATAAAAAAAGCCTTGAATATACTTGGATTAAATGATTCAATATCTTATCCATCTTTAAATCAGAAACAAGAAAGTGACAAATTTTCCAAAGATATGGTATTAACTGCTAATTTAAGTGAAAATATTACCAAAAATAGCCAAATTAGCTTTGAGCAATCATTTAACCAACTTCAATCGACTAGCTATTTAAATTCTTCTGTTGTTTCAAATTTTCCGAGTAAAAGTTCCTTGTTTCAAAGCTCATCGTCAATTAACTTTCCGAGAATTTTTTCTAACAAAAAATGGAAAAAGGAAAATTTAATCTGAAATCTGAAAATATGTTATTATTTTAAATATTTTTAAAACAATATTAATTAAATTTTGTGTATTTTTATTAAATTGTAAAATAAATAGGCCTTAAAATTGTTTTGATAACTTTCATTTATGTTTATTAAAATTTTGATTTTATAATTTTTTTTACAATTTACAATTAAATTTAATTAAAAATAAAAATTTCAACAATATAACAATTAATTTAAAAATGAATTGAAGGTTTATTTATTTTTATTTAAATATATTTTTCGAATATGAAATGAATTAAAAATTCTTAAATTTTATATTATTTTTGTAAATAAAGTTTATGTAAAAACAAAACAAACCTAATGATTTAGAGATTAAAAATAATTATAAAAATTTGAAATGAATAGAAATGTCACCCTCCTCTTTTCTCAACCGGGCTTGGGACCGGCTTTGGCAGAGTTATGACGGCCAACCTTTCCCTAAGAAGCCAGTGGGACGTTCATCATAAACAGCGCCACTCATCCGAGCACTTGGCTGCGAACTCGGCAACTATTTAGACTAGCTTGGAACCACAAACCAAGCGACTTCTCTCTCACTCGAGATAAAGTCTTAACTTAAGGCTTCCAAAGTTACGTCTACCTGCAGAGGGTCAGCTGTACAGCAGATTCTCGCTCCTTTCGGATTCTATACTGGGAGATGGTCGAAGCCAGCGGCGCCCTCATACGACAAGACTTGGACAAAGACCCGTAGGCCTATGTACCCGCCATACAGCTCTTCTGCAGACTACGTGAAAGACCACACGCACATACGATGCATGTGGCTGCCACCACCCTCCTCTTTTTTCATCAGGGCTTGGGACCTGCGGATTGGCAGAGTTATGGTGACTGCTTTTTGAATCCCTTTTATTATTTAGGAATATTTTTGAATTAAAAATGAATTGATTTCTTCCGAAATGTCATTCTATTTATACCCTTTGGTCTTTATAACTAATTACAACAAATTTAACCAATTTAGTAATTTTAAAGTCTTTGATAGCTGAGACAATCAAATCATATTGGCTAAAAAGTGTTTTTGAATATTTAATTTAAATAAAATAATAGTTTTTTTTTATTAATAAATATTATTTTTTATTTTTTTCTAAATAAATAAAAGTGGCCGCTCACAGTAGCCAAATGGCTACATATGTAATTAAGAGAAATAAGAAACATGGGATCTAACCGGTTATGTGACTAGACTACATTCTTCAGACTAGTCACAAGTAAAAATATCCTGGACAGTACAATTCTAATTCAATTATAAAAAATATAACCTTTTTTATCATACTGGTAATTTTGGTCACACTTTACATTACATGGCTCACACTAATTACCATTTAAATTAGTCCATTTTTTTATATAAGGTCTTGTACCATGTTTGACATAGTTACAAATCTTCGCCTTCCAGTTGACTGTTTTCCAGATCTTGAACTTCCATGACACAGGACCTAGAAAATAACGCCAAACCAACTGGACATGAAATAAGACATAATTAAAAGGCATGTACATTATCACCAAATTAGCTGTTCTGACACCCTGTATGTGTTCTATTTTATCTTCAACAAGTGCCGTCCTAGTTACCAGATTACTTATTGAGCACTGTTTTCATTTGATAAGATAAAATCGTGTATTATCTTACACAACATTATAAATTTTTCTTCTAAAATTTGCCTTTGAAAAGGATTTATTTGAATGACTTTTGATTGTTTAGGATACTTTTCGAGCGACTCGAGGACATTTTTGGTCATTTAATTCCAGAATTTATTTTTAAAAAAGAGAATATTTAGTTTTAATTATTTTGCAACTTGATTTATTTATAAATATATTTATATATATGTGCTTTGTTAGAAGTTATAATTTTATTTTTGAATTTTAAATTTGAGTATACAAATTATATTAATATAATTTTATCATAAACTATTTATATATTATCTTCAAACAATTTAAATTAATTTTTGAACCAAAGTTGGAACGTAATTTTAACTAATAAGCTTAATGAACTTAATTAAAAATGGAAAAAAATAAAAAAAACACAATAAAAGATCACACAATGAATATAAGTTATTTTGATGAGCACTCATTATGTCATGTTAACTATGAAGACATAAAAGAATGCAAGAATACCAATAGATTTTTACCAAATTTTAGTCCGACCGCTATCCAAGAATCAATGTCATTTATAAATATTGACCAAGAAGCTTTAAAAGACAATAAAACCAATTTCGAGCCTAAAGATAAAAATGATGACTCTGATTCGAGCAATAACGGGATCGAGTTAGAACATGTGAAGCATAAATTGTCCAGTTTGTGGAATAATGTTAAATATGGTACGTTTTAAAAAAATGCATATAAATTTTAAAAAGTATACAAATTAAATTTTTATCTTTATTACATTAAATAAAATATACTTTTTATTTTGAAATTTTTTTAAATTGATTTTTACTAAACATAAACATTTTAAGGTTGGTCAAATTACATTAAAAAACCAGCTAAAATTGATCTTATTAAAGACGAACCAATATTTGTGCTTGGTAAAAAGTTTTTTCCCGAACAATACGAGTACAAACCACCATCAGATGTAACAACTGTTGGTAATTCAAAATTTTTTACCATAAACGAAGATAGTGATTCAACTAAACCATCATTTCCGCTGACTGATGATTTAGATTTTTCATTTTTTTATACTCCATCCGATTTTGAAGAATGCTCATTACCAAGTGATTCGAATAATTCTGAAATTATCTCAAACAAAAATATTAAAACAGCTTTAGATGAGGAAATATATTCTCGTCTTTGGTTCACATATCGGAAAGACTTTGAACCATTAAATGGAAATGTGAAATATACAAGCGATTGTGGATGGGGATGCATGCTTCGCAGTGCTCAAATGCTAGTTGCTCAGGGATTAATTTACCACTTTTTTGGCTCTGAATGGTCCTTGAGCAAATCTTTGCAAAACGAGCAAAATTTTAATTTATACAAAGATATAATTAGTTTATTTAATGATAGATCTAGTCTTAGGTGTCCATTTGGCTTGCATAGCCTTCTTGATTTGGCAGATAAAAATGACTCTCAAGTTGGCAATAAATCAAATAGCCGTGTTGGTACTTGGTTCGGACCAACTTCTGTGTGTACATTAATGAAAGAGTCCTTAAACGAGTCTGTCAATATTAAGCTTTTGGAAAATATTAGAATTTATGTCGCTCAAGATTGTACTATTTTTAAACCAGATTTACTGGATATGTGTCTTACGAAAGATGGTAAATTTGTGCCATGCATAGTTCTCATTTCAGCTAGACTTGGTGGAAATTCAATCAATGAAATTTATGTAGAAACACTCAAATTACATCTCGAAATGAAAAATTGCTTGGGAATAATTGGTGGTAAGCCTAAGCATTCGTTGTATTTTTTTGGCTATCAAGCGGACAGAGTTTTGTTCTTGGACCCCCATTTGTGCCAACCCAATGTAAGCATCTACTCGTCAGAAGATGATGAAAAAAAAATTTTTGACAATAAAAGTTTCCATTGCTCCAATGCTGGCTATATTCCGTTCAATAAGCTTGATCCAAGTATTGCCTTGGGATTTTACTTTAAAAATTTAAACGAGTTTGAGGAATTTGGTGAATTGTTAAAAAAAAATTCACAATCAGAATACTTTCATTCAATATTTGGAATAAGTGAGGAAAGCTTTCACAAATTGCAGCTTAATTACGAAATGTTTAGTCTAGATGAGCGAATTAATGAAGATAATGTGATAAAAAGCTCCACTAGACGAAAGAAAAGTAAGGAGAAGAAAGGCTATTTTGATAAAATGTTGGCTAATAATAACTTGAATAAGACTAAAATTCCCCATGGTACAGCAAAAAATCGATCTGGTTCTTCTAAAGCCCGCGCCAAAAAATCAAATGATCCAGATGATTTTGTTTTAGTCTAAAATGTGTACAAATTAGATAGGAAATGATTATTTTTTTATTTAAATGATTTTAGTAATGTTTATACAAACATTTTGAAACATACTATATATTTTATTTATCTATCTTTAAATTGAGATTTATTTTAAAAGTAATTTGTTATTAAATTTAAATTTTTTTATCGATATTATCGACAATTTAAACACAAATAAAGATTATTTAAAGTTTTTTATCTCATTTTTTCTTAACTATGAAAGTATTGGCATTCTTTCAATGGGGTCTTTAGTCCCGTTTGATCAAATGGTCATAGAATAGATGAATTCGGACATAAAAGAAGAGCCAGTTGAATTCAATGAAGAACAAAGTGGAAAGGAATGGAGTCTAATTGACCAAAAATATGAGTCCGAACTTGGTTATTTGACAAAAGTGGTCGACAGTATTTTTGCCGACAAGGACTTGGATTTGGAAAATTTTGAACTAGACCACTCCTCTGAATCGCCCATCACAACCCAAAACAATGTATCTATTATGGATATTATAGATAAAATTACAAGTAGAACAGAAAAGACAATAAACAGGAAAACTGAACCACGAGTGGATAAAATTGATTTTGAGAAAAAAAGATTGGTAAATTCAGTAATCAATTTGGTCAAAGAGGATCAAGTTTTGGATTCTAACTTGAATAAATATGAGCTTATGAGTGTGGATGAAGAGACTTTTTATCTAAATATATTGAATAAATATTTAGATAATGAGAATGTAAGTGATTCAGTTCTGTCACGGTTCAGGGCAAAATTGAGATTGCGCAATTTAAAGAGGAAAAATTACTACAAGGTGTTTGACATTGACTCTCATACAAATGAATTAATTGACCAAGAAAAGCTTAAAATGCTTAATTTAATAAGGCAAAAAAAATTAAAGCCAGATTTTGAGAACAATTTGGAAAATGATGCCAAAAACTATGATGATGAGATAATTTTCCAATCAGCAAGTCTCCAAACTACAGATAATAGAGAAATAATTGAAATTAAAAGAGTTCTGGATAGATTTAAGAATAAAAAAAAGTCCTATCATCTCGATGTAGATCTACGTGATGTGCCTATGGTAGAGGCGAGAAAAGAGGATATCAAATGTCTTATAAGCCCTTATTCAAATCAAGTTTTAAAAGCCTACATATGGAAGGACGCTAGAAGCTTGCCAAAAAAATTGAGACTAAATAAGGAAATATCAGAGCGATCGGGAGGCAAATTTGATCGAGCTTGTATAGATTATGTTCATTTGAGGCCCGAACATGTGATACCTATTAATACCATGTGTAGACAGCATTTTTGGACAGGCATTGATGTATCTGAGTGTCTCGAGTATCCAGACTACACAATTGTAGCACTGTATAGAAAATTAATTGTTGGTTTTGCTCTATTAGTCCCAAGTTCATCACTGAAAGAAGCATATTTGTCTTTTATTCTGGTACATCCAGATTGGAGATTGGATAAATCAAATGCTGCTGATGCAGACGTGTCCATTGCAAAATTTTTATTATATTATTTAATTGAAGTAATTTAAAATCAAGTCAATTAAGAAAAATAATATATATTTTTTACATTTAGAAGTGTTCTGATTGTGATATAAATTTACATGTTAGTGTGAATAGTCCAGCTGTTATTTTTTATCAAAAATTTGGCTTTGAAATTGTTGAATATATAAAAAATTTTTATGACAAATATTATTCCGATGATTTGAATTTAAGCAAAGATGCTTTTTTGATGAAGCTTTCACAAAATTAATAAATATAGATATTTTCTTCATTTACTATAACATTATTTTAATATATAACTAAAAAAAAATCAAATTTACTTTTATTTTCTATTTAAATAATGTTTAATTAATTGATAAAAAATCAGCCCAATAAAAAATACATGAAATGTTTTTATATAAAATTTAATTAAGAAACCAGAAGAATAATATATTTCAAAAATTCTAAACTTTATAAATAAACAATTAAATTTTTAATAAATTATCTTTACTTAATACTTTTTAAATCATTTTTAGGAATCTTCATTTTTTTAAAATAAAGCAGATGCAAATTTTAAATAAATTTAAACAAATTCAATTAATTTGAACATATTTTAATTTTATTCTGATAATTTTTATTTAGATCATAATTAATTCAAAACGTAATCACTAAATTTTAAAAAAATTAATTTTTTTATTGTTGGCTTAAATTTCACTATTGGTAAAGAATGGTTTTCGGACTCTATACTCTTCTTGAGGCTGGTCTTTTATTTGTAAACGCAATAGCTATCCTAAATGAACAAAGATTCCTGGCAAAATGTAAAATTATTTTAATTACTCAAATTATTTTAATTAAAATAATTAAAATTTTTTCTTAAATAGTTAAATTTAACCAAAACCAACCAAATTATGGTGACCAACAATCCGTTTCAACTCAGATAATGACTCTTATCCGCTCAGTACAGATGGTAATGAGATGTAAGTTTTATCTTTGGTATAAAATAATTTCATAACATTTAAATAAATTATTCAAGTTCCATTAATATTTTGCAATACAGCTGTAATTTTAATGCTTTTATTATTCGGCTAGCCTTAGATCCAAAATGACTTGAAAATAATAGAATCTTGTTTATTTTAATAAATTTTTATTTTGATCAAATTTTTTAAAATTAATTCTCAATTATTAGATAAACATTTAAAAATGTTTAATCAGACTAATTTTTGAATAAAAATAATTAAAATTCATATAGATTGAAGATGTCGGACAGCATCCACACCGAACCACTTGATCGACAATTTCGTCTAATTTTTAACAAGACCACCCAAAAGGAAGAACACGTACCAGCTCTTGTAAACTCGGTTTAATTAGTTTATAGTAAAAAATAAATTAAATCTTAAAGAACCGTATATTCAAAATAGAACGCCAAATAATTCCCTACATAGCTCCACCATTATCCATCCTAAATCCGGCATCGCTAGATTTTAGTGCCAGCTTGGAACAATATGAAGAAAGACTTGGTTTTATAGAGCAAGATCTTCAATGGTTGCTGAGCTTACCCCATCAGAAATTTTGGTGCCAAATAGTTTATGACACAAATGCCCAAAACAT
Organism: Brachionus rotundiformis; assembly: GCA_016802295.1. Taxonomy (NCBI): domain Eukaryota; kingdom Metazoa; phylum Rotifera; class Eurotatoria; order Ploima; family Brachionidae; genus Brachionus; species Brachionus rotundiformis. The sequence continues at coordinate 176,164 of JAESIW010000136.1, forward strand.
GATAGATTCGTATCTTAAGCTTGCACCCAGGCCTTATGATGTGAACAAAATTGATTTACCAATGCAAATAGTCAACATGCACAATTCAATTCATAGATTGGTGTTTTTGGTTTGCCTAAGAATGTCTACTTATAAAGAAAGTCGAGAAAACTTCATCAGCCAGAATGTGTTTGCTGATTTAATATATAAAAATTATCTCTTTGATATTCCAAAGATATTGGATTTGTGTATACTTTACGAGAAAAATCCAGTCCTTAATAAGATAATTCAAAATCTGTTCAGTATACAAAAAAGTTATTATGATGACTTTAAAGCAACCATCAAAGACATAATTAAAGCGATTGAGACAAGTAGGAGAACATTGCATTCAATTTTTGAATTGGGTTCCAAGTATGAAATTGGTGCGACCAAGTCTTTGGAATTTATAAGCGAAAAAATATCCAAAAATATGAAAGAAATTGTCGAAATAGTTTACTATTTGACTGATTTGTCAAGAACTTTATCAAATTTAATTTCTATTCAGATCGATTTATCTCAATATCTATTTGACCAAAAATTTGAGTTTAAGTATAATATACCAATGTTTTGTTTAGGAAAAAAATTTAATCTTTTCTTAACAAGTATAAAGAACTTTATCGAAACAAGTCTCTTTGAAGTTGAAGAAATAATTGCTAAATTGAAAAAAAAAAGCTCTAATAGGTAATTTATTTAAAAAATTAAAATTAATTTATTAACTTTTATTCTTTTATATTTTCAAGAGAAGATATCAGCCTAATAAGAATAAAATTAAGTGGACTAAAATATGAAATGACCAAATTGTTCAGTTTAATATTTGATAATTCTTTATTAAAGCAAATAATGGATAGTTTAGATTCTCTTTCATCTAATGATAACACTCAACATTTAATAGAATCGTTTATTAAAATATGTTGTGATATTTTAGATGATAAGCATTTTTTATGCTATTTTGAAGAAAAATTTAATTTCAGTGAGAAAATTGACTTAATTTTTCAATTAAGTAGAGAAAAAATGTATGATAAAAAAAAAGTTTGAATTTTTATTAGGAACATTTTTTAATTTTAGAGACCAATCCCAGTATGAGTACATAATAGATAATTTAAAGTCAAGTATACTTGAGTATTCCCGAAGCACAAAACTAAAGGCAAAATTTCAAAGCAAAGCTCCAAAATCTAATCTTACCAGAGTCGAAGCTGAGCCAACTTGCAGCAAAAATATAGCGTCTGAGAACACACCACTCCAGGCAGTTTTAGATTTTCTGCCAGATTTAGATCCAGGCTTAGTCAAGGTACCAATTTACTTTTTTTTCTGTTTTACCAATTACCTTTGAATAGAAATGCCTTGATTACTACAATAATAATGTAGAACAAGTTATAAACGCTTTTTTGGAAAATAATTTGCCACAATTTGAAGAACCTGAACAATCAGTGTAAGGTTTATATTCATAAAATATAAATTTTTTTAGCATTTATTTTAAGCCTGAATCCAAGCGAGCTTAACTCAAGAAAAAACATCTATGATAATGATGAATTTGACATTTTTAACAAGGATAAAATAGATCTATCCAAAGTTTATCTTGGCAAAAAGTAAGAATTTAATTTTTTCCATATTGTCATATTTAAATTAATAATCAAAGAAATGAAATAGAAAATTTTGATTTGGATAATAAAGAAGATGTTCGCAGGGACTTTGCCGTCTACGAGTATAGAGAAGATGATGTCTATGAAGATGAATATGATGATACTTATGACTCCAATTTTACGGCTAATGACAATTATGACGGACTTAACATAAAGTAGCCATCATTTTTAATATATTTTTAAATTTATGGTAAAATTTATGGTTAAATAACAAAAAAGACCACTGAATCAAAAGCTTGGTGTAAAAAAGAGGGATATATTTGAGGCCGATTCAGATGAAGAGGAAGAAGAAGATGATGAGAAGCAGGACAAAGAGACTTCGGATGAAAAGCAATCTCAGCAACAGTCACAAAGAAGATTTGGAAATGAGGACGGGCCAAGAGGAAGCAAAAAATCGCAGCCTCACTTGGAAAAAAAATCGTATGTACCTCAGAACCAAGACCGAGGTAAACAAAAGCAAGTTCAGTTGCCGCAGAGGAAAAATTTTAGAAATAGGGCTCAGGGAGCGAAAGAAGTGCCGGAAGATGGTGCCACAGCTGCTCCAAAAAGTGAAGAAGAAATCAAACACGAAAGAAGGTGGAAGAATGATAACAAAGCATCGATTGCTCATCATAACCGCAAATTTTTATCAATGAAAAAAACAGGCTTTCTATGAGCATTTTTAAATTAATAAAGTCTCTAATAAAATTAAATATATTTTTATTTTTAAATTAAATCAAATCATTTAAAATAAAAAAATTTCGATAGACATTTTTCTTTTAGAAAAAAATAATTTATTTTAAATATTCGCTTGATTGGTAAAATTAGTGAACAACTTTACCAATATCAGCTTAATTAGAAAATTACGCTTTTATATTTAATGAGATAGTAATTTATAGGAAATATTATCTTAAATATTTAATATGTGTAGTACTTTTCAAACAAAATTATGAATTTGCCAACTATACGAGCAAACATTGCTAGAACCAAATTGGAAAAAAGCATACGCAACCATAAATGACTTAGCAGCTAAAGTAAATTAAATTCATTTATTTTTTTTTGCGCAATTACTAAATTCTAATCATCTAATACTCATTCTTACAGGTATACGCAATTTATATAATTACTTTATGAAAAAAAAAATTATTTCGATGCTTCCCCGTTTTCTTGAGCAAAGGTAATACTTTAGCATTTGAGCATATTTTTTAAGAAGAGTATCGACCTCATTTGGCGTCTATTTGGTAATTTAATGATAAATTAATATCATAAATTTCTCTAAAATTATGTAATCTATAAAAAAATCTAAAAAATATTTTTTACTTTGATAACTAGTGTTTTGAAATAAACTATTTAGCTGGTTTTTATTTTATTTTATTTTTTTTTAAATTATTTTGTTGGGCAAATTAATAATATATACGTCATTCGAAATAAACTAAAAAATAAAATAAAAAATTTTAGAATCTAAAAAAACCTTACACGAAATTAGATTCCAATTTTTATATCTTAATATTCACATTTTTTCTAGCTTTTTTAATCATTTTATAATATAAAATTATTATTTAACTTAAAAAAAAAGTAATTGAGCAAATATTGTGAAATTTTCCAAGCTCGAGCAGACCATTGAAGCATTTGATACCAAGAAAGAGAGTATTTCAAAACCCGATTTGATCTTAATTGTCAAGCTTTGATTATGCTTGATCAACTAATCACACCAATTGTCTGCGGTGGCCTTAACGAAACCATACCGGCAAACGACTACATACAAGATCTACTTAATAATGTAAAGTGTTTTAATTTTGAACATTTTTATTATTTCCCAAGACCATGTCCAAAAATTCCTAGAATTCAATTTCTAAATAATTTAATTTAATAGCTAGAAAATGATATAAGACAAACTACGGACAAAAATTTTCGTTTTTTCCAAGCAATTGAGTTCAGGAGTCAAGTAGTGGCAGGACGTAATTTTTTCATAAAGGTAAATCAAATTATTTTTTTTTCTTTTAAAAAATGATAAATATTATAAAATAAATTCAAGGCTCATGTCGGTGAAGAGTACATACATGTTAAAGTATTTGTGCCTTTGCCAATAACAGGCGAAAAACCTCTCTTAGTAGACATTCAATTTGGTAAAACCAAGTCCGACGAAATAACTTATTTCTGACTTTAAATCATTGAATAATTAATAAAAATAGCTTTTCTAATCTTATGTATAAATCATGTAAATAAATTTTTAAAATATTTTTATTTTTCTAAATATAATACATCATGACTTAATAATCTGCATAATTATTTAACATTTGAATATTTAGATCTTGCTAATAGAAGATAGAATGAGACTTGGAGGCATTGGCCATGAGAAACCGGCTGACCAGAATGTACAGCATTTAGTCGACCAAGTAATTTTTGTCAATATTTTCAATTAGTTTTAAACAATTTGTCCAGCTATCGGACGAAATTAGAACCAAAGCTAGAAAGAATTATCCGGATCTGAGAGCAGTTTGCTACAAAGCTCAAATAGTCGCTGGAACAAATTACTTCATTAAAGTTCAAGCTGGTCAAGATTATTTGCATCTAAGAGTGTTTATGCCATTGCCTTGTTACAGTAGTAGGCCAGAGTTAACCAGCTTTAAACTAGCCAAGTCTAGTGACGATCCGATAGAATATTTTTAAATTTTATTAATAGAATAAACAATTAAAAAATTATTTTAAATTTTTAATGCACCCTCCAAAAAATTTTAACCAAATTAAAATTTAAGCTATTTATTATTCATTCAGCTTTTTTTTAACAATGATCTACAACGAGCAATCATTAAATTGTCCAAATTGTAAAAATCGTTTTGAATCGCCGCGAATATTGCCATGTATGGAAAGCATTTGCATAAAATGTATAAATTCTTTGGACAGTTTTGAGTGCCCTTTTTGCTTCGGAGTCCACAATGTGCCTAGTGAAGGGTTTCCAGTCAATAAATCCCTGCTAAAAGTTCTAAATGCATTTGGTGAAGATAAAATTTTAGCTAAAAATGAGATCCAAAAGTACCGCTATCATCTCAAAAATGTCCAAGAATTACTCAATTACTTGGACTGTGACTTGGATCAAGCCAAATCTGAGATAACAAAGTATTGCGAAAGCATAAAGAGTCAGATTGTTAGCACAATTGACCAACAAGTTAATTATCTAAATGATATCCGAGATGAGCTGGTTGACGAAGTCTACCTGTATGAAAAAGATTGCATCAAAACTCTTGAGCAAGAAAGTGGTGAGCTGAATTTTTTCAAAAATGTGGCCAATGATTGCCAAGCAGTGATTCAAAGTGAGGATTTTAAAAAAGCTGAATCGAAAGAGAAAATAGCTCGGGTGAGGAAAACCGAGTGGAAACTAGGCACCCATAGAAAGAGATATAGAAATTTTTTATTCAAAAATGTGGACTTAATTTACCATGAGTTAAAAATCCAACAGTGTCCAGCAATTTTAAAACGCAATTGTACTCAGATTGATCTGGATAGTTTTAAACAAATTGATTTATCCATAACCTTAATGAATGAATTTTTAGATATAAAAATTAAATTAAATCAATTAGAAAACAGAAATTTTGTTTTAAGTTATTTAAATAATTGCGATTTGGTATTTGAGTTGCGCAATCTTGACCAAATTGAACAAGTTAATAAATACTTCACGGACCATTTACAAACTTCCAAAGTTGATTTTTTGCTCAAAACTTTTAAAAATCGTATCATTTATCACAAATATTCTAAATTTAATAAAGAGTTGACAATTTTAAATGAAAATTTGCAAATAATTAATTCAACAGAGGTTAAAATTCACTTTAAAGACATTGTAGCGACTGATACGAAAATATTTTGTCTAAAAAAAAAACTCGACTCGATAACCATATACACTTGGAATCTAAGCAAATTGATGATTATAAAACAAAACTCTATTTTATATCCATTTACATCTAAAATAAAAAATCTATTCGAAAATGAGGAGTATTTGTTTTTTGAAGAAAGTGACTGTGTCAGTATGATAAGCAAAGATGGTCAATTGGTAGAGAAAATTTCCATTCAGAGTTATGTGGAAATAATTTGCTTTGAAAATGATTGTTTTTATGTTTATAATAAACAAGCTAATTCTATAGATGTTTTTGACTTTAATGGTTTGTTAATTAAGAGCTTAAATTTAAAAAATTTTCCAAATTCTGAATTCAAATTTATTTTGGACAAAGAGAGTAATTTTTCGTGTTTCGACTTATCTTCTTTTAGACTGTATCTTCAAAATTTTTAGTTGTTGTGTTAAGAGTGTTAAAAATTAAATCAATAAATTGAGTAAATTGTTATTAATACTTAAAAAAATTTATTATATCATAAATAAAATTGTTATGCTCGTGAAGCAGACATAATTTAAAGGCGTTGTTTTTAATTAAATCTGGAATTACCTAAATGTTTTAGTAAAAAATAAAAAATATATTTTACTGAAAAAAGATACACCCTTTGAAGCAATGTAGATTATAAAAGTGACAATACTATCTTTATTAAACCATTATTATGGAAAGTCAAGAACCTAAAAAAATTTTTTTTATTGAAAATGAATCGGATGAATCACTTGAATTTGATCCAAAGGATTTTTATGATGTCACCTTGCCAGCTAATGATAGGGTGCAAAATTTAATTGATGATGTATTTAAAAATAGTAATTATTTTTTTAGTTGATGAGAATTTTTTTTAAGCTAAGCGATGAAATAAAATCAAAAACTGGACTAGATGGTCAAAAACTGGAAGCACTTAGCTACAAAAGTGATATTGTTGTTGGAACTAATTATTTTGTCAAAGTAAATCAACATTAATTTCAATTTAAACAGATAATAAATAATTTTTTGTTTAAGGTTCGATCTGGTGATAAATATGTACATGTAAGAATTTTTTTACCATTTCCATATAAACATAGTTACAAAGAAGTCACAAGTGTACAGAATGATAAAAATCAATTTGACGATATTGAATATTTTTGATTTTTTTATAAATATACTAAAAAAAAGACACAAGTTTATTATATTTTTTAATAAATTTATAAATTTCTTTGGAAATATTTAGAATAAAAGGATAAAAAGATATCAGGTATTTGGTTGGGTGTCCCATTTACTTGTCTGGGATAAATAGCCATCATTTGATCAAAAAATTTTAATTAATCATTATGATTTTATTCATTTAAATAATAAAAATATTTTTTTTTCTATCAAAAACGATGAATGTCGTAAATTTTTTTAAAAAATTTATTAATTGCTGAGCCAGTCAACAAGTACAACTCACTTAACAAGAAGATAACCAAACTTAGAACATACCACCCTACATATTATCTCCTACACTCGATAGTTAGGTATAGTTTTTACTTAAATACTTTAGATTTTTTCCATAGACAACTTTGTTGTAAAACTCATTTTACCAAAAGTATATTGTGCTCTTAGCAAGACTAAAATTAGTATTTTTAAGAGTTTTTTTGATCTAGATTTTTTTACCTGTATATTAGACTGTATTTTTATTCAAGTTTACTAGTCTACTGATAATTTTCATGCTACTTAAATTGAATTGATTACTGATAAGTAAAGTAATTAGTGTCATCAAAAAAATAAACTTTATCTAGTATTAAATATTTTAATTTGATTTAATAGTAAAAAAATAATATACCGTAATGCCTTGCCCCCTAATGCGGCACTTATTTTCAGAATTCTGGATTTTAATGTATGCATTTAACCCACTTTTTTTTCCAGATACGCTTCGACTAAAAATGCTGCAGTTAATGTCAAAATTTTGGTAAAAATGCCGCATTAAATATGTAAAAAATAATAAAAATTTTTTATTATTAATTTTAATTTTTTTTATTTTTTAATTTTGGTTATTTTTACATATTTTTTACATTTTTACCAAAATTTTGACATTAACTGCAGCATTTTCAGTCGCAGCGTATCTGGAAAAAAAAGTGGGTTAAATGCAGCATTAAAATCTAGAAATTCTGGTTTAAAGTGCAATGCATTAGGGGGCAAGGCATTACGGTAGTTATTGGTTTTTTATTTATTTATTTGTTTAAAAAATTATTTAGGAAAATTTTATTCCAGTCCAGTATGTCCAAATGGCGGCGCCTTCCTTTCAATCATGTTGATTGCCGAGATGATAAATAAAATTATTTTATACTGAATGTATATAAGATATTATTAATCTCATTAATTAAAAAAATTAACTTTTAAATTTTGTTTTTATTCAAACATATTAATTAATATTACAAGAAATTATGCTCAAAAATGACGTCTATTAATAGTCAAAAGTTTAATAGAAAAAAAATGACACAAAAATTATAATTAAAGTTTTATCTAATTTAAGCTAAAAGAATGCGACCTCGTCTTCGTGAGATTTACCAGCTTGGACACCACTTAATTGCGGCGGATTACCAGTATGTGGTAATGGCTTGTGAACCTTCAGATGTAAATGTTGATCGCCTGCGTGAACCTTGATGAAATAGTTGGTTCCAGCTACCACTTGGCTTCTGAAACTGACTGCTTTCAAGTCTTTGGACTCATGGCCAGGAGCATGAGTGGCCAGTTGGGGTTTAACTTGATTGACCAATTCTTGAATTTCCTCATTTGCGGGCTGAGCTTGTCCTAATCCTCCGACCATCATTTTTGAAATTTATTTAACTCTTTTTTTTTGTTCAAGTAAAATATTTTCTTCTAAATGCTCGGTTATTTATAATCAAGTCCTTAATTCAAAATTTATTATATTTTTAGAACGCCATTAGAAATTATAAGTTTAGAAAAAATTATGATAAACATTTTTTTGGGAATCGCCATTTTCCTTATTAATCATAAAAATGATTACAAGAATGTGCTTCTTGGCGAATAAGCTATTTGGAAGTAACGCAATAAAATATATTTAAAAATGATGACTAAACCGCTGCTTGGTTACATAATATGAAAATAAATCTTCAATCTTTTTTCGCAGTTATCCTAGATTGCGATGTCAAATAGGAGTTGTTTATATAAAACCAATCATATGAAAATCATATGATGATATCATATGGAGATAATATTTCAATTACTAACTAGCAATCATATGACTTAAATTGATAGAGCTCTTTATATATGATTTTAAAATATTAATCAAAAAAATTTGAATAGTTAGCTAAATTGATTATGTGTTTTGATAAAATGCAAAACTAAATTAACAAAAAATTATATTGTGGTATTGTAAGATCAATTTTATTTCATTGTGGCTAGAAATTATTAAAAGAAGAAACATACTTCTATTTCAGTAAAAAATTATCCTTTATTTAAATTATTTATTTACAAAAAATAGCCTTGTTAAAAAGAAAATTGATGATTCATTAATTAATTTGAACTTAACATAACTTCCTTGTTTCAAAGCTCATCGTCAATTAACTTTCCGAGGATTTTCTCTAACAAAAAATGGAAAAAGGAAAATTTAATCTGAAATCTGAAAATATGTTATTATTTTAAATATTTTTAAAACAATATTAATTAAATTTTGTGCATTTTTATTAAATTGTAAAATAAATAGGCCTTAAAATTGTTTTGATAACTTTCATTAATGTTTATTAAAATTTTGATTTTATAATTTTTTTTAATTTAATAATTAAATTTAATTAAAAATAAAAATTTCAACAATATAACAATTAATTTAAAAATGAATTGAAGGTTTATTTATTTTTATTTAAATATATTTTTCGAATATGAAATGAATTAAAAATTCTTAAATTTTATATTATTTTTGTAAATAAAGTTTATGTAAAAACAAAACAAACCTAATGATTTAGAGATTAAAAATAATTATAAAAATTTGAAATGAATAGAAATGTCACCCTCCTCTTTTCTCAACCGGGCTTGGGACCGGCTTTGGCAGAGTTATGACGGCCAACCTTTCCCTAAGAAGCCAGTGGGACGTTCATCATAAACAGCGCCACTCATCCGAGCACTTGGCTGCGAACTCGGCAACTATTTAGACTAGCTTGGAACCACAAACCAAGCGACTTCTCTCTCACTCGAGATAAAGTCTTAACTTAAGGCTTCCAAAGTTACGTCTACCTGCAGAGGGTCAGCTGTACAGCAGATTCTCGCTCCTTTCGGATTCTATACTGGGAGATGGTCGAAGCCAGCGGCGCCCTCATACGACAAGACTTGGACAAAGACCCGTAGGCCTATGTACCCGCCATACAGCTCTTCTGCAGACTACGTGAAAGACCACACGCACATACGATGCATGTGGCTGCCACCACCCTCCTCTTTTTTCATCAGGGCTTGGGACCTGCGGATCGGCAGAGTTATGGTGACTGCTTTTTGAATCTATTTTACAATTAGGAATATTTTTGATTTAAAAATGAATTGATTTCTTCCGAAATGTCATTCTATTTATACCCTTTGGTCTTTATGACTAATGATAACTAATTTAACTAATTTAGTTAATTTATTTTATTAAAAAATTCAAGTCAATTTCTAAGAAATTCTTTCTGTTAAAGAAATGAAAACATAAAAATTTCATCCTATTTATACTCCTTTGTCTCCATGAATGATGAGAATTAATTTAACCAATTTTTCTTTTAAAATTATTTAAGCTTTTGAACAAAGTTTTAAATGTCATAGATTATTGTTCCAAAACACAATTGACTTCAAAAAAAATTTGATAACATAGAAACTATTTAAATTATTAAGATTTTATGATATAACTCTTACAATACTTAACTATATTAAACTCATGTAGGAAATCAGTGTGGTAAAACCAACACTCCTAAGGTAGAAGGGAATGATCAGAGAATTCCGGGTCTGTGAAGCAATAGTACAGCTTCGGCATGTATTTATAATGGAAGGAATACATATAAAGATCCATACATGGCCTTTAAATGGACATCTCAGTGTAAGGTAGCATGGGGCTCATCAAAATGAAGATGAAATAATTGTGGAAATCAAAAGCAATGAGCCCATGCACCAGAAGGAGTAAATAAAAAAAAATAATTTAACAAAGGATATATTAGATAATTTATTTTAAAAAAACTCTTGTTAAATAAATAGTAAAAATTAAAAATAAAGTCAGCTTAAAAAACATTCAAATGACTGAATTAAAAAATATTAAACTATTGTTTTAAAGGATCCAGCCATCCAAAAGGATCATTTTCAATGACACTTTTTTCAATTTCGTTCATAAAGTCCTTTTTGCTTGCTTTCTTCTTAACTTGGCTCATATCTAAACTAAACATGCTCGGATCAATCATCTCATTTACAGATAAACTTCCATTTTTTTCACTTGTACTTGTTTGTAAACTCGAAACCCTTTGGTCACTAAAAATACTTGCCTCAATATTTGAATTTCTTCTTTCAAAATTTATCTCATTAGATGCAAAAACACCTTGCTTGATCAAGATGTCTTTTATGTAATAAAGTATTGCATCATATGAATACTTTAATTGATAAGTCGATTGAATCATATACTTTCTCTTTGATCTCATCTGCTTAATTGATTTAAGCACTAGGTCACTGTTAAACTGTGCCGCGAAAAAATCACTCTGACATATTGTATCAACTATTTGTATAATTGAATACAAAAGTATGAAAACTGCTGATCTTGACACTCCATTCATACAATGTACCAAAATCGGTTTGGTCCGATTTCTCTGCTCTTTTAAGTAAAAGCTCTCACATTCTTTGACAAATTTTAAAAAATTGCCAACATTTTCTGGCATTTCATTCTGTGCAATACCAGTTACACTGGTTATTGATGAACATTTACCACTTTCCCATTTGTATTGCAACATTACCACTGTCCGAGTCTGAGAATCTTTTTGCACAGTAAAAACACGCTGAATTGAACTATTGGTTTCTTTGGTTGATTGCAGTTGTACTTGCACACCACTCATTGAAAGAGTATTTTGTTTATCAATTGGAAAATATAAATTTTGATTAAGCTCATTATCTCTGCACAAATTTACCATTAGTTCACATTGTTCTTGTAATACCATCCACCAAAAATCACTAAAATCTTTCATTGGTAATTGTGTTACCAAGAAATTAGGCTGTTTATGTAGTGGATCATGATCTTGGTTTATTTGATTCAAATAACTAGCGTTGATGTAATCATTTTGCTTATTTTGTAAACATACACGGGTTTGATCAAAAGGTAGCAGATCTTGGTAGCGATTTCGTTGGGCACTTAATCTAGCTATGCTTATTGTCATTTGAGAAGATGTTTTGTCCTGATGATCATTCAATTCTTTCCATTCTTTATCTAAAACAGTGACATAAGATAAAGTCTTGTCATTTAATGAATTAACATGATGTTCGAATTTACTAACTTCATTGGCAAATTTGTCAATCCTGTTTTCATCCTTTACAAAATTAAAACCACTAAATGACTGAATTGAAGAACTTTTTTCACTGGAACATGATAAATTCATTTTAGTTAAATCATTATCTACTTTATTTATTTGTGGTTCGGGTATTGTGACTATTTCAGTAGCCGGAACAGAGTCGATGGTAGATGCTTCAGATTTTTGAGAGGATATTTGGTAAAAATCCACTTTTGATGGCTGGATTGGTGGTTGATTTGGCAAATTTTGATCAGTTGAACTGAATATATCGAAAAGATCGTCTATAGTTGTATTAATTGGTTTATTTTGTGGTGTTTGATTTATTGAATTTTGGCTAGGTTGTTTGACAAAAGAAGCATTGGATGCGATCGATGGAGAGTAGGTTTGTGTTGGAAAACTCGGTCGGATTTGACTAGCAGTATTGTTATTAACAGGTTGTGAATATAAAACCGGTTGATTTGAATATGAATTTTTATTTGTATTGGAAAAAAGTGAATTATTTGGAAAATTGAGCTCATTTGATGAAGATGTTGGTAAAAATGACTCGAATTTCATTTGTGAAAAATAACCAGGCTTGTAAACTGAGTCTGGCTTCAATTCGTCAAATATTTTAGTTGAATCAATAGAAGATTTAGTACCAGTTTGATTTTGACCAAATGCATTTGGATATTGTTGATTATTAGCTGTACTATTCATTGGTATTTGTGTTCCAAGCTGGTGAGGTTGAGTGACATTTTTACTTAAATCATTAGGTGCTTGGTTATGACCATATGCATTTGGGTATTGTTGATTATTAGCTGTACCATTTGTTTGCATATAATTTTGGTTTATGCTTTGTTTGTTCCAGTAGATTTGCTGTTGCTTTTGTTGTTCAAAAATCATTTGTTGTTGTTTTTGTAAATACAATTGCTCTTGTCTTTGCTTTTCCACCATTAGTTCATGTTTTTGTTTTTCCAAGATTTCCTTTTGTTGAAGTTCAAATTGTTCCTGCATATATTTCAGTTGTAATTCCTGTTGTTCTAGTTGTTTTCGTTTTAACTCTATTTCTCTTTCTTTTGCCAAATTATCTTCGCCAATTTTGTCCTTTTCGAACATATTTTGTCTATTGTAATCTAATTTATTCGTCTCAACTTGTGCTAGATTTGGAACAAAAGTAAAGGCTGGGTTAGCGATTGGACCTCTTTGTTTAGAATTGCCAGATTGTTGATTCTGAATATTAGATTGTTGATTATTTGAGACTATTGGCTCATCTTTGCCCGATGGAAATGGTGTCATTTTATTTTCTTGATCATTTGGAAAATTAGGCATATTTGGTCTTTGTTTATTGTGTCCCCAAGTTTCTGGTTTCATTATTGGTAGAAAATCTTTCAATCTTGGTCTATCGACCACCGATTCTTGACTAATATTAGGCTTAATTGATGGTTCTCTCTTGTACGGGTTAACCAAAGGAACAAAATTTTGAGCTGCTGGTACATTGGTTATATTGGTTATATTTTTGTCAGGTAGAGTTTTGCGCTCTCTTTTCTGAGCGATACAAAAATCACCTACATCTTTTAGCAAATTTTGCAATGGCTCAACAAGTCCTTCAAAAAAAGAAACCCCTTTTTTTGCTTTTTCCATCAATTCATCCACCGATTTATACGAATTAATCAATGTATTTACATAATCATTACGATTTTTGCATGCTTGTAAAATTTTCTGTCTCTCAACAGCAAATGCAGCATTGGCATCGGCCAAAGCACGCAGTATATTATCTTGGGCATTTAAATTTTGGTTCATATAAGTTAGTAATTGGTCATGCTTTTTGAGTTGTTGTTTGAAAAATTCGTTCATGTCTTTTTGTATTTCGTTCTTACGTGAAGCAATTATTTTGGTAATATCATCATCTTGGATGGCTTTTTGGATACGATTTAGCAAGTGAGCTCTCTGTGATTTCATTTCGTCCAATTTGGCCAAAAGAGTTAACAGTTGATCCCGTGTTGCTTTTGATTCATCATCATTTATTTCTTCCACTTTTGGCAATTTTTCTGCAAGCTCAGCCATTGGCATGGACAGTATTTGCAAATTAGACAGAACTGAATTTATGGCATCTCTTAAGGCTCCATTAGACCTGTTTGCCTCATCGTGTTTTTTAATCAAGTTATCATATCTGTCCAACAATTCATTTATCTTTTTTTTTCTTGGTGGAACAGGCAAATTTTCGTCATCACTAGAATCATCACTCACATAATTGGGACTTTGTCTGTGCTCTTTGTCCTCGGTCTCGAACAATTGCTCGATTTCATCGAGCAAGCTTCTTGCCTGCACCGAAGAGTCAACAATATTTTTCATAGACTTTACCAGATCTTTGCGGATTGTTTGCTCTTTGACACTGACCGTAGCACAGCATTCAATCAGCTCTTTGGGAAGCTTGAGTTGGTCAAATTCTTTCAAATGAAGCTCATTTATTTGCAAAGCATCAGTAAATTGGATCAAGCTGGTGTTTTTTTCTTCAATTTGCTGATTTATTTGCCTCAAAATCTTGTCTTTTTCTTCGCTGTAAAGCGATGACCATTCATGGACTTCCATAGACACAAGTCGAATGAAAATGTCCTGAGTGGCTATTTCTGGATCGTTTTCAAAATTTATTGCCAGTGGATAAGCCAAATTAGCTGGCTTAATCTCAGGTAACTCATTTACAGGCACCACTTTTTCATTATAGACAAAATCATTCTCTTTTTTTAATGCTTTGCTTTTGGTGCTGATCAAATCACTGGTATATTTAAGAAGATCTTGGAATTCTTTTAGATACTTCATTTTGGTGCATTCAGCAATTTTATTTTCAGCTTCTTGAACAAAGGCCACAGCTTCACCAATTTTTTTTATTTCAGCCGAGTTTAGAGCCGAAAAGTAAAATTTCAAAGCTGTATAATAAGATATTTTAAACAAACAATATTGTTTTAATTCTTTGGACTGCTTTGAACCAACTATGGACTGAAATTGTGATTTTTCACAATTGGTTAAAGATAGATTGTAAAAATTGACTATCTGAGCAGCGATTTTGGCGTTTATGATTGATTTTCTGTTATCCATTATCGACTTTTCCAATAAGCATTCCTGGGCTTGGGCCTTTTGGAATTTCTAGAATTTTACTTCTTAATTACTCTAAAAATCTTACAAGAACTAAATTTAGTTTAAAAGTCAATATATCTTCATTTAGATCTGATGTGAATTCAAAAGATGAGTACGATTCGCGAATTTTTTGGAAAGCCCAAGCTGCAAATTGAAAATGGTTACATGAAACTTTGATACCCTTGGCAACAATTTTAAATCATTTTACAGAATTTACTAATAAATTACTTCTTCATTCATTCTCTTATCCATGCAACCCAGAAATGAGTGTAATGATCCAATGTTGTACAAAATACATTGTTGTTCATACCTGATATCTGAATGGGTTATTTCTGACTCATCGAATAAGTGTTCCCTATGAGATTAATTAATTATCTTAATTAAATAGATTGAAAGTACCATGAAAATTCAGTTTGGCATTGTTCCCCTGACTTCATGGGAAATCTGTTTGACAAGAACTGTAGTTGACGATGGTATTTTTTTATTATGTTCAGACCCATAATGTCTTTGGACGCATTCGCTGCCTCCTAATAATCAAAAATAATTTTTTTAATTAATTTAAACAAATAAAGCTGAATTATACCTCTCTTAATTTCAAAAATTCGTCTATTTCTTTTGAATAACTTTCTGGATTTTCTTGGTAATTTGTAAATATAAACTTAAGGAATTTTATTAAATTTTAATTATTAATATAAATTTTTTAAAGATAAAGAGCATACTTGGGAAATTTTTTCGCCAAGATCACAGGAATCATAGATACAGGTTTTAATCTCGAAATTGATCATACCAATTTTTGGACAAGCTTCCATTTTGATAGATCTTTGTGGATTGTATTTTTATTTTCGTAATAAGTTATTTATTATATGATAAAATTATTTAAAATTAGTCATTTTGGAAATTTTTTGATTAAACAATATGAAGGGCTTAATATTTTCTAGATTTACTTGTTTGCCTTTGTTAACTTAACAAATGTTTAATTTATATTTTTTGAAAATTTTAATATATTTCTTAAAAAAAGAATTCTTTGATTTATTTCTGGACTTACGAATGCTTCTTTTTTTTCTTTTATTAAACTTCAGCTTGATTTTAAAATAATTAATCTACATTAATATTTTAAATAAGATATAAATATTTTAGAGTCAAGAAAAAATGATGTTCAGTTTGTTTAAGTATTTTTTAAAAGTGAAATTTATTACCATTTCAAGCCAAAGTATTATCTCGTATGTCAGATTACTGAAAAAAAAGGTAAATTTTTATCTATGATGACAAATTTGAAGCCAGTAAAATAAAACCAATTTATATTTGTTTGGAAGATTTCAAAAATAAGAGTTTCCAGTCGCAAAAAATATCAGTTAAATTTGGTAAAAAGTCTTCCATAAATTAAATTTTTAGAAAAAATCTTTATTTGTTTTTAGTTAGAGAAAAGATAAAACAATTTTTTATTTTTAGTTATTTAATGGAATGATTTATTTACAAAAGAATTGGAAAAGAAAAAGAAAAATTTTTAGAAATTAGCTGCACATAATTTAAAAATATTTGAACTTTTTTTCAAGAGATAAGTTTGATTATTCAATAAGTCGATCAATTGATTGACACTGTGAACGCCTTTAATTTTTAAATTCGATTTCTTAATAATCAAAATTAAACAATTTTAATTAAAATGTCTATAAATATACTTCATAAATATCTTTTATTTGTTCAAAAGTAAGCTCTTCACTTTTTTGTTGATTAGAAAAAAGGAAGATCTGGGTAGGAAAAGTGGAACATGACCAAGGCTGTACTGGTTTAACAAATATTTATTTTAAATTTTTTTATTGTATTCAATAACAAAATAAATACAACTTTTGTTTTCAAATATTTTAACTTTTTTTATGAATTTTGTTTTATAAATTTAAAATGAGCAACAATTCAAATAAAAATTGGACTAATCAAAACAAAAACTTCAATTCGGGCAATAAAAAGCCCTGGTTTGGTAAAAAAAATTGGTACAATAATAAAAATAGGAAAAAATCTAATGCAGAAAATATCGATAATGCTGGTGGAGATAATTCCTCAAGAGGAAACTCATACCATAATTATGGCAAGCAAAAAAATTACAATAACTTTAACAAAAATAAATCTAACAATTCCAAAAAATTGTATAACAATTCGCCAGTTTCTACTCAGGTGTTGAGTGACTACGATGATGAATCTGAAACAACTGGAATTATTTTCGATTCGACTGGTACTTTTATTTATTTTGTTTTAATATTTAATATATCAAAAATATTATCAAGTTAAAAATGATGAAAATTTTTTAATCGAAGAAGATCCAGACTGTCCATATTCAATGTGGAATTTATATTTTCCCAAAGAGAGTAAATCTTTAAATATTTTAATCTTTAGATAATAAAAAAAGTTAAGAATTTAAAAGTAACTCCGACACTGACCATGTCATCTCTGGATTTTCTCATCTTGTCCAAAATATTAAGGACCAATTCGATACAGTAACCTTTAACAATAAGTTTTTATGATTTTATTTCAATTTTTTATTTTTTTTTTGTAGAATAAAATAAAAGAAAAAGGATTTTTCAATTTCGATTATAATAAACTAATCAATAATGAAAGTAATTAAGTAATAATTGAATAAATTTTTTTATTTTTTTAAATTAAGTTCTACAATCAAAAATTCCAAACTTTAAGGAAGAATTTGTGCATAGACCAGAATTTTATCTAAACTGTTTTGGTCTAGCGATTCATAATTATATATTAAAGAGATTCACTGATTTGTACGAGAAGTTTCGCTCAGAAAAAATGTCATCCTCAACATTTTCTGGTGCCAATGAATCAATAATAGATATTGATTACCAAAAAGAATTAGCCTCATTTGAGACCACAAATGAGATACCTACAATCAAAGCCAGAATTTTAAATTTCCATCCTAGGACCAAGATCAAAAATTTAAAGGCAAATATGTTTGAAAAGTTTGTAAGCATTGTGGGCACTGTGGTCAGAGTTAGCAATTCCAAACCGTTTGTAAAGAGGCTGGCATTTGAATGCAACAAGTGTTTTTCTACATTTGTATAAGAGAAATTTCAAAATTATCTATCATAAAAAATTTCTATCTATTTTTTTATTACAAGCAAATGGCTTTGGCTGATGGTAAATACAAATATCCGGCACGATGTGCAAACAAATCTTGTAACTCGAAAAATTTTGCTCCTTTGTACAAAAATTTGATGACCAAAGTTGTCGAATGGCAGACAATGAAGTACATTTTTAAATTTAAAAACTTTTGATTTAATTTTAATCAAAGATAACTAAGAATTAAAATTTTATTTTTTTAGACTTCAAGAAGTAATACTAGATCCAAAAGATGCTGAAAGTGGACGAGTTCCAAGAACAATTGAATGCGAGCTTTATGAAGATTTGACTGGTGTATGCATGCCAGGAGATTTGATAACAGTGAATGGTATTTTAAAAGCTCTTACTTTGGAAACAGTCGGCGCTGGACGCTCAAATAAAGAAAAGTGTACTTTTGTCATTTACATTAGTGTCACATCAATTCAGGGACATGCGTCTTCGGATGCCGAAACTACCAAAAATATAAAAGACATGGAATTTACGGCAAATGATCTAGACAGCTTTAAAGCAATTAAAAGTGAAAAAGATGTTTTTAGGTTAAAGAATAAACGCTCAGATAATATTTTATTAATAGATTAATTTTTTAGAACTGTGGTGCACTCTTTATGTCCCACAATTTATGGACATGAATTGGTCAAAGCTGGCTTATTGTTAGGTCTGTTTGGTGGATCAAAAAAACTTCATAACACTGAAGTTGCAGTCAGATGTGACCCGCATATTTTGGTAGTGGGTGATCCTGGTTTGGGAAAAAGTCAACTTCTAAGAGCATGTGCCAATGTATCACCTAGAGGAGTATATGTCTGTGGAAATTCAACTACAGCTGCAGGTCTAACAGTTTCTCTATCAAAAGACGCAGGTGATGACTTCGCTTTGGAGGCTGGCGCTTTGATTTGTGCTCATAATGGTTGTTGCTGCATTGATGAATTTGATAAAATGGGTACCCAGCAACAAACTTTACTGGAAGCAATGGAACAACAATGCATTTCAATTGCCAAAGGAGGAATCGTTTGTAGTTTGCCTTGCAAGACCACAGTTCTTGCAGCAGCTAATCCTTGTGGTGGACACTATGAAAAATCAAAAACTGTGGCAGAAAATTTAAAGTTTTATTAGCAATTAATTATTAAATGAAGCTTATTAAAATTTTATTTTTTACCTATAGAATAAGCGGACCCCTGCTTTCAAGATTCGACTTATTGTTTATTCTATTGGATAAACCAAATGAAGAATTTGACAAAATGGTATCCAGCCATATAATGTCTCTTTATTCCAAAACTGACCAGTAAATTTTCATAAATTTTCGCTTTTTTTAGTTAAATTTGTAAATCAAAAAGTAAACAAGGACTAGATTATAGTAGAGCACATCAGTCAAATATGACCAATTCATCAATAATTGACAGTGATAGTGGGATACTTGCTAATAGATTAAAATTGTTGCCGGGCGAAGACATTGATCCTATTCCTCACAAAATTTTAAGAAAAGTTTTTTTTCTCAATTCTTTCCAAATGCTTGACTAAGTTAACAAACCTTTTTTACATAGTATATAATGTTTGCCAAGCGTACCTGTGAGCCAATTATAGGCTCTGAAGCAGCGGAAGAGCTGAGGTCATTTTACATTCATTTGAGACAAACAAATCAAAGAAGCAATGGCTGCAATCCAATTACAATGCGTCAATTGGAATCATTGACCCGATTGACTCAGGCAAGGGCCAAAATTGAGCTCAGAACGGAATGTTCCAAGTCTGACGCTCTTGAAGTAATTGAAATTATGAAAGCTAGCATGGTTGACTATTATGAGGATGAAAATGGAATACTGGATTTTACCCGTTCCCTCAATGGTTCTGGTTCAAGTAAAAGTGCTATGGTCAAACAATTTGTGGCCATACTTCAAAAATTTTCTAATCAACAAAAAAGTGAAGAGCTTACTTTTGAACAAATAAAAGATATTTATGAAGTATATTTATAGACATTTTAATTAAAATTGTTTAATTTTGATTATTAAGAAATCGAATTTAAAAATTAAAGGCGTTCACAGTGTCAATCAATTGATCGACTTATTGAATAATCAAACTTATCTCTTGAAAAAAAGTTCAAATATTTTTAAATTATGTGCAGCTAATTTCTAAAAATTTTTCTTTTTCTTTTCCAATTCTTTTGTAAATAAATCATTCCATTAAATAACTAAAAATAAAAAATTGTTTTATCTTTTCTCTAACTAAAAACAAATAAAGATTTTTTCTAAAAATTTAATTTATGGAAGACTTTTTACCAAATTTAACTGATATTTTTTGCGACTGGAAACTCTTATTTTTGAAATCTTCCAAACAAATATAAATTGGTTTTATTTTACTGGCTTCAAATTTGTCATCATAGATAAAAATTTACCTTTTTTTTCAGTAATCTGACATACGAGATAATACTTTGGCTTGAAATGGTAATAAATTTCACTTTTAAAAAATACTTAAACAAACTGAACATCATTTTTTCTTGACTCTAAAATATTTATATCTTATTTAAAATATTAATGTAGATTAATTATTTTAAAATCAAGCTGAAGTTTAATAAAAGAAAAAAAAGAAGCATTCGTAAGTCCAGAAATAAATCAAAGAATTCTTTTTTTAAGAAATATATTAAAATTTTCAAAAAATATAAATTAAACATTTGTTAAGTTAACAAAGGCAAACAAGTAAATCTAGAAAATATTAAGCCCTTCATATTGTTTAATCAAAAAATTTCCAAAATGACTAATTTTAAATAATTTTATCATATAATAAATAACTTATTACGAAAATAAAAATACAATCCACAAAGATCTATCAAAATGGAAGCTTGTCCAAAAATTGGTATGATCAATTTCGAGATTAAAACCTGTATCTATGATTCCTGTGATCTTGGCGAAAAAATTTCCCAAGTATGCTCTTTATCTTTAAAAAATTTATATTAATAATTAAAATTTAATAAAATTCCTTAAGTTTATATTTACAAATTACCAAGAAAATCCAGAAAGTTATTCAAAAGAAATAGACGAATTTTTGAAATTAAGAGAGGTATAATTCAGCTTTATTTGTTTAAATTAATTAAAAAAATTATTTTTGATTATTAGGAGGCAGCGAATGCGTCCAAAGACATTATGGGTCTGAACATAATAAAAAAATACCATCGTCAACTACAGTTCTTGTCAAACAGATTTCCCATGAAGTCAGGGGAACAATGCCAAACTGAATTTTCATGGTACTTTCAATCTATTTAATTAAGATAATTAATTAATCTCATAGGGAACACTTATTCGATGAGTCAGAAATAACCCATTCAGATATCAGGTATGAACAACAATGTATTTTGTACAACATTGGATCATTACACTCATTTCTGGGTTGCATGGATAAGAGAATGAATGAAGAAGTAATTTATTAGTAAATTCTGTAAAATGATTTAAAATTGTTGCCAAGGGTATCAAAGTTTCATGTAACCATTTTCAATTTGCAGCTTGGGCTTTCCAAAAAATTCGCGAATCGTACTCATCTTTTGAATTCACATCAGATCTAAATGAAGATATATTGACTTTTAAACTAAATTTAGTTCTTGTAAGATTTTTAGAGTAATTAAGAAGTAAAATTCTAGAAATTCCAAAAGGCCCAAGCCCAGGAATGCTTATTGGAAAAGTCGATAATGGATAACAGAAAATCAATCATAAACGCCAAAATCGCTGCTCAGATAGTCAATTTTTACAATCTATCTTTAACCAATTGTGAAAAATCACAATTTCAGTCCATAGTTGGTTCAAAGCAGTCCAAAGAATTAAAACAATATTGTTTGTTTAAAATATCTTATTATACAGCTTTGAAATTTTACTTTTCGGCTCTAAACTCGGCTGAAATAAAAAAAATTGGTGAAGCTGTGGCCTTTGTTCAAGAAGCTGAAAATAAAATTGCTGAATGCACCAAAATGAAGTATCTAAAAGAATTCCAAGATCTTCTTAAATATACCAGTGATTTGATCAGCACCAAAAGCAAAGCATTAAAAAAAGAGAATGATTTTGTCTATAATGAAAAAGTGGTGCCTGTAAATGAGTTACCTGAGATTAAGCCAGCTAATTTGGCTTATCCACTGGCAATAAATTTTGAAAACGATCCAGAAATAGCCACTCAGGACATTTTCATTCGACTTGTGTCTATGGAAGTCCATGAATGGTCATCGCTTTACAGCGAAGAAAAAGACAAGATTTTGAGGCAAATAAATCAGCAAATTGAAGAAAAAAACACCAGCTTGATCCAATTTACTGATGCTTTGCAAATAAATGAGCTTCATTTGAAAGAATTTGACCAACTCAAGCTTCCCAAAGAGCTGATTGAATGCTGTGCTACGGTCAGTGTCAAAGAGCAAACAATCCGCAAAGATCTGGTAAAGTCTATGAAAAATATTGTTGACTCTTCGGTGCAGGCAAGAAGCTTGCTCGATGAAATCGAGCAATTGTTCGAGACCGAGGACAAAGAGCACAGACAAAGTCCCAATTATGTGAGTGATGATTCTAGTGATGACGAAAATTTGCCTGTTCCACCAAGAAAAAAAAAGATAAATGAATTGTTGGACAGATATGATAACTTGATTAAAAAACACGATGAGGCAAACAGGTCTAATGGAGCCTTAAGAGATGCCATAAATTCAGTTCTGTCTAATTTGCAAATACTGTCCATGCCAATGGCTGAGCTTGCAGAAAAATTGCCAAAAGTGGAAGAAATAAATGATGATGAATCAAAAGCAACACGGGATCAACTGTTAACTCTTTTGGCCAAATTGGACGAAATGAAATCACAGAGAGCTCACTTGCTAAATCGTATCCAAAAAGCCATCCAAGATGATGATATTACCAAAATAATTGCTTCACGTAAGAACGAAATACAAAAAGACATGAACGAATTTTTCAAACAACAACTCAAAAAGCATGACCAATTACTAACTTATATGAACCAAAATTTAAATGCCCAAGATAATATACTGCGTGCTTTGGCCGATGCCAATGCTGCATTTGCTGTTGAGAGACAGAAAATTTTACAAGCATGCAAAAATCGTAATGATTATGTAAATACATTGATTAATTCGTATAAATCGGTGGATGAATTGATGGAAAAAGCAAAAAAAGGGGTTTCTTTTTTTGAAGGACTTGTTGAGCCATTGCAAAATTTGCTAAAAGATGTAGGTGATTTTTGTATCGCTCAGAAAAGAGAGCGCAAAACTCTACCAGACAAAAATATAACCAATATAACCAATGTACCAGCAGCTCAAAATTTTGTTCCTTTGGTTAACCCGTACAAGAGAGAACCATCAATTAAGCCTAATATTAGTCAAGAATCGGTGGTCGATAGACCAAGATTGAAAGATTTTCTACCAATAATGAAACCAGAAACTTGGGGACACAATAAACAAAGACCGAATATGCCTAATTTTCCAAATGATCAAGAAAATAAAATGACACCATTTCCATCGGGCATAAATGAGCCAATGGTCTCAAATAATCAGCAATCTAATATTCAGAATCAGCAATCTGGCAATTCTAAACAAAGAGGTCCAATCGCTAACCCAGCCTTTACTTTTGTTCCAAATCTAGCACAAGTTGAGACGAATAAATTAGATTACAATAGACAAAATATGTTCGAAAAGGACAAAATTGGCGAAGATAATTTGGCAAAAGAAAGAGAAATAGAGTTAAAACGAAAACAATTAGAACAACAGGAATTACAGCTGAAATATATGCAGCAACAATTTGAACTTCAACAAAAGGAAATCTTGGAAAAACAAAAACATGAACTAATGGTGGAAAAGCAAAGACAAGAGCAATTGTATTTACAAAAACAACAACAAATGATTTTTGAACAACAAAAGCAACAGCAAATCTACTGGAACAAACAAAGCATAAACCAAAATTATATGCAAACAAATGGTACAGCTAATAATCAACAATACCCAAATGCATATGGTCATAACCAAGCACCTAATGATTTAAGTAAAAATGTCACTCAACCTCACCAGCTTGGAACACAAATACCAATGAATAGTACAGCTAATAATCAACAATACCCAAATGCATATGGTCATAACCAAGCACCTAATGATTTAAGTAAAAATGTCACTCAACCTCACCAGCTTGGAACACAAATACCAATGAATAGTACAGCTAATAATCAACAATATCCAAATGCATTTGGTCAAAATCAAACTGGTACTAAATCTTCTATTGATTCAACTAAAATATTTGACGAATTGAAGCCAGACTCAGTTTACAAGCCTGGTTATTTTTCACAAATGAAATTCGAGTCATTTTTACCAACATCTTCATCAAATGAGCTCAATTTTCCAAATAATTCACTTTTTTCCAATACAAATAAAAATTCATATTCAAATCAACCGGTTTTATATTCACAACCTGTTAATAACAATACTGCTAGTCAAATCCGACCGAGTTTTCCAACACAAACCTACTCTCCATCGATCGCATCCAATGCTTCTTTTGTCAAACAACCTAGCCAAAATTCAATAAATCAAACACCACAAAATAAACCAATTAATACAACTATAGACGATCTTTTCGATATATTCAGTTCAACTGATCAAAATTTGCCAAATCAACCACCAATCCAGCCATTAAAAGTTGATTTCAAATAAAATACACAATACATAATAAACCTACCAATACACGTTTGGTTTTAAAATACCACCTGTACAAAGTCCATATAATCAGACACTATAAACTAAGACAATTAAAACATTGGGACTTTTTCATCCGAATTTTGATTTTTAACGAGATTAATTTAACTTGGTTCGTATTAAAAAATCTGATTAATAAATTCAAGATATAAATAGATTTACAAATAAATTTTATTAAAATTTTGATTCTGAGAAACAAAAAAATTTTTTTAACATCTATTAAAATTTTTTAAAATTTTTTTAAATTCAAGAATATTTTACCATTGAATTGTGACGGATATCAACTTTGAATTCAGACAAATTTCATCAATATTATTTAGGAAAATAAACATGAATCTCTGGATCAAAATTATCAAACATCTGAGAGAGATAATATTTAATATAAAATAATTTTCATCAAAAGAACAAATTGAAAAAATAAACGAAGCATCAAAATTGAAATTTTTAAATAATATCTTAATGGGAAACTATTCAAAGGGGTTTGGTATTAAAGAGATTTATTCCGAAAAGCGAAAAAAAGAATATTCGAAGTAAGGATTAAAGTGTCTTCTCAATAGTGTTATAGATGATTATTTCAAGTCCATTTAATCTAAATTTGCCAAATCAAGAACCAATTCAGCCATCAAAAGTTAATTTTAGCCAAATACCCTCTCAAAAAGATTTGTTCTGTTCAGGTAACTAAAAAAAACACAATACCGGAACCACAAATAAATAAAGTGAATGTATCATGTTTATGGTATTACAAGAACAATGCGAAATAATGGTAAATTTGTGCAGAGATAATGAGCTTAATCAAAATTTATATTTTCCAATTGATAAACAAAATACTCTTTCAATGAGTGGTGTGCAAGTACAACTGCAATCAATCAAAGAAACCAATAGTTCAATTCAGCGTGTTTTCACTGTGCAAAAAGATTCTCATACTCGGACAGTGGTAATGTTGCAATACAAATGTAAAAGTGGTAAATGTTCATCAATAACCAGTGTAACTGGTATTGCACAGAATGAAATGCCAGAAAATGTTGGCAATTTTTTAAAATTTGTCAAAGAATGTGAGAGCTTTTACTTAAAAGAGCAGAGAAATCGGACCAAACCGATTTTGGTACATTGTATGAATGGAGTGTCAAGATCAGCAGTTTTCATACTTTTGTATTCAATTATACAAATAGTTGATACAATATGTCAGAGTGATTTTTTCGCGGCACAGTTTAACAGTGACCTAGTGCTTAAATCAATTAAGCAGATGAGATCAAAGAGAAAGTATATGATTCAATCGACTTATCAATTAAAGTACTCAAATTATCTCCACCAGCATTATCGATATTTTCTGCATTCCATTTTTTTCTATTTTTATTATTGTACCAATTTTTTTTACCAAACCAGGGCTTTTTGTTGCCCGAATTGAAGTTTTTGTTTTGATTAGTCCAATTTTTATTTGAATTATTGCTCATTTTAAATTTATAAAATAAAATTCATAAAAAAAGTTAAAATAATTTGTAATTTGAAAACAAAAGTTGTATTTATTTTGTTATTGAATAAAAAATAAAAATTTAAAATAAATATTTGTGAAACCAATACAACCTTGGTCATGTTCCTGTTTTTCTACCAAGATTATCATTATTTTAATCTAGTTAAAAATTAAGATAAGTAATTATACTCAATTACAAGATAAAATTTTAATTTAAGACAACTTATTATTCACCGATTCTATAACTGCAACAAACCATTTTTTTTTCATTTAAAGAATCATATAATTAATTTTATCTTTAAAAAAATTGAATTTAAAACAAAGTTAAATGGCTATTACTGGTTTTACTGACGAAGAAATTCGCGAAAGAAGCGAAAAAGTATCCAACCAAAAGAAAAATTTTAATGAAATTAAGTAATTAATTTAAAAGTTAAAATCACTTGAAATGGTCAGCAATGAGCTTTATTTGGATTTAATTCCAGAAGATATGAAAACTGAAAAATTGAACAAAATTTACTTCGAAGTATTTGGCATGGAGACAATGGACATTTATCTGTCAAGAGATATTTTTAGTACAAAGTCAATATTGACCAGCGATTTTAGCTCGAATGGTTTTTTCTGGGCACAGAATGAAGATGAAGGGGTAATATGTAATTCATAAATCAATTGATTATTTACATCTTTGAATTAGATGTCAAACAAATTCCGAGAATTGTTCGATGTGCTCAATAAAACAAATGAAAATGAGCTGAAGCCTTTGGCTGATCTGAAGATAAAATGGTGCATAGCTGAATATTGCGGTGAATGGTTTAGAGCATATATAGATAAAGTTTTTGACAATGACAAAATTCAAGTTTTTTTCCTTGACTATGGTACCACGGCAATTGTAGATCATTCATCTACAAGATTAGAAAATAATGACAAAGTGTGGGAACTACCGCCTTTGGCGGTACCATTTGTTCTCAAGGGTAAAAAATTATCAATAGAAAGTAATTGTTTAGTGAAAATTTTATATTTAGATGTCACTTTAACAAAATTTGCCAAATTCAAAAAAATGCAATATTCTTTCTTCAATGTGATGTCACTTAAATTAATTGAAGACGTAATATTTTGTATAAAATTTCTAAATATTATATTAAATATTCTTTATAAAAAGAGTTTTATATTTGAAGTTGAATTGATGGACTCCAAAGGCACTCCTCTTTTACAATTGTTATAAAAAATATTTTTGTGATTAATTAATACACAATTGACCACAATTGATTAAAAATATCCATTTTCTATCTATCTCCTTAATTTGTTAAAACTTTGTTTCACATATTAAATAAAATTTTCATATTAGTTTTTTATTTTGATTAATATACTAATTAGCTGCTACTTTAAGTTTTTATTGAAAAAAAATCATTTTGGTTCTCAAAATAGTAAAAATTTAACATGACCATTTTCCACCACATGCGCCAACTCTTCCGCCCCATCCCGAACCCCAGTTTCCCCATCCGCGGCCCCGTCCTAGTCCCCATCCGTCTCTTATCCACCCGGAACCCCATCCACCATTCCAGAGACCACCACCCCAGGCATGGGTTGTAGTGCCACAAAGCATTCCTATCACTACTATTAGGAGAATGGTTGTAAGATTTAGTTTCATTTTAGATTTATGGTCAAAAATTTTTTACCTGATCTTAAATACCCAAGTTTTTTTTAATAAAAGTAAAATATTCGGCGCATTTTAAACCTAATTCCGTATAAAAAGAATTTTATTCTAGATAATAAGTTTCTTATTTTAAGCTAAATTATAAAAATAAAAAATTAACCTACATGAAAAAATAGACCAAATTTAAAAAAAAAAATTTTCTTTATCTTTTTTTTTGACGAATATTTGTTTACAATTAAATAATACGAAAAAAATTATCAACAATTAATAATTGAGCTAATTTTGAGTTTCATCAATAAATCAATGGTTATTTGCTTAAAATCAAAATTCATCTTTTAATGTTTTAAGTTATTAATACTGAAAAATTTGGTTTCATTAGCTTAACTTTATTTCTTGTTTGTTTTTTCCTTTTAATTTTTCAATAGTTTAAATCAAAAGTTCAAAGAAAAAAATTAACTAATTTTAATTTAAATTTATTAATTTTTAATTAAATTATATCAATAAATGACAAAAAAAAAGAGAGAAAATATTAAAAAAGACATGAAATTTTAATAAATAATTTTTTTAGTTTGTTTTACTTTTTAAAATTTTTCAAACTCATAAATAAATTCGATTAAAAAAAAAAAGAGTTATCTTTTTTTTGTAGCCCAAGTTATCTAAACTCAATTTCAAATTTAAATCAAAATGATAAAAAGGGTTGAATTAAAATGCTTTTAAATAATGTTTTTAATCGCTCGGTAAATTAAAATTTTACACTAAATGAATATTGTTATCTATTCGGTCCTCATTTACATAGACTCAAACTCGTCTATTCTTTTTTTGGTATTTCCTTGTCTAATTTGCTTCAAAGTCTTGTATTTGTCACGACCTTCTTTAAGATTGTCCTGATGAATGGTGTCCTCTTTGGTCTGCTTGTTCGGGTCCTTCACTTGGTTCAAATCTCTTCTCAACTCTTCAAGTTGTTGCTTCATCTTTTGGTTTTTGTCCACAGCTGGCTCACGGTATTGCTCCGGCGGCAATGACTCGTTTAACTTAAGCTCAATTCCGTTCTCATTTTTTACCTCATCGTCCTCATCATGCTCATTGTCGTCGGCATGCAAATGGTTGGATATTGACGAAGAACTGGCAGATCCATTGGCATGGTAATGCTGATTGGTTTGATGCATAAAGGACGAATGCGATGAGCCATTGCTGCTCGCTGCTGCTGCATTTATGTTCTTGGTTGTCACATCGGCCAACTTTCTCTGACTCTCTTCAACCCTGCGATGTGCATTCAACAGCTCTTCTTCCAAGCGCATGGCTTCTTCGGCCTTTCGCTGTGCTTCCTCGGCCTTCTCTTCGGCCAGGCGCCGCGCCTCCTCAGCTGCCGATGCCTTATCAAAATAATAATTAATAAGCGAATATCAATCAAAAACAACTTATATATCACGATGCAAATTTTGAAATTATAAACAATTTGGTCAACAAAAACCAAGCAAATGGTTTAATATCGTTCTATAGAAGTGGTCAGACTTTTTCTCCAAATTTATTTTAGCTTTATTATTTTTATTTAATTAATTGAATATTTTATCTAAAAAATCTTTTTTCTATATCCTGAAGTACAGACTTAACTTATTTTCAAATTCGTTTATTTTATTCAATTAACTAAATATTTTATTAATTAAAAAATTTATTAAAAAATTCTAAAATTTTTGCTTCATCCCCAATTATAGACTTAACTAATTTTAAAATTAATTTTATTTTATTTTTTTCATTTATTTGATTTTTATATTTAATTTAAAAAAATTTAAAATTTTCTATATCCTGATGTAAAGACTTAAATTTTTTCCAATTTTTTTTATTCTATTTTTAATTAATATTTTATTAAAAAAATTCTTCTATATACCGAAATGGTCAGACTTAACCAATTTTCAATTTTTGTTCTTATTTTTCAGTAGATTAATTAATTATTTTATTAAAAAAATTATTAAATTTCTTCTATATCCCGATATTAAATTGAATAAATCAAGCAAAATTATAAAATGAACAAAACTTGGCAATTTAATCTTACACTTCTCTTAACAAAAGGTATATAATTTGAACTAAATGAATTGCCAATGCTTAATTTAGGCTTTAGGTCAAACTTTTTAATCAATTTTCTCTGTGTAAAAGTTTTAAAATGTGACATTTATTCTATTGTATACTAAAAAATATACCATTCTTTCGCGCTCTTCCTTTTCCAAGTTAGCTTTTTCCAAAGCTCTCTTTTGTTCTTCTTCGGCAGCCACACGCTCTTGTTCCAGTCGTATCCTGTCCTCTTCGGCACGTTTACGCTTCTCTTCCAAATCACGCGTTAACTGCGTTTGTTCCTCCAAAGCTAAATGCAAACCATCTAAGTCCGAGCTCATTTTTAGCCACGACTATTCAACTAATATTAATTTTTTCCTAAATGAAGATTTATATAGATCATTTAGGCAAAATATTAAGTTAGTCAAATAGCCAAAAATTATTTGTTATTATTTACCCTCTCTAGCTTTGTTTGCCTCCTCCTCTAATCTATTTAATTTTTCCAAAAGTTCATTCTTTTCCTTCTCGGCCAACTCTCTAGCTTGTCTCTCTTTTTGCAAAGTTTGCCTTGACAAAAAAAAAACAAAAAAACAATTAATTATCTGATAGAGATAAAATGCTCATCAAATCTCATCTGACCTCTCTTTTTCTTTAAGTAGTTTTTCCTCCTTGGCCTGGGCTTTCATCTGCTGTACCTCGATGCTGTCGTCCTTGCGGCGTCTCATGTACAGCTCGTGATTTCCCATGCACAACGCCAGAATGCGTTTGTTTATGCGAAGTCTTGATGCAAAAAATATGAAGTCAGATGACTTGCGGTCAACTGGTTTGATGGTAAATTTTTTGTCATTGAAAGAAATGTTGCGGATTTCGCTCCATGGAAAGCCGATTCTTGGCGTCAATCTAGAAAAATTTCAAAAATTAGACAACTATTTTGAAAATGATCTATATATTTTTTTAATTTTTAAATAAAGATAATTAAATTTGTTTACTTGTCCTCTTTTTCATAAATGTTTAGTCCAAGGGCGTCCACTCCGAGCCACAAATCGGTGCCTTTTTTATTCTTGATCTCAAAATAGTTCACTCCGTACATTTCGAGATCTTGAGCAATCTTCAAATATTCCATCATGGCCTCTTCTCTCAAAACACCAACATGCTCCTTGTACCAATTGATAATTCGGTCATGCCACTCGGATTCAGTGTATTGGTATTGATCTATTACTCTACAAATAAATTAGATACAATTTAAATTGGTCCAAGTTGGTTACTTTTTGGGCAAAAGTTTATCATTAGCCAAAAAATCTTTGACATTGACGGCTGGATTGTAGTCGCCGTACTTGGCCTGTGTGGCATACGAGGCGAGTAGGACACAAGTCTCTGGTGGACAGTAGATTTCCTCGCTCAAAATGGACTCTTTTACCTGGAGGAAAAACATGCGCAGGGTTATGTCTTGGATAATTTCTTCGCTGGCGTCCTCTGGAAAGTACTTGGCTCTGAATTTGAATACTAAAGGACTCTCTTTGGATATGTCCTGGGACAATACTTTTTTGTTCAGCTTGAGCCATGTCAATAGGCCTTTGGTGTCCTTGTACTGCAGGCCAAAGTACCAAATCTCTCTCAAACCAATTGTCTTAACCACTTGGTCAAAAAGCTGCTTGCCAGTCGTGGTCTGCTGAATGGAAAACTCCAACTCAGCATCCATGGTAATAACGCGAACATTTACCGGTCTAGGTGGCATTTTTTTTCTACTTTTTTTGCTTCTTGTTCTACTCTAAAACCAATTTAGCAAAAATAAATTAGAAAACCAAAAAATAATAAAAAATTTATTTTTTTTTTTTAAAAATTAAAAAATAAAGTGAACAATCATTTTAATTGCGTGCATGATTCGTTTCATAGTCGAATCTTAAGTAAGTAGCTAATTATTTTTCAAATTGCATGCATTTACATTTCATTAAATCATATGAAAACAATCTTAGCTTTGAGAGAAAAGTCTTGCCAAAAGTCTTTGCCAACAGGTGTTGCGTAAATAGATAAATGCTTTTTGTACAACTTGACGCAATCTAGCTCATTTATTTCCCTTTTGGTAAATCACAAAATGTTCAAATAGAAAAGAGAACAAAAAATGCATTCGTGTTTATTAATTTCTTAGTTTGTCCTCAATTTGATCCGATTTTTTGAGTTTAATTAAATATTTGAATGCTTGAACGATAATTTGGTATATACCGTAAATTTTGGAATTTAGGTCGAATATTTTATATGGATTAGGGCTTGATTGAAAAATATAAAATAAAAAATGAAAATAAATTTATATGGAAAAGAAAAACTAGAAACAGTTTTGATATCTTTTATTTGTTGCCACAACTTGTACGGCTATCTTGTTTAATCAAAGTATTTATTATAAATTTAATCCATCCATGGTCTCATAGGATTCTAGAGCACTTTTAATAAATAGCTCAGTGACAGCTGTCTACTTTAGGTGCTAATCCACAGGCCGTATTTGTCTAGCATATCTGTGTGTTTAATTATTCTCATTTTCTTACCAATCTTAAAGCTATCAGAATAGGAAAACATTTTTTATCAATTAATTTATTGCTAATAAATAAAAAAGTATGTAAAAATGTATTTTCTTTCTTGAGTTTAGAATAGAAAAATAAATATCTAAAATAAATAAACTTGCTGAAATTTCACTCGTGACGGGGACAAGAGTGACCAAGTGCTGAGATGAGAAAAAATTTTCAAATTTAGTACACCATTTAAATACTTGACCAGAGCTAAGAAACAAACAAAAAAAAATAATTAACAAAAAATAAGATTTAAGTGCTTTTGATTTGATTTGAATGAAAACATGGACATTTCACGGCAAATGGGTTTTGAATCCGAATCTGTGGTAGATCACTTATCTAGCTTGACCAAGTCAATTTTGAGCAAAAACAAAATTAAGGAAAAGAGAGCTTAATTGCGTCCTAAGATCTAGATGTGTGTACATAGCCAAGGGTTTTTGGTTGTTTGTTTAGTGGTCAAATCTAATCATCTTAAAGCGAGATTAAAACCATATACTCAAGCTAAATGCCAAACTAAATAAACTCGGAAATAAAGCGCTGCATGTCCATTCGATGCGCCAAACATTTCAAGTCAAAATGAAAGAGTTGTGGACAAGTATAAACTCTTTTTATTCTAATAAGTTTCTAAATGAGAGAGAGAGAGAGAGATTTAATCTTTTGGTAAATCTTTATTTTCAAAATATATAAAACCTAATCAATTAGTTATAATCTTTTTTCGAAATAAGGTAACGACCTTTAGAGCGAAAAATAAAATAATTCTTGTCGTGTTTATGCAATTAAAATGATCTTAAACTAAGTCCCAAATAATGATAATAATCGACCATTTAGATCCTTAATTACTTGCTTAAAAATAGCACCTTAATCAAGCTCCTAAAAATATTTTCTAGCAAAGCGTCCACCTATCGTTTAGAAATGTTAAGAGTATCAATTTTAATTAGCCTAAAGATCATGTTTGTCATCAAGATAATGATTAAAAACAAAAATATTTTTCCTCTTTAATGACCACAATTAAGAACCATTTAAAAATTGGCCCAGCTCAAAGCTTGCCAAAATACAAATTAGTCTTTAAGTATTCGTTTGTTACTGAAAAGCTAATTTTTCTACTTTATTTTTTTAAATAATAAATAATTACACAATAAAAAGTTAAAAAATTATTATAAACTAAATCCAAAATTAAAATTTACTAATCTCTCTTGATAAATCAAACAATTTTTAATTAAAATCCTCATTTAAAAGAGAACGCCATCCGGTTGAAAAAACTAACTACTCAAAAAAACTTATCTTATCACGTACTCGATCATTTTTTCTAATCTAAGTTGCCATTATTTTCATGTTAAAAATAAAAAAAAATTATTAAAAAGTTTTTAATTTCAGACAATTAAAACCCAAAATAGCGTTACCTTTATTTCTCTAATTGTTCTGTCTTTACTAGAACTATGAAGCTATTTTAGTTTCTCGATTTTTTTAACCTCAATAAAAATAAATTTATGTTAGAAATGTAAATATATACCTGTTTGACATAAATATATATATTTTATTATTTTTCTTTGAAAATATATAAAAAAAATGTATGCATTATGATTAATTTAGATTCATGTCTAAGTTTTGTTGTTATTAGCATTTTCTATTCGTCCTAAAATGAAACTATAGCCAAAGTGTTGGCCGGCTTGGATATTTAATATTTATGGAAGAGTAATTGACCTTTTAGAAAAATAAACTAAATTAATTTTTGTGCATAGGTCTTCCCATTTAGAATAGCCTTGATTAGTTTGTGCTAGCCTAATGTGTTCTACTTTAAATTGCGGAATCTTTGTATGTTTTTTAATGCTAAAATAAAAATTAAAAAATAAAAATCTTAAATGTTCAATTGGTCAACAGTCTATCAATGACCAAGTAAATTTATTCCGTCCGAAAGTCTTGAAATCAATATTTAAATAAAAATAAAATCCTAGTCCACTTCCAAAGAGTATTTATGGCAAATTGAAATTTTTACTTTTGGTTAGAATAAAAAATAAGATAAACTCAATTTGAATTTTTTTAACTCTATTCAAGTGTTGAATTACGGCTAAGTCTATGCAAAAATTTAAAAGTTCATATCTACCATCAATTGGGATATTAAAATGATATATTAAAATTTTAATCCTAATTCTAATATATGAAAATAAACAATCATGGTTTGATTTTTTAAAAATATTGTTGAATAATTTGAATATTTTACTTTTTAATTTTATTTTTAAGTCAAAAAAAAAAAGTTAATTATGATAGATATGTATTTTGAACTTAAAAAGATAAAAAGATAAAAATTAATTCAAAAACGAAATTCAAAAGACTTCTTTTGATGATAGCCTATTATGAAATTTATATACCTATTCGATGATCTAAAAATAGGTGCAATTTTTACTTTAAATTTCTTACATAGTAAAACTTTTTTTATATTTTTTTTATCACTAAGACAACTATTTTAAATAATTCAAAAAAAAATTTAGCCATTAATCTTGAGATAAACGAATTTTAAAACCTTCCTTTTGAAAACTAAATCTTAAAAACAATTTTAAATAGATTTAAAAAATATTAATATTTAGTTGATAGATTTTTGAACTAATCTTTTGCTATTTTAAGCTTATTAACTTTAGCAAAAAAAAAAAGTGCCTATATTCAAATGGATAAATAATTTTAATATTTTTATTCTAAATTACTAAAAATGCTTAAACTAAACGCTTCAATTAGAATTTTTTCTATTCGGAAATGAATAATAAAAAAATATTATCTTTTTAAATCATTATCTGATGAATGAATAGTAAAATTATCAAATATATATTTTTTATAAATTAAGAAAAAAAAATATTCAAAATATGAAAAATATTTTTGAGTTAAAATTTTTTTAATAAAATCGAAATTTTTTTTTCATCTTTTGCCCTTCTTTTAAATCAGGTTCCATTAAGTTGAGATGAAAACTGGTTTTTAAGCTTTTAATTTATTTTTTATGGGTTGGGATTTTTAGATTATTTTTTTAGAAACAATTAGTTACAATTCATTAAATGTTTTATTTGTATTTTTAATTTTTATTTGAATGAATTTTTATCGCATATTTTAGACTTATCCTTTTAATTATAAATTCCACTAGAATAAGTTAAAATTTTAAAAATAAATTCTCTTGCCAAATAATAACCAAAAAAAGAGTCGAAATGAATTTTTTTCATAGGGATGAATCCGCAAGCAGATATTGTGGCAATCACTTGAACATGTGGAAAAGAACCAAAATTGACATTGGAGTAATTGGCGATTCCACAAGTGAACAAAAGCAGATGTTTTTGAACAGACTTACCAGTTATGGTCCAATCTCTGCTTCTTGCGATCTTAAATTTAATATTTACCATCACAGAAACAATTCCCAAGTTCAAATATGGGACTTAACTCCCAGTACAGACTTAAATAGCCTCAATTTTTATGATTTCATACCAACAATTAACACAAACAACTTTGACATGTTCATATTATTGCGTTCAAGCAATTTCAGCCAATTTGACCAAAAAATTTCCCAGTACTTCGAGTCAAGAGGGAAAAAAATACTTCTGGTAGGAATTAAGGACGATTCAGGCTTGAAAATATCACCTTACATTTCTCAAAAAGTCCACATAATTCCAGTTGATGATTTGTCTAAATTAAATGAAGATATAATAGACAATTTGGATAATGATAAAATGGTTTCTTTCATTTTAAGCATTGATCCCCTATCACCTGAAATTATTGAAAAAAAAAGTCAAGTTTTGAAAAAAAGATCGTCTGGTGTATCAGTTCAAAGTAGCCTATTTGGCACCCTAATTTCAGGTCCTAATTTGGCCATAATTGCTGATATAGCTTTACTTTCAGCCGAAATCTGGTTCTACAGAAAACAACTCGGCTTGAGTAATGAAAACTTAAAAAAATTATCACAAGATAGTCGCATGGCATGTAAAAATATTATTGAAGACTTATCGAAAAGTAAATATGGATCTTTTGCTTTACTCAAAGACATAAATCAAATATCATGCACATTGATAAAAATGATTCCAACTCTTTTAGCTTCTGATCTTTTTGACATCATTAAATTGGCGCCTATGTTCGGTTCCATTTTGCATGGTGCTACCTCCATAGCTGCATCAAGGTCAACATTGGTACAAATTATTGATGAAATGACAAAAGTAGCCGTTCGTATTCAAAGTCTAACTCAGAATAAATAAACTTTTATTTTTAATTTGTATATTATTGATTTTTCCTTAATATTATAAATATTTTTGAATTGAATTTTCTTTCAGTAATTGATTTAAGTAAGAAATTAATAAATTAACTGGTTCACTTAATCGAAAGCATCATGGAAAATATTTTATCATTAAATTAAATAAAATTGAGTCAGTGATCTTAGCATAAATAATTTATTTGATTTTATAGAAATTAATTTTAAAATAAAAAATTCAATTTTGTTTAATTAGAAGGTTTCGTCTATAATTTATTTGACAAAATTTGACAGACATACAGAACATTTAATTTGGAAATTCTAATGAAAAGTAGAAAAAATTCAACATTAAATTTTGTTGTCTAGACAAACTTTTTTCGACTAGGTATCTTTCTAATAATGACGAATATTAACAATACAATTAAAAATAGATTTTAATTTAAATGCTAAATTTAAAGATTTTATAAAGATATTTTTGACTAGATAATCAATAATTTTGGTCTTGATAAAGGACAAAATAAATTTTTTTTCGAATATTTTTAAAATTTTGATAACTCTATTAAATTATTCATTAATTTTTAAGAAGTGAAAATTTTATTAAAAAAAATTCAAGACCAAATGATGTTCAAATTATCCTGATAAAAACTGAATTGCTTTTTAATTTATTTTATTATACATTATATTATTAAAAAATGGTATGTCAAAAAATATTTATTCATCCAAAAACTAATTATTTGATTCGAGTGCCTCTTAAATGATCAAATTTGAGAAAAACGATTAATTCATTTTTCTTTACTTGCCTGATTATATAAAAAACTTTATGCTTATTAGCATAAAGAATTGTAATTAGTCTTTTATTCCTTTTAGTATTTTTTTCGTGATTTTGAATTAATATAAAATATAGCTGATCAAGCATTTTGCTGAATAATCTATTAAAAAAAATTATTTTTCAAGAAATAAAGCACACAATTTTCACAGAAAAGATAAATTTAATTAGTTTTCAGACCTTAAATAAAACAACACTTCTCTTCCGATCTATTCTCTTCCTATTTTACAAATGATCAAGTGAATATTTTCAAAAAATGAGCCTCAAAAATCAATAAAGAATTTTAATTCCTTGTGTAAACATTCCAAAATAACAAGTCTCAATTCATTTGCTCTATTATTATTACTCAAGTATCAGTTTAATAATTAATGTGATTATTTTACTAGACCTAATCCCTAGATTACTTATATATATTAAAAATAATTTTTTGCATATATAAGAATGAATTTATCTTTTTGAATTATTCATCAGGAGATAAATATTCATCTATTTATTTGATCAGGAGCAGCCTAAAGGTTTTATTTCTAGACTCGTTCATCATATCTTAAATCGAAAATTATCATAATATTTTTTCTATCTTTTTTTAAAAACAAATGAGTACCTTGAAGCCTGGCTTA
This sequence comes from Brachionus rotundiformis, assembly GCA_016802295.1. NCBI lineage: Eukaryota > Metazoa > Rotifera > Eurotatoria > Ploima > Brachionidae > Brachionus > Brachionus rotundiformis. The sequence goes on from JAESIW010000136.1 coordinate 214,474, forward strand.
TCATTCTAAAATTAATTTTATTTATTTAATTTTTTTGTATATAATAATTTCAATCAAAAGATTATTTGTATTAATTGTTTAATAGATCAGGTAAGATTTTATTTAGTCACTTAACGAGTATTTAAAATTAAATATAAACCAATATGAATTAATTTTTTTTATAATTTTTGTTTCTAATTAAAGTAAAAGTTTTAACACTATGAGTTTTATTTTTTGTTGATTAAATAAATCAATAAAAGTTAATTTCCAAGACTCAAAGTTAAAGCCATAAATTATGTTCTATAAAGAATAAAATTTTTGATTTATAAGCTAGAAGATTTTTTAGATTTTTTTTTAATTAATCCGAATGATTCCGGTATTGCTTAATTAATCTAAACTGTATATATAAGAAAAAAAAAGCAGTCCCAAAGATGAACAATAACCAAATATCTGTGGATATGGATATCGAAAATCGAGTAATCCTGAATGTGGGTGGCACTCGTTTCGAAACTTATAAGACCATATTGAAAAAAATTCCAGCCACAAGACTTTCTCGCTTGACCGAAGCATTGGTAAACTATGATCCGGCCACAAACGAGTATTTTTTTGACAGACATCCGGGCGTTTTTAGCCAAATTTTGAATTACTATCGAACTGGTAAGCTACATTATCCAATCAATGTGTGCGGACCATTATTTGAAGAAGAGCTTGAGTTCTGGGGACTGGACTCGAACCAAGTGGAGCCTTGCTGCTGGAAAACCTATACCAAACATAGACAAACCGAGGAAACATTGTCAACTTTGGACAGATTAAACATAGATGTGGAAAAGACTTCAAAACATGATTTGATGATAAAATTCGGAATTGATGAGCATTCTGGTATGACAGACAGCAAAGGGACGTACTTTCAAAGAGTAAAGCCAGTAATTTGGCAATTGTTCGAGGAGCCAAAGTCTTCTCTTCCAGCGAAAATAATTGCCAGTATCCAAATAACAATGATTGTTTTATCAGTTTTGGTTCTTTGGCTTGAGACCTACACGGACACCAATGTTCGAGTTATCCAATTTGATCGCCAAATTCATAGAGCAAATAACATTACTGACCATCAATATGAATCATTTCGCATGATTGATTATAACCTAATGCCTTATCTGATAGCTTTGGACTACATTTCAGTATCTTGGTTTATTATTGATATGACAGTTCGGTTCACTGTTTCACCAAATAAAGTTGAATTTGTCCACAACATTGACAATATATGCGATTTCATAGCCACTAGTTGGGCAGTGATTGACTTTTTTTTGCAAATTTTTATCAAAAGTTTTCTCCTGCAAAGCTTTCAAGTTATCAGAGTAATCCGACTGCTCCGTTTGCTGTCTTACCATGCTGGCACAAAAGTTATTTTAACTAGTCTTAAGTCAAGTGCACCAGTATTGCAGCTTTTAGTTTTTTTCATCCTTGTTTCCTCAACACTTTATGGTAAATAGAAATTTTATATTAGTTAAAAAAACAAAAATTTTATTTTCAATTCAATGTTTATTAGGAAAATATTGTTATTAATATACTATATATATAAATTCTAAGAATTCTAAAAATTTAACATGGTTGTTCTGGATATTTTATTTACATAAAAATATTTATAAAAGACATGACAACAACTCTTACAGCTAAAAATAAAGTGTCGCGTCTTTAAATGAATGAAGCGCTAATTTTTCTTTTTGAGATATTTTCCATTGGCTTACAAACGTTGACAAAATTAAATAGCACGATAAAACATTCTAGAATGTTTCCTTAAATTTACAATAAACTAAGCATTAGCTCCAGGATACTACATCCTAAGTTTATAATTTAAGATTTACAAGAGAGTTTATTTATCATAGGATTTAGAATTCGGATTGACTTGAATATATTTAGCTTGGTACCATTCATAGGAATTTGACCATTATGATCCCCCACCAAAGCTTCGCTCCAACTCAAGCTTACTTCTCTACATCCTGTCACTTCACCAAATTGATCCACAGCTTTCCCAAACATTGACGAGTTTAAATATATAATTTATTTTTCAATTTTTTCTATATTCTATATTAATCGATAAATTCAGTTTTTCCATTTAAAAAGAATTAAGAGACCGCAACCTAGATAAAATTGGCATCTTGAAGTTGATTATCAATTCAAAATATCATTTCATTTCAAAGAGTTTATCTTTACATATTAGACTTTATCTGTAATTAAATATAAATAGTTTCAATGTAAAGAAAAGTCTTATAAAAAATTTTTCTCAACTTATTGATTAGATTGATTTTTAAATTTAAATTTATTAGCTCTTTTTTGTAATTGCCCATTGATAAGATCGATCTTATATCTGTTGTGGCTCATATTATTATTTTTATTATTATTATTAACCTAAGATATCATAATATTATCTGCTCGAAGTTTATTTTTAACAAAAATTAATTTGTTGAATTTTATTAAACTTAAACACTTAAAAAATAACCAAACAACCAAATGAATTATTTTTTGTTTCAAAATTAAAATTAATTAGTAAATTTTTAAAAGGAGCAATTATATTTTATGCGGAACGACTGACTACAGACGATCCAGATAACAACATATTTATAAGTATCCCAGAGGCTTTTTGGTACGCAATCGTTTCATTGACAACAATAGGCTATGGTGATTTTTCGCCTAAGACCTCTCTTGGACGTCTTTTCGGTGGAGCATGTGCTGTGACAGGTGTACTCATGGTTGGTTTACCAATGACTATTGTTGTCGAGATATTTACAGATTTTTTCAATCATCTGAGAGCCAGATCTAAACTACCAAAACAAAGGCGCAGAATATTACCTGTTGAAGCACCACGTATGCGTAAGCGAAATCATGGACACAATGCAAATTAAAAAATATTATAAATTTAATTAAATAATAAATAGTTTATTAAACATTTAGATTAATTATAACTCTTCATTTTTTGGTTCTATTTTAACAATTTTCTCTTTTAGAAATTTTTTATGCTTTTTGATCTCAGTTTTTAAAACTTTCAAAAATATATCTTTGGCTTTGCCACAATAGGTGGCTTTTATTGACTGTCTTTCGAATGCATCTCGAATTTCAACATACAAAGTGTTTATTGACTCCTCCGTGAAGTTATACTATTTTAGAATAAAGTTTATAATTAATTGGAAAAAAAGTATTCAATTACCTTTTCAAACGCCTTATAAATCTCTCTGAAGGCGGGTTCTTTTTCATTCTGAAAAACTCTTCGGCATCCATGCAAAATCTTGGCACCATATTTTTCAGCTGCCTTGCAATTTGAGCCATACATGCAATGATCAGGCCTATAGTTCCATGAGCAATCATACTCGTATAAGCCAGATGGATGGAATTTAAACAATATATTCAATAAACATTGGTCACCCCATGTTATATTGTACCTATATGTCTGGTACAATGGTAAAATTTTACCAACAAATTCAAATTCTCTCATTCGAGTCAAATTCATCAGCATAACTCCTGAATTCAGACCCAATCGACCATAATAAGGGTGTCTTGCGAAGCGGTTGTACCATCCCATGTTTGCGTCCTCATGTTCTGGAGCTAATGCAGCCAAGTGAGTTTGGTTAAATTTACTGAAATGTGACCAAATTTGCTCTAGACTTGTCAAAAACAAAATGTCAGTGTCAACATACAGCAATGAATCAACTTGGTCTAAAATTTCTGGCAAAAAAATTCTTTGTGATGCGCAAAGTTTAAATAGCTTTCGCCATTCTTCGCGGTTCTTGTTCGGAAACCTAGGTTCAAAAATTGAATAAGTAAATCTATCTTGGACAAATTTTGGCCATCTGTTAAATTGGTCAATAAATTGTTGCTGAAGATTTTTTTCAGTAAAAATAAAAAAATTCAATCTTGGCTCGGTAAACATTAGAGCTGATTTAAGTAAAACCAATGTCTCTGGCACTCTGTCACCACATGCGACAACTGATAAATTAATAATTTGTTCATCAGCGTTGAATTCTTTTCTTTAAATTTGAAAAAATTACTTTTATTTATGTTGATGACAGATACTTACATGAAAAGTATTGATAGCAAAATAGATATTAATTTCATTTTAAAAAAATTCTAAATAATTTTTCATAGAATTCAAAAAATGTTTAAATGTTTATAGGTTTATATGAAAAAAACAGCATATTTTTTGTTCGATTTTTTGTTTATCCGTATATATTATTCTAGAATTATTTATACATAGTTAAATACGAGCTCTTGAACTCTTTAATTCTAGACTCGAATATATTGTTCTACAATTGACCGTATGTGACAATTGAAATTTTTATTTTTCATAAGTTAATTTATTTTTACAGGTATAAGAAATTTTTTATAATATATGTCAAATAAATATGAAAATTAAAATTGATCAAATATTTGGATTTGATACGTTCTTTAAAGGATTAAAAATATTTATTTGGTTTTTGGATGTGATATAATTTTTGTTGTGAGCTTAACAGGAATATTTATTTTGTGTGTCCAAAAGTTATATGAAAATATTTTTTTAATGGTCAATTAATTTATGAAAACAAATTCTTTATCATCTTTATTTGATCGAAATCATGTTATTTTTTTATAAAGATATAAAACCCGTTATAAAAAATCTTTGTAATTGGAAAAAAAATTATCTTTATTAGCTCATTTTTTTTAAATATAAAAATCAACCAAATCTAAATAAAAAATTTAACAATTTTTGAAATAAAATAATTCCAACATACATTGTCAATGTCGAAATAAGTAAAAATCATTAAGTGATTTATATTTTATATTTAAAATAATTGATTAGTTTTTAGTTATTTATTCTTTGGGAAAAAAAATTTTAACTAGATAATAATTTATTTTAATACTTTAGCTTTTTCGAAATTATAAAATTTTAAAAAATAAAACAGATGGAAATCATGATTAAATATTTTGATATAATTTTTATGGTCATTGTTTGGAAGAATGCCTAAAATGTCATATTTTAGACATTCTTCCAAGGATAGTATTATAATTATTGATTTAAGAAGTTCTATTTTTTGTTAAAAATATGTGCTGGACCACCTTTGGACATTCGGAATATTCTGTGCTTGCCTGGAATACTCTAAAAAATAAGGTTATAGCCTAATTTTTCATCTATAAAAAGCATTGAAATAGTTTTAGTAGTAGTAGTAAAAATTGCTGTGGGAGCGGAGACGCCAGTAAAAGTCCCGCTTTAACAGCCTAAGACCATTTTTTTATTCAGATTTTTTAGTTAAAATTCATAATGGTTTTTAGTTTTAAATTTTTCATATGCTTATAGTGTGTGTAAGTGATTTTAGTGGATTTTGTCTTATCTAGTAGAATTTTAGTTGATTATCAATTCTGTTTTTAAATGTGTTGGTGTTAGTTACGCTTCTGATCGCTGCATCGAGGGCATTCCAGTAACCTGCGGTTCTGTTCGTGAAAAAGTTTGTGCGTGCCTCGCAGTTGCGAACCAACTGGCGCTCAATGGCTTAGTAAAAAAATTTTAATTTAGTAAGGATACAACATTGTCTGAATAATAAAAAATGTGTCTTTTTATTAAGTTTTTTAAGTAAAAATATTTTTAATAAATATAAATGTATTTTTTTGATCATGAAATTTACTTTTTTGAAAACATATTTTTCAATTTTTCATCAAGACAAAAAAATACGCATCACCTTTGTTTTACTTAAATAAATGAATAGAAATTTCGAGATAAAAAATTTGTGAATATTTTAATAACTTTTTGAATAAATAGACACTTGATTGGTATCTCTCTGGACAACTGCTATAGAAATGTCATACGAGTGCTCAGGTGGATCTCTTAAACTCAAAGGAGTTAGTGATAAAAAAATAAAGAAAAAAAAGAAATCTAAGATCGACACAGAATTGATAAAACAAGAATTAAACATGCCAAAAATATCTAAACCTGATTTTGGTGATACCAACAGCAATGGTAGCTGTAAAAATGGTGACCAAGAGACACAGAATAGAAAAATATCCAAAACAAAAGCTGAAATGGCATTTGAACGTATACAAGAAACGCGTAACCAAGATAAGATTATAAAAAGAGCCGAAAAGTCGCATAAAGAACGTGTGGAACTTTATAACAAGCACTTGGACAGTCTAACTGAGTATAATGATATACCTAAAGTATCATGGACTAAATAATTAATATACCTTATCATGTAAATTTTTCTGTTTTAATAAACATTTAATAAAAATAAAGTCATAAAAGATTAATCACTTTTTTGTTTTGATTCAATTAAATTTCAAGATTAATTAGCAAACTTATTAATTATTTTAAAAGTAAAAAATTAAGTTAAATTTTTTTTATAAAATCTGTAAAAGTTAAATTCAAATCAAATATTACTAAATATTGAATACTTGGATGCTGATATCTTCAATAATGACCTATTGATCAAAAAGCTACTAATTAAAATTATTTAAGACTAATAAATTTGATTCGCAACATCCTCATTAACTTCAAAAATATAACAAAAATAAGAACACAATATTTTATCTATTTATTTGTTTCAAAATACACCTCTTGGGTGATGTAAAGTAAAATATAGCCTAAAAATAAGACACTTCTATCTTGCTTTGTTTTTAATTCACTTTGCGAATCTTTATTTAAGTTTTGAATGATAATTTTGTTTTGTTTGTTGAGAAGTTGGAGGATGCGGTAATAATCAAAATAGTAACATTATGATTTTTTTTAAACAAATTAATCGTTGATGTCGTTCTTAAGAGGAATTTAGATACAAATGAAAAAATTTCTGTAAACAATTTAAATATTAAAGAAATCAACCAAAGATTAAAAAAAGATAATGTATACATGATAAGACGGGGAAAAAATTGAGTTTAAAATCAAAGTATTCTTATGAACGTTCCTATTTGTAATAAAAGATATTCATTCAACAAGACACTCTAATTAAAAAATAATTTAAAATATTTGTTTATATTTATTTATATTGTTAAATTTGTAATAAATAGTTTTTTTATTTGAATCAGGTTGAATTCATTCATTTTGTATCAATTCTATTAATTCTGTTTATTATTACTTTATTGGTTCTATCAGATTATCTTGAGTCATTCTTGAGTTCTTCAGTATAATTTTTATGCTCATTTAAACCTTACTTTCTAAATTTATTTGTTTTAATAGTTTATAAGAAAACCTGGTCCTTTAGAAAACAAAAATAAGTCAAACTTTGCAGAAATTTAATAAAAAAAATTTAGTGAATTAATTTTAAAAATAAAATAATATTTTGTATTTTATAAGCTTACTAATCATCTATCAAAGCCTTACTAGTTGTAATCAGATTTAAGAGTCTATTATCGTTTTAAAGTGTTAAAAATAGTTTAATATTTTTAAATTGAAAAAATTTAATTTATGAATTTTTTCATTTTAGTTAAACTTATTTTGAATATTTGGTTATTTTTGTTCAAATAAAAATTTTCAATTTTGCACATTATTAAAAATTGTTGAATTTAGTTTAAAAAAAATGATTGCTCAGACCGCTAATGAATCCACTGGAACCGCAATGGATATTTACCAAGTATTAGAAAATATGCAGCGCTCAATGGTTCAGATAAGTTCCAATTTAGAGAATCAACAAAACCAAATTTTAAACTTGAGTAGTCAACAGCAAGCTTTGCAAATAGCTATACCAAATACAATACCAAATGGTCAAACCAATTATTCGAATATTATGCGCAAATTGATGGCTAACAAATATGCAATTTCAAACTTTGTGCCTCGAGACCGACATGACATAGATTTTTTGGCAAAAATGCTTGAAGACTATGAATCTGGTCAATTGCCGATGAGGACAAAGGAAGCTTGGCAAGAAAAAGTTTCGTTGCTTAACTCGGTAGCAGAAAATGGATGGCCAGCTACAGTCGAGAAAATTAGAGAGTCCAAAGCAAACTTAGCTGCTTTAATATCTCCAAGACAATTAAATAACGTTTACTCAACAAACCAACGATTCCGGATTGGCAATGGTTATAAATATACTGGAAAATGGAAGGAAAAAATTAACCAGAGAAGATTTTGATTTTGAATACTCTAAATTAATTATATTGATTAAGTTTGTTTTTTTTTTACAGTTGTTATTTTTGTTCATTTTCGAAACATTTTCATTTAATCATTTTTAGTTCAAATAAAAATTTTGTATTTGAATAAATTTTTAAATTTTGTTTAGAAATTAACTTATATTTAAATTTCTAATAATAATTTTTATCAATATTGTTCAACTAAAAAACGTCAAATACTTTTTTTTTAATATACAGATGTGACAAGTTTTTTCATTTCAAAAAATCTTTGCCAAATTAAAAAAAAGACAAAATTAGCATTTATATCAAAATTTTTAATATTTTTCCCCTCCGATATATTTATATATATAAAACTATATACCCTCAACTTAACATAATATTAAAATTTTTCACAAAAAAACTAAACTACTGATAAATTAAAACAAAATTTTAAGCTTTTAAATTTAAACTTTTAAGTCTATCTAATGTCTGATTCGAATCCACCTCAAAAAAGCGGAATACCTGGCCTAAAAAAACCTGGCACAGGAATACCATCTCGTTTGCCAACAGGTATTTTCATAAATAAACTATTTTAAGAAAATAATAGTGATTCAAATAAAAAAGCATCTAGCTCGATCCGCAAATCCACATCAGTTACCACAAATATTGAGAATCCACGTTCAAGCAGCTCTTCTCTAGCCTCTTCGTCCACTTCCTCCATAGCCCAGTCCAAAATTCCAGCAATACCCAAAAGTAGCAGCAAAAATGAGCCAAGAGAAACCGAAGACCCAAACAGCTCCCGATCCAGTCTTTCATCAACTTCATCCACATCCATACCCAATTTGAACAAAACTTCATCTGGTTCGGTAAAGAATATCTCCAAACTTGAGGCCAAAGATGTTGAAGAAAAGCCAAAAATTGATTCTATGGACAAATCATCAAAATTGGCAGCTTCCACTTCCAATAAAAAATCAGAAGCTAAAAAAGATGACAAAACAAACTCCAAACTTGAGTCTAAACAAGAAATTGTTCATGAAGTAAAATCAGATCAAACAACTAGCTTGGAAGTTGCCAATTTAAAAAAAGAGATAAAAGATTTAAATGAAAAATTAGAAACTTTAAAGCTTAAACGAGCTGAGGATAGAGAAAAGATTCGTGATAATGACAAACTAAAAATTCAGTACCAAAAACTCGAGGAGTACAAAATCCAGGCCCAAGAAATGCTTTCCCAATTGAACAAAGAGATACAACAAATTAAACAAGAGAACAAAAGTGTAAAAGAAGAATACGCGGCCTACAAGGATGAAATGAGCTCTTATGAGTCTCGAATAGAAGAGCTAACTGTAGATAAAGAGCTTGCTGAGGCTAAAGCTGAAGAATTGGAAGAGCAATTGGAACAAGTGAATTCAAAATTTGAGGAAACTAAGCTGGAATTGGACGTTTTAAAAGGCGAAATAGAAATTAATGGACCAGAAGGTGTTAATAATATGTACCAGAACGAACAACTTGAAAATTATAAATTAGCTTTGTACAAGCTAAGTGATTTGCACAAACAGGAAAAGAATAATTCGAATGAGCTTGGCAAGAAAAATGAAGAGTTGAACCAAAAATTAGCCAAGATGACCAAAGAATTGGACGCTTACAAAGATGAAAAAGAAACTATGATGGCTCAAATAAATGAGCTAAATGAGCAGGTTACCGCTTCATTAGGCTCTGAACAAATAATCGAAAGGCTGTCTGAGCGAAATTTGGATCTAGAGTCTAAAGTGGCCAAATATGAAGAGGATATTGCTGATTTGGAGGCTATTAATGAAGTGAATGACCAGTTGCAAGAAAATGCCAGGGAAGAAGAACGAGAATTGAGGCAAAATTTGGATCTTGCCGAGGCAAGAATTAGAGAATCAGAAAGACAAATTGAACAATTGAAGTACAACATAGCTGACCATGAGAAGACCATTGTCAAGTTTAGAGAGCTAGTTAAGCAGTTGCAGAGTGAAAATGACTCAATTACAAGACAATTGAAGAGTAAATTGGAAGAGGAACAAGAATCGATGAACAGTACAGCTAATAATTCTGGTTCTGGTCAAAATTTTGACTTTAAACAAAAGTATTTTGAAAATCAAATTCAATCGAAAACAATTGAAAACCAAGTCAATCTGATCGAAGTACAGAGCACTAAGAGCCATGTGTCCTATCTATTATCGTTCATGTCCGATTCATTTATTAAACAATCTGGTATATATTTAAAAATTTTTATTAATTATAAATAATTATTTTGGTTTATTGTCATTAGGTAATAATGAAGGCATTATGACATTGATTTTTTTCAAACGAATAGCCAACAAATGTGATCTTTTATTAGATCATTTAAAAGAGAAGGTATTTTAAAAATTATTTGGTGTGTCTTTTTAGCTTGGAACTTTTTTCCTACCAAAACATTATTTTCCCATTGATTTTTTTCTTATCAGTTTAAAAATTTGAAAATTAAAGTTAAATTAAATTAGGCTAAATGAACAATCAATGTAAAAATGGAAAATATATAATACTAGGAGTGTTTTGACTTTTAAAAAAAATACAATTAAACTTTTACTAATGTTTAATTTATTTAAAATTTTATTAATTCTAGATATCTAATTGTATCATTTAAATTTTAAAAAATACTCAAGGTTATTACCATATTCCCATCGCAGTCTTTTTTTCTTGATACATTGACTCAATAGCTATGACTCTGATCATTTGACAATGTTTCAGGCAAGTTAATCCTTCTCAGGCTAATAGTTTCGATTAATTTCAAGTATTTGGTAAAATTTTTCTACCCAGTTTAGCAACTTCCATACATCAGTGTTGCTTTTACTAACTGGTGTTGTATATATTGATTTTTGTTTCCTTGCTGTAATTATTTGATTTCAACACAGGTTACTTAATAATCCTTTGGCAAATCTATTTATAATGACTTTATTTGTTCCCATTGTTTCACTCATAGTACTACTTAAGTATGTGAATTCGCCCATTCACTCAATTTGTGTACCATCACCGTATCAAATTTGGTGTTTATGTACATGGCTTTTGTTCATATTGGTTTCGAGTTCAGTTGGTCTAGCGTTTTCATTTCTATCATATTTTTCAAATTAACTATCTTCTGTGTAAGGCGATTTATATATTAGTTTTTATAATATATTTGGAAAAAATAGTAGTAATATAACATACTGAAACTTGAGTAAACTCGAGCAAAGCTCATTTGGCCTTAGCAATCACTAATTATCAAGCTTATTTTGAAGCTTTTCGCATTTGGAGCAGTAACAAGACTGTCTGGTAGCTTGTTACACGTATTTACCACTCTATTGACCAAGAAATTTGATCTTGGAAGCTATTTTACCTAAGCTCGCTTTAATGCTTTAATGTGTCGTCTCAGGTCAAATGACAAAAATTTATTCCAGTCTTTAGTTTGACGATCTCATAGCCATTTATTATCTTATAAAATTGTATCAAGTCACCTCAGGTCCTTTTTTTTGTAAATCTGACAATTCCAGTTTTTTTTTATCTCTCTTTGTATACTAAATTATGAAATTGAGCAATCAGTTTTGTTGATCTTTTCTGAATTTACATTTACTTTCTTTATTTAATCAATAACCATCTGAAAGAATTTAGCTGGTTCAGTAGCTTCACAGATACCAACAACTTAATGCAACTTAATTGTCTTAGATTATTTGTCTTAGAGATACAGCTCTTGGTTTGATTATTCCACTTTAGGTCTTAAGTGATTAAAGTACCTTGGTCTTTTTCACAGTTGAGTCTAATATTGAATACCAACTTGACCCGGATGAACATTTATGACTTCCGAAATGTACCACTTGGTAAAATGTCTAATTTGGTAATCAGAGATGATTTTTGGGTCATCTGCGTAGGCTTTGCATTTGTTCTTAATCAGCTCTAACATGTCATTGATAAAAATAGTGAAAAACAAATGACCAAGTTTTACCTATTTGCGTTAATAGCGCTCTAATGTGTCTTTTCAGGTTAAATCTCCTTGATTCTGGTTCAGTACCTTGACAGAAATTTATTCCATTCTTTAGTTTGGCAATCTCAAAGCCATTTATTATCAGTTTTTTATTTAAATTGTTTCTATTTTAAAAATTTAAAAGTCTTGTTTATGTGAAATGATAGTATTTTATTTATTGAAAAAATTATCTGAAAATCAGATAATTCTTCGAAGAGTTCCATGGACACATTTTTGTTTTTTTTTTAATTTTTAAAAATAATTATAAGATTAATAAACTTAACTCGGAAGAAAACACTTCAAAAGCCAATCTTGTCGGTCAATTGAGTTTCTTCTATGATATATCAGTTTTTACATCTCGAATTAGGCTCTTATGCAACAAATTTGACTTGTAATCTTAATTAAAATTACATGATAAATTTATAATATTCTTTTAAGTATTTTAAATAACTGTGACCTAAAATCCTTCCATAATATTGGGAGCATGTACTATGATTTTAGTCTAAATGAGAAACATCTTGACTCATTAATTGATTTGATACAAAAAAATCAACTAGACGAAAATATAAGCTTGGATGGTTTGGAAAAAATGTGCAATATTTTCCAGAACATAATCAATAACCATTTGAAAGAAGAAAAGTTTGATCATCACAAATTTTTGGATGACACAGTTCGTTTTGGCATTTTTGGTGCCGAATTTATTGCTTTGGAAGTTCAGAAAATTACATCATTAGCCGAAATTAAGGATGATTCTTCGGAAATATTTTTGCTCTTTAAAGAGATAATTTGTAAAAATGACGAGCTAAAGGCTAGTTTAAAAAAAGTCCAACGCAATTTGCCAAACACGGATGATCCAAAAAAAATTTTAGTCCTACCTGAAGATTTTTTGCACGATTTGGAAAATTTTATAGAAAATTTTAATTTTATTTGCCAAACACTGAGTCATATTTATCATTTAGTATCCAATTCAAAAATGTTCTCATCCACTGATGACTATGAGCCATTGTCAGGCAAAAAATTGGAAAATTTTGCATACCAAGCTTGCGACAAAGTTTACATCAAGGACGACAATGGACCATATGAAAACTTGCGCAATTCTCTTAGACAAATAAGCCAAGTTCTAATGCGAACAAACTCTTGTGTGGAAAATGGCGACTACGAAGTGGAACTAAGCGATGAAGAATTCAAAATACGCAAATACCAAATCAATTCACCAATACAAAAGGCAGCTGAACAATTCAAAAACACCTTGGTTGAAGCAGAGACCATTAAGCTCAAGCTAGAAGAGAAAGAAGACGAAATTAAGGAAGCTAAGAAGAATCTTAAGCTTAAAGTAGATGAATTGTCTGAACAAAAATTGAGAATAAGTATTGTAGAGAAAAAAGCCGAGACCCAAGTTAAAGAATTGGAAGAAAAGAGTAAAAAACTTACTGAAGAAATGGAAGAATTAAAGGTCCAAAGCTCAAAAAAAGAAAAAGAACATCTGGAGGCAGTCGAGGGTTTGCAGCAACAATTGGTCACATTGGACAAAGAAAGGCGCGAAATGAAGGACAAACTGAGAAAAAAAAGCATCAACGAATCTTTGATGAATTTGGCAAGTCTTTCCAACTCGGAATCGCTTTACTCTTTTAACCAAATGAGCTCAAATGAGATCAAGAGTCAATCTAGTAGAGTAGACTCGTCTCTGCTAAATCAGGAAATAAATATACTTAAATGTCAAAATAAGCTTTTAATGAAGAGTCTTAACGAAGCTAAACAGGCTTATGTCAACCGAATGCTGAACGACTTACCAGACAAAATAAACACATCTGATTTTGATATTGTGGTCAAAAATACTGACGAAAAGCATAAAAATTTTATCCAATTGACCAGAAAAACCAACGACTTGCTCAAAGATGTCTATTCGTCATTTGCTAGTGTGGAAATTGAAGATTTGAGCAAAAAAACTAGTGGTAAAATTGACATAAATAAGTTCCAAGAGAAAAATATTTATATTCAAATGAAAACAATTGAGAAAAAATTGACCAATTTGCAGCAGGAAGTGAACAAATCAAGTGAAATGGGAAAATTGCCAAATGTAAAGCGTAACCTAGTGGCCGAAATATCACTGCCATTAAATAATTCAAAAAATCCCAACAAGACAATTGATTTGAATGTAAACTTAAATGAATTGAGGCAAATAGTGGCCAAATTTTGATTTTTTTGATGGGCTATTTAAAAATATAAAATTTAGCATTTATCTTTTCTACGTTTATTATTTTAAATTGAAGTAGTAAATTAAAAAAAAGTTTTTATTTAAATATTTATTTTTTAGAAAACTTTTGATTTGATAATTTATTTCGTTAATAAAGAAGTTTTAAAAAAAAATTCAAAAATTATTAGAAGTCAAATTCAGACATAAATATTTAATTATTATTCAAAAATTAGAACATTTATTAAGGTAAAATAAAAATAAATACTCTTAATTTACCTTGTAAAAAACATTTCAACTATGCTGAAATAATTCTTTAAGAAAATGGCAATTTTGTTGCCAATTCCAGTAAATTTTGATACAACTAAAAGTCTAACGAGCATACTTAATTTGAGTACTTATTTATACAGCTCAAAATATCAAATATCATATTTTGAGTTTATTGTATTTTGATCACCTTTGTGATTAAGATTTTGATATTTACAGTTTAGTGCTTAAAAATATCAAATGCTCTTGAGTGAGAAAGAAACTAGAATTATCTTTTAGCAACAACTTAAGTTAAGACATTAGCTATTTAAAATTCAATATTATTTTATATTTAAATCTTCGAATATATATCAGATATGAAATGAATGCAAAACAGCTGTTTTTTTTCTAAATTTATTGGAAAAACTTAATAAAGCGCCATCAATTTAGATCATAATATTTACCTGTATTTTTTAATTTGAATATTCGAAATTATAATATTATGCTTTTTTTTATACTTAATTATTTAAAAATTGTATTAGATAATAAGCCCAATTTTAAAAATGGCTAAATATTATTTATTTATCAAGTAAGTTTTAGTATAAACTCGAAAATTTTACCCATTAAACCAGAATATTGCTTTAATTCCATGGAAACGAGTTAGAGTTTTTTAATTATAATATTTTAAAAAAAGTAAAATATGAGTGTTTTTGGTTCATAAAACTAAATAAATAATTTTTTTCGTCTTTATTGAATTAAAAATATTTTTTTAAACATAATTCCTTATCATTCCAAGATTCGATTAGAATTTAATATGGCTAACTACCACACCAAAATCAACCAGAAAGTTAATTTTAAATCATCAATTAAAATTTTTTTATTTTTATTAGAGTTTTTTCAAAATAATTTTAGTATTTTATTTTAGTAATTGACATAATTATTAACTCAAGTCCTTTTAGCTATCAGATTGCCAAGATCTAAATGATTTTTATAAATCTATTTCGCCTTTAAGCCTTAACATTTGTAGCGTTAATTAATTTTAGAGGCTAATATTTATTTGGTAAACAAAATATCGCCTAGAAATAATATTTTGGAAATGTTTTAGACAAAGATCAACACGAATTAGTTATTTAAAATTAACACGGATTTATTGATAGATTTAGGCTAGTTTAAGTTTACCAATAAAACTGAATTGTCTGGACTGGACCGATGGATTAATTTTGATTAAATTTGAAAGCAAAACTTATCAATAAAATTAAAACTTAAATCACGAAAAGCCTTTCTGCTTATTGTTGTATGACACTTATTAATTTAATAAAAAAAAAACAATAATTAATAATTTCGAAGAATTTAATTAATTTCATCTGACCCACTTAAGTCTAAGAACTCGAAAAAAAGTCAAATATTCTTTAAAATATAATGCCTAGTTATATCAAATATCATCATTTAAGTTTAATATTAATTTCGTTTTGTCAATTGATCAAAAAAATATTATTAATATATATTTTTTTTTAGATGATTATTTTAAGATGACTAATTATGAAAGTAAATTTTAATTTGTGTCAATATTTATTATTGATTTGGAATTTACCGACTCAAAATTTTCATGTCTATAAAAATTCCAAGTTTACAATTAGTAAATATTGATTTTCTATAAATTTTAGGACAAGTTTAAATTTTTAATTGAAAATTTCAATTAAGATAAATAAAGAAATTTGTATTTTATTTTCAAAAGCAGATGGTGTTTTATTCTAAAATATTTTATGTTTAATAATTAAAAATCTTTTATTCAAATTAAGAACTAAAGGGGATAGGCTTTCATTTTAGATAAAAAAAAGCACTTGTTTCTTAGGATATCGGAGAAAATTATTAAGTGTATTCTTAGCAGTGTCTTATCTGGTACGCATTAATTGTCAGGTGGTTTGAGTTAATTTTATTAGCGCCAGAAAGCTCAATATAAAAATGATAAAAAATTCAATTATTACTGTATAATTTCTATACTCGAAAGATCTTTTTAACATATATGATTGTGGAAAGACAAATAAAAAACTTTATTATGTAATTTTTATGGATTAAATTTAAAAATCGAGATCATATAAAAACACTTTATTCACATCAAATGTGTGCAATAAAGATCCTTTAGTCGAGTATTTAAAATTTGAATAAATTATTCAATTAAGCTCAAGTTATTATATATAAAGTTAGAAAAGCTACTTTAATGTATTCTATTTTTTGGCTAAATTATTGTTTCTAAATTGAAATAATGTTTGACCAAACCATTTGTATTGTTTGGTCAAATTTGAATTTTAATATTTTTTTTTAATTTTAAGTTTGAGTTTTTAATAAAATATTTGACAGCGCCCCAAATTCAGCAGAATTGTTGATGATTAACAAAAAGCCTACAAGATCAGGTAAAGCTTGATAATTAGCTCTATTAAATTTATATTTTTTAAATACAGAAATACAATATTTATTTTAAAATAAAAAAGAATTCTTTAAGAGAATGCTTTTAAGTTTTATTTTAGAATTTAAATTGATGATAATGAATTTTTATTTTAGTATTATAATTTAAAAATTAACATAAATTTTCTTAAGAAACCGCTTCGGCATAAAGATGTTTTTGTCAACTTTTTTCTTCATTGAGATGGTAGTTTGGGAATTTTTTTTCTCGATCACAAACTATTAAAATAAAATCATAAATTTTATTCTCAATTTATTTTCATAGATAAAAATTCGATAAGATTTTTGTGATGAAAGAATAAACTATACAAGTGAATATATAGTTTCTTGGGGCTTAATTCTTAAATTACTCAATTCATTAGACACATAAAAATTTTTGGATTATATTTATTTCTTAAAGAAAAGCTTTTGAGATTTTAAATAAAAATCTATTTTTACAAACATTAATATTTATTTACGAAAAGACACTTTAAAACAAAATCCACGGAAACCTGAATAATAAAATTATATTAACCTTTTTTAGATGAGAATATAATTTCCATTTCGTTCTAAACAAATGTTATAGAATTATTTTTAATATATTTTAAATATGAAACGAGGTAAGTTAAAATAAAAAAAAAAAACTTATTTTTTTAGCTTTTATTAATCAAATTTTAAAATTTATTCTTTAGATTTTAGTTAATTATTTTTCATTTAAGTAATTGGAATCTTTTACAAAAAGAGAATTAGAATATCAATTATTCTAATATGTTGCACAATATTTTTTATATTTATCCAGATTATAAACTCTGATAGAAAGCAGAATATCGAGTTAGATCGGTCAATTCACAGCAATCG
Organism: Brachionus rotundiformis; assembly: GCA_016802295.1. Classification (NCBI taxonomy): domain Eukaryota; kingdom Metazoa; phylum Rotifera; class Eurotatoria; order Ploima; family Brachionidae; genus Brachionus; species Brachionus rotundiformis. Next base: position 232,239 of record JAESIW010000136.1, read on the forward strand.
TTTTGTCAAAAATCACTTGTTAGAGAAGCAAATTTTTATAGAAAAAAATAGCATTGATAAACAACCTAACAATCATTTGAATCCGGACACAAAGCTTAATCAAAATGAGAATCCCAACCATCAATTTAAGATTGATCCAAATTTACCATTTGTAATTCCGAATAGATTTAACAAATTTCAGATAGAGAATAAAATTCCACTAAATACAAATCTTGACCAAAATGACATAGGCTTCTTGTCAAAATTGGAGCGAATAGTGCACATAGATCTAAAAGGTGCTCCACCAAAGCCTGAGTACTTTAAACAATTTATACCATTTATCAAACAGTTTGGCGCAACAGGCATCCTATTGGAGTATGAAGACATGTTTCCATTTGAAGGAACATTAGTTGAAGCCAGAAATGGCAATGCCTATTCGGCAGATGATGTAAATATGATTAAAAATTTGGCCAAAAAAAATGGTCTTAAAATAATTCCCCTGGTACAAACTTATGGACATTTGGAATGGCTTTTAAAGGTCGAAAAATTCGCTCATCTCAGAGAAGTTAGCGAATATCCTCAGGTAATTACTCCGTGTTTAGAGGAGTCTTATCGAGTTATTTTTGAAATGCTTGATCAAGTAATTAAATATCATTCAGATGTTACAGAGTTTCATGTTGGATGTGATGAAGTCTATTACAAATTGGCTCATGAAAAGTGTGCCAGCTTGCCAAATAATAATGATTTTGCTCAAGTTTTTTTAAGGTAATTTTACTCAAACCATTAATAAATTGATTAATAGAAAAATAATTATTTTTTCTTAAAAAGACATTTAGTTAAGATTGCGTCATATGTTCGTTCAAAGATACCAAATGTTAAGGTAATTTTCTGGGATGATATGATGCATGGAATAGACGAAGGAACATTAATGGGATTCAAAAAAGAATTGGAAAGAGTGGAATTGCAGCCAATGATGTGGGGCTATATGGAAAATGTTCAAACATACTTTCAACCGGATCTTTATGTAAAATATGGCAATGTATTTGGAAAAATTTGGATAGCTTCGGCTTACAAAGGAGCTAGTGGAGAATTAGCTACAATAACCAGCATTCAGCATCATTATTTAAATCACATATCATGGATTGAAGTTATGAAAGAAAAAGTGTCGAATAAAATTTTGAATTTTATCGGTGTTGCCATCACAGGTTGGTCAAGATATGATCATTTTTTAACATTGTGTGATTTATTGCCAGAGGCAATACCATCTTTAATTTTCAATTTACAAGTGATGCAATATGGCTCGTTGAACGAGCAAAAAAAGCAGGACATAACTAAACAATTAGGGTGTTCAGGCCAGATCCCATGGGATGGCATTGTTAATTATCCGGTAAGATGCAGTTTTCCGGGCCATGAAGTGTATGAAGCAATGTTGCCACTTCAGTCAATACTACAAGCTTTAAAATCAGACATGGAGTTCGCAGAGAAATATGTATCGCCCATGAATTTAGAATATGCATATTTACACAAAAAGAGAACAAGTGAGGTATTGGAAAGAGTGCGGTACACTTACACCACAATGGTTGACTTTAAAGAACGATTCATTGAAGCATGCAACACTATGTTTTGGCCAGATGTAGCTAATGAATGGCTTCTAGTATATTTTTTGCCACATTTTGACCCACTATATAACATGCTGGAAAAAATAAAAAATTTAACATCGCAAAAACATTGGGATCCAAGACCACTGCCAATAAAGCTAAAACAGTATCCGAGATATTTTTGAGTAAAAAGACGTAAATTGTCGGTGTAAAACACAAAAATTTAAAAAGCTTAGAAAAGATTGGAAATCTTAGTCGAGTAAAAAAAATTTTGGAAAAAATTCAAAAATGTTATTTAAACCACTTATTATTGTTAAAATTTTAAAAATATTTTTTTAAATAAAATAATTAACTAATGATCAAAATAATTAAATTTAGTTCCAAAAAAAATTTTTATATAGAAACTTTTTATCAATTAGAAATTTTTAATATTATTCTATTGACTTGTCTACGGATAACTATTTGTATGTTCGGCTTAAGAAGAAAAATTAATAATAAGTCACCAGGTGATCAATCCATTTGGTTCTGGAAAATGGATATAAGGGAGAGACTGTTAAGTAATCTTGAGATAACCACTTATTTTAACACCCTACAGATAAAACTAAGCTTATTAATGAATTTCCTCTATCCAAAAGCCTATATACTAAGCTTAAAAAAGGGTTGCGTATTTGGACTAGAAAGTAATCAGCCAGAACTAAAGATTTCAGATCTAAAATAAGTAAAACCTTCTAAAAGCCAATATTATTGAGAAAATTCACCTTTCAAAACCACTCAGTTTCTGCTATACCTTTGTCAAAAGCCTTTTTAAATTCTGATCCAAAAGGATATTACAACTTATTGGCCGGAAAGCTAGCAACAATCCTAAACACCTTCTTCAAAAAAAGACACCACTAATTTGAAGAGATTACTTATGGTGTATCAAAATTGTCATCAAAATAGATAGACTTTGAACATATGATGCAAAGTCGGATCAGGAAGTCTCACTTGGCGCTCCCACAAACAGGAAGCAGCATCCTTGATTGCTTGCAGAAGGTTTCTATGGAAATAAGATGCTAAGAGTGGACAACATGGCAGCCCTGAGGTTGTGGAAAAGAGGACAAGATTTTTGGCAGCTTTCGAAATCTTCTTTTTTAAATTTAAATAAAACTGACTGACCCATGGTTTAACCAGGTGGTCAGCTCATTTTTCAAAATTACACTGTGCTCTCAATCATAGAGGTATTTGGACAAAATTGGTTTTTTCATTCACATTATTTTTTAATTTTTTTATACAAAATTTTTCATATTTCTAATATATTATTTTAATATTTTCTTTTTTTTATTTTAATTATAGCTTTTTAGATAATTAATATAATTTTGAGATAAATTATAAACATTCGTTAAAAATTGTTTATTAATTTTTTCTTCCAGTTTAGTTTTTATTATCAATGCTGAAAATGGTCTTATTTGATTAATATCGTTGAATGTACAAATTGCCAATGCACTTCTATTTCTGTTCATATTTTGTTCTATTTTCCATTCTTTGTCATCAGTTTTGTACGACTCTACATTTGATATTGTTGTATTTCCATTAAAACCTCCCATTACATAAATCTTTTCCTGAAAAATGGTGACTCCAAAATTACTTCTTGGACTATTCATTTCGCCTTCTTTGTGCCATTTTCGTTCTTTTTTATCATATTTTTCACATGTTCTTAGTCTATTGTATCCATCATAGCCTCCAATAGCATATAAGTAGCCATTCAGACTCACTAGTCCGACTCCACTACGCTTTGAGTTCATTTTACTTATAAGTGTCCATCTGTTAGTTAAAGGATCATAAAATTCCGCCGTGTCTACACAATCTGAACCATTGAATCCTCCACAAATATATATTTTGCCATCTAACTCAGCTGCACTTGCATCACTTCTGTACTCATTCATATCTGATATAAGGCTCCATTGGTTTTTTTCCAAATTATAATGTTCGGCAGTTTTATGGCGGCCGAAACCGTCAAATCCTCCCATTGCAAAAATTTTCCCATTGTATTCTGCTACGCTTACATAACATCTTTTTATATTCATTGGGGCCATCTCTTGCCATTCACGTGTTTTTATGCTAAATTTTCGACAGTTGTTAAAATACTGCGTACCATCAAAACCACCAATTATGTACATATAATCATCTTTTACTATGCAGCCATGGTATGCTCGTGGTGCTTTATCAGTATATTCAAAATTTTGCCAAATTTTTGCTTTTGGATCAAATGTTTCAATTGAATTAGTAGGTGATCCAGATGACCAGCCGCCAACTACAACTAGTAATTCATGTGGAATTCTTGGTCGCAAACGAATATCAGATAAATTAGCAGCCTTTTTAATTTAAATATTTTAAATAAATTTACTAAAATTAATTAAATTTAATTAATCTACACGTTGATTTGAATATTCAATCAAATATCTTGAACAACTATTTAAAAATTTAATTGTTTCAGAAGATTTTTGCACCAAAGGATGACATCTTATATTTTCAATAAAAAATTTTTTATCAATAAATCCAAAACGGACTGTTTTTAGCAAATATTTTAAATATTCTTCTCTTTTATTATCAAATTCTATCCATTTAATTATTATATCAAATAGATCATTTTCATTTTTTACATTTAGTTCATCAGATAAGATAATTTCATTTAATTCTTCAAAGCTAAGCTCAAAAAATTCTTGACTTTGCTTGGATACTTGACAAAAATTTTGCCTTAAAATTTTCCAAAATAATTTAAATTGGGTTTAAATTTATTCTGGATTTACATTAAAAACAAATCAGCAGCTTTTTTCAAAGGTAAAGAGTTATATACAGTGGCAAATCTTCTGATCCCAATAACATTTTCATTCTCTAGACATTTTTGAAGAAACTCATTACATTTGGATACGAGACCAAATATTTGAAATCGATCTGCAGCTGGCAATAAATTTAAAACATTGTTTGAGTTTATTTCAACATCACGAGTATATGACCATTCTAAAAAATATTTTTCATTCAAAAATAAATAAAATACAATACAAATTTTAAATTGATAAACTTTCCAATTATTAATTTCATTATACTAGAGTCAATGTATCTGATGTGAGCCAGTTCACTCTGAGTTTCATTCATTCCATTGGTAAACAGTGCATAAAAATATGAACTGGTGGCTTTGGATATTTGAATTAATTTATTGCTTTAATTTTGGAAAAATTTTACCACTGAGCACAATTCGATGAATAGGAAATTCACTTGAGTCATCGCAAACTATTGTGCAATCACATAGCTTATTTTGGCACCTTAAATCGTTTAAAATGTCACATGCTCGAAGACTAAGACGTCTTTGGTTGTCTGAATTGGCATCTAATGATGAACATTGCATTGAGTTTTTAATTGAAAATGTTATTTTCTTTAGTAATTGTTGGTTCATTTAGAATTGCTTTAATTGTTCAAAAATAATTTAAATTAAAAAAAAAATTGTTTGTTTTTCCTATCTATTTACTTGATTTGAGATAGAATAGACAAATTGCTCAAATTAACTTGAATTATACAAATAATAAATTTCTAATTCTTGTGGAGATTTTGAATTTTATTTTAAAATTTCCTTGGTTTTCAACTGAATAACATAAAAAATCTAAAGTAAATTTTTTTTTGGCTTCTTAATATTTTAATTTAATTTAAGTTATCTAATAAACATTTATTCACATTTTATTGAAATTTAATTTTTTAATTTTAAAATTAAAAATTTACTGACACAAAATTTGTTGCGATAGACTTCATAAAAATATTCAACTTATGAAGTTATTTTGTTATTAGATATAAATTCTGTTTTATTATCAATATAACTATAGTTATATCTATAGATAAGATCACATGTTTTCTAAATTCATTCAAGTTATTTTTCATTCTCTAAAGATCACTAATTTGATAGACAGTCTAAAAATTTAAATCAAAATAGATTAAAAATTAATTTTTGTTCACAAGAAGCTCAATATATTTTACAATATCTGTGAAGATTAAGCACATTAAAATCAGAAAAATATTTCGTCTTTAATTTTAAATATCAAATTGTTACCATGGTATAGGAAACAAAATAAAATAATATTCAAATATAAAATTTTGTGAAATTTGGTACAGTATGAGAGAGAAAACCATTTTCCAAAAATTTTAAAAAATGGTTGGTTCTGTTCAACTGTACCAAATTTCACAAAACTTTTCGGGTTAATCTATTAAAATCATCACAAAAGTAAAAACAAATACTAATGATAAACAAAATAAGTTTAAAACATTTAAAATCAAGTATAAGTTTAAATTTTAAGAAGTTTTTAAACTATGAAACAATGCATCATAAAGAGCTTATATTTAGTTTTAATTACTTCCATTCTAAAATAAAAAAAAGCTTAATATTCAAATATTTATTTATAAATTTTTATCTTAGATCCGATAACAGTGTAATACAGGCAATGTGTTTGAATGATTTATTTTAGCTTAGTATTTGAAAATTTTCAATAAATATAAACTAAGAATACCATTTGGTAAAGCAATATTATTTAATATGGAAACTAAGGCACTAAATTTGACTTTAAACCTTTTATCTTTATTGACTTTGAACACATTTAACTTATTAACTGAATAAGCCATTTGTATGTCCTCGTAAATGGTATATTCCATTTTATAATATCTAAGCCATTTATGATTTTGACCACTTAATCAAGTCGTCTATTCACTGAAAAGAAAAAATGTATTTTTGTCTTTAAAAAAACCATAAAACTAATCAAAAATTTCATTAGATTTCCTTTTTTTTCAATAAATATTCACAGTTTAAAGACAAAATCGTCAAAATTTTATCAAATGAATTAATACGTCCTAAAGTTATATTTTAGTTTAAATAATGCATATAAACTTAATTGTTGATATCCCAAATAAACTAAGAATTGATTAACCATACAAAAAAGGATTTATAGAAGGTATGAATTTGACCAAAGTTGCATAAATGATTGCCATGGGAACCACTGTTCCTTTTACAGTATTCTCTCGTCAGATTATGCTCCACTATAAGCTAAGCTACCAGCTTATGGACCATGAATCGAAGTACATTTCACCTATGGAAAAAATTTATATCTTTCATGTATAGCTTTTATTGCAGCATAATCAAACGAGGTTCAGTTATTGTGTCAAATTTTTGTTTTGATGTTAACATACACCTCGGTCAATTAACATTGGGATATTTAGCTAACTTTTTCACTCCATGTTTATTGAGAGGTGGACCAGAACTTAGGCCAATAGAGGATCGGCCAAAATTAAGGACTATAAATATAAAATAGCCAAGTCGATAGGGAACCTCCTAAAAGCTAACATAATTGAAGAAGTTAAGTTAAGAAAGCCTCTCAGGTATTGCAGAACATCTTTTTGAGTACGAGGATAATGCTATCAATTTCAAAGAATGCCCTTCTGACTTAAGATTGTCCCATGCATACTGTCTGATAAGGTTCATCCGTAAGTTCACCAAATTTTCTTACGGGCATTTAGATGACCTTATCACAGCGCACAAAAACAAGGATAAGCTCTAGTTCTTTGCCAAGAAGCTAGTGGGCAAGATAAGCAACGCAAGGTGGGTAATCAACACTAAAAAGTCCGTCCCTAATACGGTACGGAAGTGCCTCTTACCATGTTAAATTAAAGACTAATGTTTTTATCTTAAGTCTCATCATCTCGCTATTTTTATTTTTGCCTTATTAACTCGTTGAGGAGCATAGGCTCATAATTGATTTGCACTCAAGGCGATCATCTGCCTTTACCCTTGCTCCTCCTCATGTCATTCCCATTCCGGTGAGCCTTTTTGTGTCTTGCCGGCTTTGCACTGTCCATGAAAAGCTCTGTTTGGTATTCGCACTCTTTTCATTCAAAGTACTCGATCAAGCAACTCCTGTTTTTAATACCCAGGCGATTTGAATGGGCTTCTAGCTTTGGTTTTGGTAAAAGTAAAAAAAGACTTTTTTTCAAATTTTTTATTTCAACTATAATCGATACAACGATTAACAAAATTTGTCTTACTAAATTAAATTGAAAATTAATAAAATATTTTTTTTTTAGGTAAAAAAAGTTAGTATCGACTGTTTATTTTTTTTTTTTCAGTAAATGTTTTTTGACCAATGACACCAAATTGTGTTGTTCATTTCTAATAGTTGGCGATTTCTAAAAAAAACTTAATTGAACAATATTGAAAAGGAAAACATTTAATTAAGAATGAGAAAAAAAAACATATCCAAAATTACAGAATATTTAAAAAAAAAAATTATTTTTCAAGTCTTTAAAAACACGCTTATGCTCTCTCGCCTCTGATTCTTCTGGCCAGTTGAATGTCCTTGGGCATAATGGTCACTCTCTTGGCGTGAATGGCGCACAAGTTTGTGTCCTCGAACAATGACACCAAGTAAGCTTCGCTGGCTTCCTGTAAGATGGTAAAAATTATTATTTATTGTTAGGAAATAGGTATTTGATTACTTGTAAAGCTCCTATAGCTGCAGATTGAAATCTGAGGTCGGTCTTGAAATCTTGGGCGATTTCTCGGACCAGCCTTTGAAATGGCAGCTTTCTGATCAAGAGCTCAGTGCTCTTTTGATACTTGCGGATTTCTCTCAAAGCTACAGTACCCGGTCGGTATCTGTGCGGCTTTTTGACTCCGCCAGTGGACGGGGCACTTTTGCGGGCAGCCTTGGTGGCTAGTTGTTTGCGTGGAGCTTTTCCTCCGGTTGATTTGCGAGCAGTTTGTTTGGTACGAGCCATTTTAGTTTATTTTTAAGTCTAAAATTAGAAAAAAAATGGCGTCTTTAAGAATTAAAGGTCTCTTAATTGTTGATTAAAGAAAAAGTGACGCTTATTTATAGCGTGATTGTAGATAAGCACTAATGACCGAGTAATTCTCCGCCTATTGAAAATTATTGTGAAATTCAGAATGAAATAGAAAAGAATTGAAAATATCTAAATAGCTCGATTTTTATGTAGAAAACAAAATTGGTAAAATCTTCAACTCACAGGTCACTCACGCAGTACTCGACAGATCAGAGCTCCAATTTGATTTGTTTGCTTATGAAGCAAGTTGATTGGTTTGCTTAGTTTCTAATTTAATTGGTTATTTTTATAATTAATTAGCTCTCATTTGATGAGAATTTGTTTTATGATAATTTTATGATAATTACACATAACAGCAAAGGTATGATTGCCACTCACACATACGACTTGACTATAAGCCGTAAAAAGCACGAACACTCGCTCCGATCCAAGGATCTATTGCTCTTTTGTTCAGTACACGTTTATGTTCCGATTAAGCTTCCTGGCTACGCTCATTGTACACTTTGTTTTGCAACTTGCAATTTGAAACTTGAAATTTTGAAAATAGTGACTAATTTCTTGTCTGCTATTAAAAACACATTTGAGACTCGATTTTATCATAAATTAATAATAAATATTTACTTTTTTAGATTATTTGATAATAATCAACTTAATTTTTTCTTGAGGCAAAAATTTTTACTTAAGTATTTTAGGTTATTTATTTTTTAAGTTATATTTTATTATTTATTTATCTAAATAGTAATTTAGAGAGAAGAGTTCCTGCAGTTAGCCGCGTAGTGCCTTCTTTTCAGACAGTCTTTTAGGAATATTTGAGGAGGTTTATAAATTTACACTTCTCAATTACAATAGATTTAATCTGTCCTCGGGCAGCGCAGTCATACTTAAGAGTCTCCTCCTTTATAAATTGCGTGCCAGGCCATATATGGTAAGGTCCATATGACTGTGCGTCGTCTCGCACGTCGTCGACGCCCGGTCCACAAGAAAAAGTGCAGTCTCCGTTTCGGCGCCGTGATTCGACACCTTCTCTCTAAGTTCTATAAGAAAATATAAATATTCCTTAAAGGGGATTAACTTTATGATCTCCTTCTTATCAAGAGGATATATCATCTTCTCCTCCGAGTTTCCAGGGACATATTTTAAAGCCTTCATCTTGGAGACTGTTCCTTTCCCTAACTTAATAAATTCTATCCTTTCATTCCCAAAGAGAACATTTTTTCCTTTTAATATAATTAATTGTATTTTTATAGTGGGCTTAGTCTTTAATTTCTTTGAAATGCATGGCCATAAAGGCCGATTTTGCATTTGGGTCCCTATTCCTAATCTTTTTAATGGCTCCAAGAAAAAAATAAAAGCTTTATTTTTTTCTGTTCTCAAATAATGAAACAATAGTCAACGAGCCTGTTAGAGTTTTATAGAGGGTTAAATTGATTCTATGAATATCATTTAAAGCTCTTAATCCTACGAATTAGATTCATTTATGACGTCTTGTAGATGTGCTGTTTAGGCAAGTTTTGGATCCAGTTTGATGCCTAAAAAGGTTGGATTCTGCTCTAGTGGTACCTCTCCTTCTCCTAAAGTTATAGTCTAGTAGTTTAAATAATACATATAAATTTAATTGACGATTGCTTAATTAGGCTAAAAATTATAATTGACCATCCTAAAAGAAAGGATTTAGGACAGTGTCTAATGAAAAAAATCCGAAAGAGTACACTTTAGTTGATTCTTTTTCTTATTAACTTGGAAACGAAGTAAGAAGTTCTTATTAAGCCAAACAGTGCTGGTCCAGACTTTCTTTTGGAATGAGCTGCCTTCTTTATAATTAACAAATATCTTTAATAAAATGTATGAATCTGACCAAAGTAACATATATTATCGACCGTGGTAATTTTTTCATATAGTTGGCTAACTTTTAACACCATGTTCACATTCTTTTTTACATAATGGGTCCAATAAATCGCTGTATTTTTAGATATGAAGATCTGTTTAAATATTTAGTGGAATACCTCAAGCTACACATGGATCTTAGTCCTTTTTGTCAGCCTAGATTTTGAAGCGTGAAATAAGAAAAAAAATCATATGATTATATCTGACCACAGGATGAGTAATAATTATAACTAATTAATCTGATATAAAATTAATTAAACTGATGAGTAAAAAGTATAAATTAGATGAGTTAAAGTTAAGTTTTTTGTTTTACTGATTGATTGTTTCTTTGAAATTCTCATAAAAGGAGTTTTACTTTTTGGTTAGGACAAGTGTTGAAAATTTTTCAATAGTTTCTATCTAATTGATATGATGTCAAGAAAAGAAAGATTATACATGAATTCAATTAGATAATTATACCGAGGCAAAGAATAGCACATACCAAAATATTATTATTATTATTATTATTATTATTATTATTATTATTATTATTATTAATGCTTTTTATCTTAGCTAAAATAGGCAAATAAATTAAATTCGATTTTTTAACCATTCCCATTTATTCTTAGGACCAAAGTTTTTATTGAAATTTTCAATCCTTTTAAAAAAGAATTATTTTTTACTACTTATATATATAAAACTAGAAGATAAAGAGGCAAGTTCTACTTCACTTGACTTAAGTTATCTATTCTCAAAAAAATATGAAAATATTTTTTTATTTTATATTATTCAAATACAATTTAATTAATGTTGAATGATATTTAAAATTATTTTTTTATTCTCTCTAGCCTCTTACTATAAAGAATAAAATAAAAAAAGATTAAAGCTTTTTTGTTTTACAACGAATATAATTTTCTATTCAATTTAACAATTGTTTAAAAATGTTTTAGATCGAATTTATAATTTCAAAAGGGGAATCTCTTAAACGATCCATCGTATTTTTATTAAAAGTGAAATAAATGATATTAAACTAAATATCAATTTTAATTTTCAAATTTTACTTTTTTATAATTTTATAATCAAATTATCTTCAAGTAGACATTGGAGTGTTTTTAATTTTTTTCTATTCTATGATATTTTAACTACAATTAAATAAACTGAAAACTTTAGCTCCAAAAAATTTATAATTAATATGACATTAACAAATAAATTCTATAAAAATGAATACAAAAAATAAATATTCAATTAATGATTACTTTTTTTATTGAATAAATTGACATTAAAGATTTATTTATAAGTAAATTTTGATCGATGTGAAAACATTACTAAAAAAACAACTACAAACAATGCAGTCCAAGCATATGTTGCCAAAAAACCTTTGTAAACTTTCTCATTTTCAATGCCCCAGTCTAAAATGGTTAAATTTGTAACAAAAGTTTTGATTTTAAGATTTAATACCTTTTTCCAAAATAGCTCTAAATGAATCTGTTGCGTATGTTAATGGTAAAAATTTACTAACATAATTACTTAACCAAACTGGCTGAGCTTCAATAGGCCATATTATTCCACTCATTAGTAATATTGGGTAAAAAGACGCCAGTGTTACTTGAATCACAGTTTCTTCACCATAAAATATTGAAGCAAGACTCAAACCTTGAAAAATTGATTACACAAGAATATGACAAAAATAATTTGATACCATATGAGAGTCCACAAAAACCTTGTGATAATAAAAGACCAATTAGAAGAAAAAATGAGCCTTTTAGCGGAAGCTATATCAAACAAAGATTAAACAAGCATTAATAGGTTAATTTGATAAAAAAGGTATACTTTAAAAAATCCAAACAAAAGTCCAAGTATTATGAAAACCTGTATAGACATTAGTAAAGAATACACTATCAATTGGCTTACCAATAATTCCAAAGTTCTAACACCTTTAATCAATATATTTTAATTAATTTAATAATTTTTTGTTTAAAATAAATTTAACCTGAAATAAAAGCTCTTTCAGTTAGACCAACTCGTTTTTCGAATTCAAAATTCGAAGCAGTTGAAGCTACTGAAATGAAAAAAATTACACTAATGGCTATCCCTGGTGCCATGAAATTGGTAAAATCTGCTTCGTATTGCCCATAAACTGGCTTTTCGAATTTAAAAATATAAAAATTTTCATAATTAGAATTATTCAAGTTTTGTTTCCATCTAGATTGTTTCTTAAAAATCATTCTATCAGCAACTTTTTTAATGGCATTAAATAAAGTATTTCTGATTGCCAAACTTATTTGTTGATCTAAAAATTATAAGCTTAGTTCTTTTTTTTTATTAAATGTAACCGAGTTACTTGTATTGTCCATATAAACATGAATAGAGTTTTTTAAATCGTCAAAACTTGATTTTTTCCAATAAAGTTCAAAAACTTCTTGACCAAAATTTTGATCAATAACCAAAAGTGTCCAAATTTTGCCTGACTTCAAGTCTTGGTATCCAGACTCAAAATTTGTGTAAAAAATCTTTTTTTTGTGTGTTAATTTATTTTTTGAAATGATTATTTGGATACTAAATCACAATACCTTGTTCAAAATTTCGTTGTCCATTCGGTCGATTATTTCCCCGCTTAGATTAAAAGAACTATTATCATTATTTACATATCCGATGGGCAAATTTTTTACTGGCCTTCCGATACATAAACAAAAAAAAGTAATCTGAATAATTGGAACTAAAAATTGGATCAGTAACAGCCTTAAAAAACAATAAAAAATAATAATAAACTTTTTAAATTAGAATTAAAAGACTTTTTATTCCTCAAACATTTGATACTATCTTTATATACATTGGCAATAACTCTGTTGAAATTTAAATAATCTTGGCTGTTTTTAGATTCTACTGATAGTTCATCAATATTTTCCAATTCTTTTCATAATTTTATAAAATTTGAAATTAATTTTTTCTAATTTACTTTTATTGTTTCGGTAGTCAAGCTCTTCTACAAAATTTGCTGAATCTATGGACATTTCTATTTGCTTTTCACAAATAAAATAAAAAATATCTTCTAATATCTATAAAAAAAAAGATAATTAAATTTGGTTATAAAATCAAAATAAATATTTTACTTGAGTTTTATATTTTTTTATTAAAAAATCAGGACTCTTTTCTTCTATTATCTGCCCATTTCTCATAAAACCTAAACAATTTGCGCCTCGAGCCTCTAAAATTTTTCATTAATAAATATTCTTAATTTTTAATAATTGACTAGCTTTTAACCTTCAATGTAATGTGTTGTAATAAGTATTGTTGTTTTATCTTGATGGGCTAAATTTTGTAAAAAATCCCAAATTCTTTATTTAAAAATAAAATATACAAAATTATTTTATCAAAAAATAAAAGCACTTTTTCCTAAGCATCGGATCAAGCCCTTTAAAAAATTGTTTAATACTTTAATCAATTAATAATTGTTACTTACCGACAGTTGGTTCATCCAAGATTAAAATTTTAGGTCTATTCAGCAGACTGATTGCTAAGCTGGTTCTTCTGGCCTGACCACCGCTTTCAATTACAAATTGTAAAAATATATAAAAATAAACTGATATTTTATTTTTAATTACCTCATGTTTGATATTAAATGTTTAGAATCTGGTAGATTTAGAAGATCAATTAGGAATTTTTCTCTAGATTTTATTTCAATCGATGACATAGAATACAATTTTCCAAAATAATAAAATATCTCTTCAACAGAAAGCTCACAGTACAAGCATGTTTCCTAAGTGTAAGCTTAATCAAATAGACTTTATGATCTAAATAATTTACCTGTGGCATATAACCAAGTTCACCGAGATTGACTTTGTTTTTCTTTTTAAAACTTGTTGAATCTTGATTAATAAAAACTCGACCATGTTCGTATTTCAAAAGTCCCAAAAGACATTTCAATAAAGTGGTCTTGCCACAACCGCTCGGCCCCAACAAAGCATATCTTTTAAAAACTTATTTACCATGTATAAATAATATTAAATAATGTTACATTTTATTCTTTTCTACATTTATATTGACTCTATTTAAAACTAATGTTTTTGTTTTGTTAAAGAAACTTTTTTGCTTATAAAAAAATTTGCTCAAATTAAAAGCCCTAAGTGCATAATCTTGCGACTCAGAGCTTAAACTTGTCGGGCTTTGTGTGATTAGAGTTTGTTGTAAACTGGAATGGTTCGTATCTAATGTCATACTTATTCTGGCATTAATTAAAAAATATTATAGAAAAAAATTTAAACTTATAATATCTAGATAAGCGTTAGTATATTTATCAAAAATAATGTCATTTTATAATAATTAATTGAAAAAATCATACGGCACCTGACGATAAATCTTTTTTAAATTTTTATCAAACAGATACTCAAAAAAAACTTTTGCTTATGGTAAGCATTATAGACATAAACGATAATTACTCCAAGCCTCATATTCACCTTACATATTATATAAAATCAAAAACAAAGATACTTTTTTATAATTTACTCCTAAAACCAACAAAATTTTAATAATCTGTCAAAATACTGCTACAATTTAGCTAAAATTAATTTTAAGGTAATTGGTACCCATTTTTGAAAACTTTTCAAAACCAAAACCTTTTTTATATGAATTCTTACTTTTTAACTTAATATAATCAAAAATAAACAATCATATCGGTAAACGAACATAGGTCTAAATTTATCTTAATAAATGATTAAAAATAACTTAACTTTAATTTATACTAATGACCAAAAAACATTGGTTAGATTATTTTTTTTATTTGGTTCACTCAAGTTAGTCTGATTTTTTGAAAAAACTAAAATTTACATGCATGCAAATTACTATATATTTTTTTATTTTTTATTTTATTGAAATTTAATTCAAATAATCTAAAAATGATGTGTTTAAAATTACAAAAAAATTTTAAAATTAGAGTAGTTCTTCTGGATGAAAGAGAAATTAGGCTGTCGTATAAAGTAAATTCTTATATATAGATAAATTGATTTATTGCTATCATTAATACAAAGGGATCACAAAAATGCGAAAAAATACTTTTAGATGTTGCCAAATTCATTAAACTCAGTGAATTTGAATATTTTAGTTTCCGATTTAATGACTTGGACAATCAATTCATTTGGGTCGATCTTCAAAATTCAATTATTAATCAATTTAAACCACTTTTTGAACACTTGTCTGAAATAACTCTGTATTTTCATGTAAAACATTATGTCACAGACCCCTGCAAACTTAATGACGAATTTACCAGGTAAAGTTGGTAAAGTAAATATTCGCACCTTTAAAGCAAATATTTTAGGTATCTATACTATCTGCAACTGAGAAAAGACATCTTAAATGGTAAAATAACTTTACAATTCGATTCAGCAGTTGACTTGTTTGGTTATTTTCTTCAAAGTATTTAAATTTAAAATAAGGAACAAAAAAAATAAAAAATTTAAACTGTTTTTAAGGTGAACTTGGTGACTTTAATTCAAAAAGAGACTCGTTCGGATATGCATCTGAATTTGAGTTCTTGCCTAACCAGACTATTGAGCTGGAAAAATCTGCCGAGGCCAAACACCTCAAGCTAAAGTAATAATAGTTTAAAAGAATTAAATCTTATAATTTAATTAAATTTTAACAATTTACCAAGAGGAATGGTTCAAGAAGAAGCTGAAATGAACTTTTTAAATAAGATAAAATGGGTGGATTCATATGGAGTTGATTTGTATTTGGTTAAAGTTGTTTGTAAAAATTATTAAATTAAAATGAGTTGAATTTTTGTGTTAGGGCGAAGATGATGTAGACTATGAGCTTGGTATAAATCCAACTGGAATATGCCTTTACCAAAATAAAATTAAACTAGATAACTACTTTTGGCCACGAATTCAAAATTTCAATCACAAGCTCAACAAATTTATTGTTACTTTGATTGACAAAAATGTAAATTTTAACTTTGGTAATTAGTAATTAATGAGTTTTTTTTCACAGAATGAGGAAAAAACCCTAGGCTACATTTTAAAAACAAAATCAAGTTGTAAAAACTTGTACCAAACTTGTGAAGATCATCTAAAATTTTTCAAGTAGATAGTTTAAAATTGTTTCATTTTTTTAATAATCAAAAAAAATTAATTAAGAATAAAAACTGTATACAGAGAGCCTGCTAAAATAAATACCACAGATGCTATGAATAAAAAAATGTAATAGACAATGAACATAATAATTAAATTAGATGAATATATTTTTTTTTTTAGTTCGAAGTCGAACCGTCAATCAGGTAATAAAAAACGATTTGATCGCTTACCTGCTAAGCGCAACAAAAGACGTCAGAACGATTATTCAAATAGTAAATTATAAAAAAAATATTTAAACTTATTATGAAATTTAATTTTAAATTTTAGTTGACGAATCTCAGATTAAGGAAGAAAAGTTTTATATAAATCAAAAAATTGATAAATTTATTTACAAATGTTTTATTAAGTGTTGAAAATATAATCAGTCAGGACGGAAATTTGATATTCATTAAGAAAGAAGACGAAGCAGATAAGATAGATGAAAAGGAAAATTGTCAAAGTCCTGTTCTATCAATCAAGTCGGTCAGGAGTAGAAAAGACTCAAATAGAAGAGAAGAATCGGCATCCGAAGGTGAAAATGCCCATAGACGCAAACATGGGTAGATAATTTCATAAAATAATTAAAAAAAATTAACTAATTTACTTAAAGGCGTAACAGAAGTCGGAATAGGCGCAGTGGACTGGTAAATCCAGAGGAAGCAAATGGACCAAAAGTGCTGGATTCAGATTCCGACCATGGTTTAGTAATCAAAAGACAGGTGTTCAAATCAGAGGGTAAACTCAATGGTCAAGGTGTTAACAGAAGCTCGAGTAATCGCAGTAGCCACAGAAAAAAGCACAGATCGCATTCAAGAGGGTGCAGAAGTTAAAATTTAGGAGATAATTTTTTAAATTTTTTTGCTAGTTCTAGTAAAGGTGTTAACAATAATCCGGAATGGACTCAAATGGTCAGTCAAAAATACAATGGAGTTTCTAAATCGAGAAAAAGCTTGTCAAGTCAAAAAAGTGGATCAAATATTGTCTACAAGGAGAAGAAGAGTCGCTATGATCCATCAGAGACATGCCACGAAACAACTATGGACGAAATGGACCAGAATGAAACAGAAAGAAAGCGCCAAATAAGACGCAGAAAGTAACATGGTTCAGAAATTTTTAAACTAGTAATATTAATTATTGTTTAAGACGAAGTAAATCGCCTGGAAATGTGTCCAAGCCTCCCGAAGAAATACTTCAGCATATAAAGTAATCCTAAATTTGATTGTTTATGTTTTAAATTATTTAAATTAGTTATAATCGGGTTGAATCGTCAGGTATGGATCCTGAACAATTAAAAGAAATTCCTTTTGTTAAAATAGAGTATATTTTATTTTAAGTTTGTTTTTTTATTATCTTAATTCAAAGATAAATATTAAGGACATGCGCCCCACCATTTCGAATCAGTCCACATCATAAGCAAAGAAGATACTCTCCACATCGAAGGAAATCTTAGTAAAATAAATAAATAAATAAGATAATTTTGTATAAACTAAATAAATAAAGTGATTTTCCCGAGTCTAAATCAAGCTATTCATCAAATGGAATGGCTCAAATAAAGGTACGCCTTAGACAAGATAATGCTAAATTTTTATTTTTTTTAACTATTGCTTAGAAGCTTAATGATGATTGTGATTATGTGATGATTAATGTGGCCACTAAACAAGGTGGTGTATCTATGGGATCTGCTGTTAATTCAAAATTGGTTAGTTAAAAAACATAACAAACTATTTAAAATCATCATAGTATTAATTTTAGACTCAGTTTACAGAACCAATTTCAAATGGCCTAAGTGCCGACTCTGGTTGTGAAGATATGAGCTCAAAATTAGATTTAATCAAACAAATTTAGCCTTTTTTTATAATTATTAAATTTATTAATTAAAAAATTTGTATTTGATTTTTATACGCAATTTTGTTAATTTGATTTTATTAGTGATGATTATTTTATTAAATATGTAATAAATTTTTCAACGTGATAAACATATCATGGTAATAAAATTTTTATTCAAACACTGACAATCTTTTTTTTAATGTAGTTTAATTGTATTTTTTTAATCAAAGTCACATTTAAACTAGACAATTATTAGATAATAGCTAAAGTATTAGTTCTAGATGATATGATAAAATTTAGAATGATATTGTTTTTATTTATTTCTTATTTTATCCTAGTTAGCATACATCATTTATTCTAAAAATTTGAAAATAATTAAGATATCATAATAATTATAACTCATTCTAAGCAAATCTAAGCCATATTTGATTTTAAAAATGCGTAATTCTTATCAAATTTTAATTTTAGATTAAAATTGTATATATCAAAAATTTATTTTAACATTGGTCTAACAAATATTACAAATAAAGAAAATTTATTTTCGATATTATGAAATTAAAAAAAATCATCTGACTTTTGATCTTTTTTTAGCAAAAAATATTAATTAAACATTTTTTATAAATATTGTTCATTTCCATATAATACATTAATTTTGTCTATATTTGTGAAATCTGAATGTATTATCCGGTGACTTGGTCATTTGATTTCCTGATTGCTTGATGTCGAAGCTGCGTCGGAAGTTGGCAAAGCTACGCACTTCATGAGGAACTGTGTTTGGATTAGATATGTTTTGGTTGGAAAAAAAATCCTGCGCAAATATGTCCACAATCATAAAAACATCACTTTTTAAATCACTAAAATTTAAATATTAACTTTTGATTAGATTTTTATATTTTTTTAAATTACCCTTTGAAAGAGCTATCTAAAAAAAAAACTTTGGCTCGATTATAAATGTACTGGCATATCTCTAGGTCGAATTTTTTCAACTCTGTCAAACAACCTCCTAAAAAGTTCCTAATATTTTGAAAATTTTGCTTGTAAACTGAGATGGGTTTATTTTTCTATAAAATAATTATAAAATTTTATCATCTAGACAACAAATATAAAAAATTACAATTGAACTATAACTAAACCATTTTTTTAATCTATCAAGGCAAAATTCTCTAACTTTTTGAATGCTTTATAAAAAAATTAATTTTCTTAAATGTTATTAAAAATTTTTTTCAATTACCAAAAAATATTTTTGTTTATCTGAGAATATTTATACAATTTCGATAGGAGATCACACATACTTTTTATATTTACATTGGTTAAATTAAAATATAAATGGTCCGAGTAAACAGATTCAACATTTTCCACATATTCACTCAGTGCTTTTATAAACAAATCATTTGTACAAAATTTAAATTCTTAATAAATAAGATAAATTAATTATTTTGGCTTTTAATTAGTTTTTAGTCAAAACCTACCATTTAAAATGCCGATCCCCTTTTCACATGTTAAATTTAATTTAGCCATTTCGTTTAGAATATTTTTAATTATTAATAAAGAGTTTGTGAATGAATTTTCTTAAAAAAAGGTAAATAGTAAATTTTTTTTATTTATTTTAATAGTTAAACTATTTTTACCACAATAGATCTGCAATAATCTTCTAACCTGAAGTTCCAAATCAATCGACTCATCACTCAAAATCTAAAAAAATCATTACACAAAAATAAAAATTATTTTTTTTCTTACATTTAACACTCTTAGCTCTACTTCTTTGATTTGAGCTAATCGGTCATTTTTTTTGGTCAAAATTTTTGGCTTTGGCCTAAACAAAACTAATAATTTGTTCTGGAAAAATTGCTCAAAATTACAATTCTTTTGCGAAAGGAATTCCCCCTTTTAAATAGCTTATTTAAACTAATTAGATAAAACACAATTAGCTTACTCATCGCGTGTAGTCTTTGTAAATTGACAAACTTGATTTCTTTAGTCAGCTCTTCTGGGTCAAAATCAACATTGGGCGTATAACCTGTGGCAATAGTTTCATCACTATAAACTTGAATACAAAATTTCTAACAAGCTTTGGAAAAATGTTGTTCTAAGCTACTTATGGTCTGAGGCGTGATAGTTTTCCTATTTGGATCAGCATTTTTGTGGCAAATGAACAATTCGTCATCATCAATTACATCAGCATCAAAAGATGTATTAAACTCTGGTCTTTCCTTTTCCGAATGTATTTTCTGGTCATCCAAGTCATCGGATATTCTAAATTTCTTATTAGAACTTGAATTGGAATCTGCTTTTAAATTGGTATAATTTTTTTAAAATTTCAGCTACAAAATAAGTACCATCGAAGACTTCGGTTTCGATTTTTGCATCTATCTCTTGTGATAAAGCTCTTTTAGATGTCGAATTTTTATCTTTGACTATTTCTCCATTTACACTTGAATACAAGAAGACAAATTCATCCGAATCACTGTCACCAGCTGAATTGGATTCAACAAGTTGACTGGCATCTTGGCATTTTTCTCTGCTTGTTTCCAGTTCGATCATTTCCACTTGGCTCATATCTGTATCTTTGCTTTCAATACTAATATATGCAGGTGAGCTCATCTAAAAATTTTCAACTTTGAATAAAAAAGTATTTGTAAAAATTAGATTAAAAAATATTATAATTTTTATGAATTTTTTTGAATTGTAAATAATAAATATGCAAAATACCTTGGCGTATCCGTTGGAAATCAATTGGTTCCTCAAGTTGACTTTACTTAAACATCAAAAATTTAGGTCTAAGCCCTTTTTGTTTTAAAATATATGAATCTATAATTTTTTGGCCTTATTATATAATGATTTAGCATAAAAAAACTAGATAAATCAGACAAGCTAAGATAATTTTAATTTTTTTTTGTAAAAATTGTATTTAAAATTTATAATTAATTACTTGTTGAAAATTTCAACAATAATTTCTTCTTCAAAACATTTTCGTTCTAATTCATCATGCTTTAAGCAGTTAAGTTTATTCTTGGCCAATATGGATACATTAAGTCCATTCTGGCTCATTAATTTTCTAAAATAGTCAATTGATTCCGAGCTCCATTCGCCAGTTTCATCTTGAGGTTCCACATTTTTCAAACAGCACTTTTTAATTTGGGGCTCAAATTCATGGTAGAATTCTGGCAAGTCAGTCCTTATATCGTTTGGTGAATTTTCGACTATCAAAGACTCATCTAGCATACAAACCATTATTTTTTTCCTAAATAAGAATTTTTACTTGAAGAAATTTTTTATAAAAAATGACAAAAAATACAATTTTGTATCTATTGATATTATTTTAGATCGTTTCCAGAACAAGTTTTCATCTTGAAAATTATCTTTGGCATTTTTGATGAGCACATTTTGTCCTATGCTTAATTCATCCGGAGTCGAAGGATATTTTCCAAAATTTCTCCGGCACCAATCGTTTAATTTCAATTGAAATGAAAAAAAATTATTAAAATCGTGAACTTGATTAATATCTTAATTAGTTTTAATTTTACAAAACCAAAATAGACTCACTTTGACCAATAATTGCCTCAAAATTCCACGGAGTTTTAACACACTTTGGAATAATAAACAATTTAATTTTATTTTCTAGCATTTTTTTTTCAAATTAGATTAAACAAAATTAAAATTTAAGTATTTTAGACTTGATTAATTTTACAAAATTAATATAACATTTTATGCTAATTTTGAATAAAGAAGATTAGAAGTTTGGTCAAAAAAAAGTACTTAAAAAATATGCCAAATTATTTGTTATAAATAAGTACATTGTAAAATTATCTAAAATTATATATTAAATTAATTTAATTTTATAAAATTTATAAGTTTTATTTTAATAAATATTAACTAAATATAATTTTAAATTAATTGATTTATTTTATTTTTTCAAAATTGGCGCCAAAATTTGAAATTTATTTTACTTGAAATATCAAAAACTTCGATGATTTTTGTTCAAAATTTCTCAACAAATACAATTAAGTTCGGTATTAGAACTTTGACTATCTTTGCATGCATTCAACTATATTTAATAATTTTTTATAAGCTCTCTATTTTATAAGCTGTACAATTCTTAGACATTAAGTTAAATTTAGCACTAAATTTATTTAAAACGGTGTTGTTCGAATACTAAAATATCGTTCTCAGTCTATCTCTTTCACTCAGAATGTCTGCATTACAGTATTCCGCACTTCAGAACCATTATGAACTGCATGAAACAATCGGCTCTGGTCAATATATTTTAAAAAAATTTTAAAATAAAATTTTTAATTTGTATTTCTTAACAGGCGGTTTTGCCAAAGTAAAACTTGCCACTCATCTCCTCACTGGAGAAAAGGTGGCTATCAAAATAATGGACAAAAAAGCCCTTGGGGTAATTTGAAACCAATTTTGGGACAAATTTTAAGAATCTTTTTAAGGATGATTTGCCAAGGGTTAAGATAGAAATTAATGCTATGAAAGAGCTGCGTCATCAACACATATGCCAATTGATGCAAGTTATCGAGACCGAGGAAAAGATTTTTATGATACTGGAAGTAAGAATTTTTGGTTAAAATTTCCATTCTTCATTTCCTAAGTCATTAGACATTAACTTATTAAAAAATGTTAATTAATTTTAATAAAAAGCCTTCCTAATTACTTGAACAAATAAATTAAAAGTTATAAAATCTGACATTTCCAAATGACCAATCTAGTCAATTATTTAGCCATTTTTTTTTATTTAATAATTAAAAGTTCTATTAAATTAAATTAAACCAATTTTAAGTATTGTCCCGGTGGTGAACTTTTTGATTACATTGTGGCAAAAGATAGGCTTAGTGAATCGGAAGCACGTTTCTTTTTTAGGCAAATAATTGCCGCCTTGTCTTACATCCATTCCAAAGGCTACGCTCACAGAGACCTTAAACCAGAAAATTTGTTGCTTGATGACAACCAATGTTTGAAATTAATTGATTTTGGTCTCTGTGCCAAACCAAAAGGCGGCATGGACCATTTGTTGAGCACATGTTGTGGATCGCCAGCCTACGCTGCACCTGAGTTGATTTGTGGCAGGAATTATTTGGGCGCTGAAGCAGATCTATGGAGTATGGGAGTCCTATTGTATGCTTTGCTCTGCGGCTATTTGCCCTTTGACGATGACAACATTAACTTGTTATACAAAAAAATACAAAGCGGAAAATACGAACTGCCATCTTGGCTTTCACAAGACAGCATTACTTTACTAAATGATTTGTTACAGATAGATCCAAAGAGAAGAATTACCATGCAACAATTGGTTTATCATCCGTGGGTTCTGAAAGGCTACAGTTCCTCAGTTGATTGGCAAACTCGGTACTATTTCAAAGACCTGGACCGGGAATGTATCACAGAAATTTCCCTTTACTTTAATAAATCAATCAAGGATATCAGTGACCATTTACAGCTATGGAACTATGATTTTCTAACAGCAACATACTTTTTGCTACTTTTTATGAAAATGCAGGGCAAACATCCCAAGATAAGGCCAAATATGAAAAAATACAGCCAGTTTATAAACTTTGCTACATGTACTCAAAGCTCAGCCGTATCCAATCCAATAGTATCTATGCCGCCATTGCCAACTAGTCAGCAAATAAATGCCAATAGGATATTGGTTGAAAAACAACTGGCTTCTTTGAGCTGCAATGGAACAACACCAAAATCACCAAGCGTTAAAGACTCAACCAAGACAAGATCGAATCGGACAAATAATGAAAATTCACATACACATACGGCCACTCCTCATACCAAAGTTGGAGTAAATATGAGCACAAGTTCGGCCCAGAAAGCCAAACAGCTCATTTTCGATTGTAAGACTGGTAAAGCCAAGACAGCAACACCAAGTAAATCGACCAAAATCCCCATACCTGATTCAAATGTGGCTAGAGTAAAGCAAGAC
The DNA here is from genome assembly GCA_016802295.1 of Brachionus rotundiformis. Classification (NCBI taxonomy): domain Eukaryota; kingdom Metazoa; phylum Rotifera; class Eurotatoria; order Ploima; family Brachionidae; genus Brachionus; species Brachionus rotundiformis. The sequence continues at coordinate 256,406 of JAESIW010000136.1, forward strand.
CGATCGCCATTGTCCTCAGCTTCGACCTCATCTGCTTCGTCGTCCTCGTCCGAATCTCTTTCTGTCTCATCTTCTTATTCAGTTACTTCCAATGGTCAGGATTCGAGCAATTTTGTCATGTCTAGCCGCATATCCAAAAATAAAAATAAGTAATTAATTAAATAAAATTATTTTTTATTAATTAAAAATAAAAATTTGATTAGAAATGAGCATAGTGGAACGCCTAAAAAAGAAGTTAACTCGGCACATTCGTCCCGGCTCACATCTAACAACCAAGACATATTTATTCCACCAAAAACTCCAGTTAGATCAAAGACTAGAGAAACTCAGTACACAACGCCATCAAAATTGGTTTCCAAATCTGGTAATTAAAATTCAATCACTTTTAGAAATTAATTTATTTTTATTTTTTTTAAAAGATTCAATGAAAATAAAAGTAACCCCATCAAAATCAATGGACTCGGACTTGAATGTTTTTTCACCCAGCACCCCTGCCAGAAAGTACTACTTGGTCAATTATTTACAAATATTAATCTTGAAAATTTAAGGTCCCAATCGGTGGACAATGAGCTCAACCGAATGGACACTCCGAACAAAAAAACCCCTGTATTTGGCAGCATTGAGCGAGGCTTGGACAAGGTGAAAACAATTTTCACTCCAAGAAAGCGCTTGACCACTTTGGAAACACCACGCAAAGCCAGAGATACTTGCAATATCACAATTGTGAACAATCTTAATCCGGAAATAATAATGGAAGAGCTCATAAATGTGATCAGTTCCAAGCATTTGTTATACGAAAGAAAGGGGTCAGAATTTATTTACTTAATTAAATAATAAAATTTTCTTTTGCTTTTTTTTTTAATTAATTAAAATTAAGATTTTCGCTACGGATCAGTGTGTATGACGACTGGGGTCGGGTCAAATTAGCCTTCGATCTCGAAGTGGTACAATTGAAAACAAAACAATTGGGAATTAGGCGAAAAAGAGTCAAAGGAGATACATGGCACTACAAAAAGTATTGTGAAGATGTCATCAGATCGGCCAATATAACATCTAATTATTCAAATGCGGTCAATATTCCAAATCAATCAGCACTTGGACAAAGCTATGGCGCCGGATCCAGTCCTGGTGAAAACACATTTCAGAATAGTATGCACAATAGTTATCAGCAAATTATACCTACTCAAGCTCAATGAGTATTTTTTTTGTTATTTTTTATACATTAAATTTTATAAGTTTTTAATTACATTGTAAATTTATTTAATTTTTATGACTTGGTAAAACAAATGGTTAAAATGTTTTTTATTTCACTCAAATCAAGTGAATATATAATAATGAAATATTAATGTAAATTAATCTATTAAAAAAAAATATTTCTATTACTTTATTATTTTTTTGAGATAATCTTTTAGCATCTTTGCAAATTTATTTCAATTTGATTATGAGGCTTTTTTGTTTGTATTAAAATAAATTGTAATTTTTTATCAAATGGCTTTAATTTTATTGGAATTCTATTTTTTTTTAAATAAAATTTTAAAATAATTCCGTTTCAATTCATATTTGGGAATGAATTTAAAAAAATTAAATTTATATTTGAATAATAAAGCTTTTATTAACAAAAAAATTTGAATATTTTACGATTTTTTGAATCGTTGGGTTTTTTTCACAAAATACTGATATAATTTATCATCTTTTCTGGCAAATTTTGAATATGGATGCTGATGTTGTGTCATTCGGACATCTTTGATCCAATCATTGTACAATACTTTAAATTTGTTATAAAAATTATTCACTTTTGAATAATAGACTGTTTCTTTTCGGCTATTTTGACCAAATTTTTCCTAAAAAATTCAAAATTTCAGCAAAAAAATCCAATTAATAAATTAATTCATACCATTTTAATAAGATCTTTTTTCATATTTTCAATGTCCAATTCAATTTTATCTTTTAATCTCTGATCAATTTTAACATCTTGCTCCTTGATAAACGAAAACAGATATGACAAATAGTTTAAATCCTTTTTAAAACGTCCAGTTGAATATAGGGTACTAATTATGAACATATTTAGTTTAAAATTCATTTCCTTTAGTTTAAAATTATTATTTTTTCATCTATTGGAAAAAAATTACTTTCATATCAGTCAAAAATTGTACTAAAAGATCATAAGTATTTATTCCGTAGGCTAGACAACCAAAAGTGACAATGTTAGGTGACAAGTTATTCTTTTGCATTAATTCAAACGCCTCATCGACCTGAATTTTTTCCTTCCTGGTTATTCTGCGCTTAATTAGCAAATTTATGAGGTCAATATTTGGTCTAATACCAAATTGTTCCATGGCACTTAATAACTTTTCTTCATTTTCCAAGTCATTTGGCAATAGCTTATTACAAAATGTTAATTAATTTTAATAAAAAAAAAAAAAACCTTCCCAATTACTTGAACAATTAAATTAAAAGTTTTAAAATCTGGCACAACTCTGTGAGATGTCATGGACTTTAGAACACCTTCCAATCCATCCAGCATCTCAAAATGACCATTTGGACTGTCCATTTGATGTGTTACATAGTCAAATATTTCTCTTTCCAAGTTGTCTCTAAAACGAGTGAGCAATGAATCAAAATTTTGAGCCAGAATAAGGCTTTTTATCTCTGGTCTAAAGCTGCTTATACCCTCTAGAAGTTCTGCTTTGTCTACATTACTTTTAATGTCTTGCCACCATTCTAAATTTCTAATCTTGTTTTCTAGTGATTTACCAATGATCCTTAGATCGTCAATAACATGAACTTGGTCTTCTTCTATCTTAATTATGGAATCTGCTTCTTGGTCTATTTTATCAATAGTGCTTTTGTTTATAAGACAAATTTTTTCATGATTTGCTTCTATTTGAGTATTGTTTGAACTATTTGATAAGAATTCAAAATCTTGGTCTGAAAACTGCTTATATTCAGTGGTATCTGGCGGGAAAATATTTTTATTTTCATTGGTAACAATTGGTCTCTCATTCCTAGACTTAGAGTCAACAAGATTTTTTTTTGAACCTATGGTACAATCGTTTGCCGCTTTTAGCATTAGATTGTACGAGTTTAAGTCTGGTTTTATTTTAAGCTTGAGTGCGGTTTGCCAAGCCATGAGCGCATACCGAAACCCATACTCTGGCTTACTTATACAAGCACATAATAAGTTGTTAATTATATCTACATCAGGCTTTATTTTGTTATAGATCATTTCATCTACAGCATTAAATGCTTCATAAACTGCACCTGATTTTCCATAAGCGGAAATCATGGCTGCATAGTTTTTCAAATTCGGCGTTATTTGCCGATGTTTTAGGTAAAAGCGTATCGAATCACATTTTCGTATAGAATACTCTTTCCATGGTGAATTGGCACATGATTGAAACAAAATAGTTATAATTTGATGAAGTTTGGTAACATTTTTGCTCTCGTTCCAATCATCATCTCGGCTAGATGTTATCTTTTGTTATTTTTTTAGATTATATTAATGATAAAATTTCATAGATTACTTTTTTAAATAATTCAAAAACCATGTGAGTATATCCTAGTTTGGCTAAAGGCCTCATAATGGTTTTATAAAGCCACAACGTAGGCTTGTAGCGATCTTTGTCTATCATTTCTATGAAAAAAACATCTAAAGCCTCTTTTATTTTGCCACTGTTGACCAACTCATTTATTTTATGACCATAATACTGTTCAGTATTCGGTCTATCTTCATTTGACAAACGAATATGGTTTAAAATTTTATCATACTGCTGCTCGATAGGATCCACTTTATTGCTTATTTTTGATTCATGAGATAATTTTATAAAATCTAGCTTCTCTCTTAACATTATTTATTTAAAAAATTTTAATTTTTAATCTTTACTTAAATTAATTACGGATCTTTCAAACTCTCGGACAATGTCCCAAAAGTATCCTCTGTGTTATCCAAATTAATTTTTTCAAAACCATTTTGAATTGAGATATTTTTCGCTTTTGAATCCAGCTCGGCATATTTGCTGCCGATTCCAAAAGTATCATTGTTCTCAGAGTGGCTGGATCTAATTGAAGGGTAGATGATTGTTCGATCTCGAATGAGCAATTTATAAAGATGGCTAATTCCTGTTTGCTTTTTTGCCAAAGAGTTAAATAAAATATTCATTTTAAAAATTAATTTTAAATTATTAGAATATGTTATTAAATAAAAATTAAAAAAAAAATCATCTTAAATATAAGTTAACATTTCAACTGATCAATTTTATTTTATTTTATTTTTTTAATAAAAGTAATTAAAATGTTTAATGATAAATAAAATTGTTTATTTTATTTTTATCTCTATTCACTCATACCAATTGAACATGTGTCATTGATCCTGTTAAGTTTTAATTCTTGAATATGGTTTTTATTCTAAAAGAATAATTTATAACAAAATATTCATTAATTTTTAAATTTTACAAAAAGATATTGATGTTTGAGCAACCGAATTGATTTTCGATAAGCCGTAAATATCTTCAATGTTGAATATATTAAAACTCTAAATAATTTACCAAATTTATCAAAATTTACCAAATTAATGGATTTAAAATTTACTTACCCTAGAGTAAATATGATAAGAGCTAAAAACCCATCAGAAAATATCACTTGAAACACAAACCCAATGCTTTTCAATTTAAGGAAAATATTCTTTAACTCAATTAAATAATCAATAGGTTTGGGATAATTTGGAATATCAAAAGGGCCACAAGTTTTAGAAGATTCTAGTCTTAGAATTAATAGATATTAATAAAGTACCAAATAAAATTTAATTTTACTCAAAAATAAGAGCATCAATAGATAAAGCTAAAAATATTGATAATAAAGTAAGGAGCAGCATTGTGGTTTCATTATGGTGCATCGTATCATAATTTTTGGGTGAATTATAAAATAATTTGACAGCAAACTAAAAAAGTTATTAAAATGTTGATCTATTTAGATTTAAAATTTGTTACCAGTCTATTGATGAATAAAATTAATGAATATATACAAAAAACAAGTCCAAAATAGGGAGAAAAATAAAGCCCAATCCAACAGATAAACTGAACAAAAAGAATATTAATGCTGTAATAAGAAATGTTCAAGGAAATCTCCTTTAGTCTAAAAAATTTTAAAATTATTTTCCTTTAAATAAAAATGGTTCGAAAAACAGAATTAACTTTTATATAATGATGTTACCGATAAAAAAGCATCAATAAAAAATCCAGAAAAAATGATATTAAAAAATCAAAAAACAAAAATGTATATATTTGTTTGGCAAATTCATCTTCCCAGCACTTTTTTTAAATAAAAATTAAAACTAAAAGAGACAATACTATTAATCAAAATGGTAATACTTCATTTCTATTAATAAATACATACGAAATGACCAGACCGAACAGGACTAGCTGCAAAAAATACATTCTAAAAAAGAAAATTATTTTTGAAATTTATTAAATTGATAAATTGACCTTATTAAATTTAATTTTGTTTCAAATGATTTGGGTGAATTTTCTATCTTTGAGAGAAATTTGCAGATAAAAGGGGTCAAATAGTTGAAGATTGCCATCACTGCTGCCAATATAATCCTTCTTTGGCTAACAAATTCATCAATTTTCTTAAAAAACAAATCAATATTGTGCTAAAATATGCATTTATTTTTTCAAAATTAAACCAACATTAAATAAATCAAATATTTTTATTTGTAGCAGACCGTACAAACTGCTACCAAGTACAATTAGAAACAAAAAGTTGACAGCAATGACCCTCATTAGTTTAAGTTGAATTTTTTTGCCAATTTTCAAAAGCTAAAATAGCATTAAAACACTTCCTGTTATCTTTTAGTGATAAATTAATTACTTTTAGACGATTGCATAATTGTATTTGCTTTTTTTTAATAAATTTTCCATCATTTGAATAGTATGGCCATGAACAAAAAATGGTCGATGAAAAAATATTCAAATGCTGAATTCGAATCTTTCGAATATACCAATTACTAATTGACTTGATCACTCTTTACATTTATTTATATTATTAATTTATTAGATTTATGGACCAAAAAAAAATTAATTAATTAATTACGCAGATCCTATTAACAAGATCCAAATGATGAAAAAGACAATTAAACTCAAGAGATAAGCATTCTGTAGACTGTATTTTAACCTGTAGCCAAAGTCTCTGTCCTCATCTCCTGGAAAACATCCGTACACAATTATGTTCAAAAATTCGCTCTTCTAAAACCACAAATTCACTTTAGCTTTACTTAAGATAAGCTCTTTTTTATCATACCTGAAGCAAAGAGCTCACATTGAACCTTTCAAAATCAACCAAACTCTTAAGACAATAGGAGTTTCTAACTATTTGGTCATCGTTTACCATGTCATCTACAATCAAGTAATTCTTTGACCAATAGATGATATGTGGAATGCACACAAAGCAAAAAATAATTGGAAAATAGGTCAAAATAGTCCAGCTTAATAACCAATCTGAGTAGATAAAGTAGGAGGCAGTTTCATGTCCAAGTGATTTCAGAATCGAATTACTCAATTTTTTGAAAAAGAATGATAACGTCTTATCTTCATTTGCAGAATTTAATAATTCTTTTCCAGGAATCTTTAAAAGTAAATTATCTAAATATTAATTTTATTTTCATTTTTATTATTTATTTTTGATTGAAAAATTATCCTCAATTTTAAAATTTAAGTAGAATAATACAAATAAAAATTTACTTTATTTGATTGTTTTTTACTTTTTAAAAAGTTTAGGTATTTTTTATTCTTCTCATAAATCTGGCGCTTTACATCCAAGTCAAGAGGCTGTTTTCTAATGTAATTAATGGCATCATTATAATCCTTAATCTTTTGCAAATCTTGCTGGAAAATTTTGTAATCTATTTCTCTTCTCATTGTTTCTTCATTTAAAATTTAAAATCAAAAATCTTAATTAAATTATGAGTAATATAATGGCAAGTAAAATGTTGATAATTTAATTATATCACGAATTGTGTCTAAAATATCTTAAAAATTACTTCTATAAAGTAATTATTGACTTGAAATTTTGATAAAATTGTTTTCCTTTTTAAATTGTATTATCTTTGGTAAAAAAAAATAATAAAACATTTTTTTTATAATTTTATTAAGCTTAAATAATTTTTATATTTTAACTTCATCTGATAAATTTATTTTTAAAAGACAAAATTTTTGTGTAAAGCTTTCGATTAAACTCGAATCAAGTTGCTTCATAGCTCTCCAGTACAAACCAGCAATTTCCTGGCTCTGTTTTTTATTCTGCTTAAAACTTATATAATCGATCCATAAATCAACCAATTCTGTTCCAAAATGGAGCAAAGCGTCCTCATACGCACTTTCTACTTGCCTATCATCCTGTCTCGTTTTTTCTATTTCAGCATATTTTAGATAAAATTCAGGAGAATATGGTGGAACTTGACGCAAATTGGTGTAAATTTCTTTGAGCTTAGTCTCATCAATTTTATCCGCCCATTCCAAGTACTTCAGTCTTGCCATAGTCGAGATCTCTTGTCTCATGACACACGAGCCTTTTTGCAGCAGTTTTTCTGTGTTTTCTGACTGATTGGCCAGCGACCAGTCTATAATTGTTTGCCACAATTCCACACTTTCATTTTGTTTTACATTATCAATCGATTTTTGAAATATTTCATATATTTTATCACTTGTGACATTTTTGCTTAAATTTAATTGTAAATAAAATGTCCACAAATCTTTATTTGCCTTGAAAATAGATAAATATTTTTCTGTTTTTTCAATAGCTTGATCAATTTTTTTAAAATTTATCATATAACGAATCCATTCAATTATATAATCTACAGATATATCAAATTTGGTCTCTGCTTTGCTCAAAGCATCATTTAATCTTTCAAACCTCTTTAAGGATAATTAAATTTTTTATTTAATTTGTTTACAATATATAAAAATTACCTCATCGTTTAGGTATTGAGAATTAAGATTAAGTCGCTCAATTAGGAAGTCAATGTAAATTAAATACATTTCTTTAGTATCTAAATTAGCCAATGATTCCAAAAAAGATTGGTTGGCTTTTTCTTCGAGCTCGGCGATTGTAAAATCTAAAAACAAAATTTAACTTTAAATTGAAATTGAAAAATTATCTTTTAAGCTTAAACAGTACCTGCTATTTGACCAGATTGTGCACATTTGGTCAAAATTTCTGCTTCTTCAAGTAAATGTCTTCGAGCTAAAACATTTTGGGTCTTTGGCAATTTTTTTAATGACTCATCTTCACACAAACTTTTCAAAATGAAAATTAATTATCTTTTTTTTTTAAACAAAGGCGATAATTAGCTTAAAAGTATAACTTTAAACCAACATAAACAATTAAACAATAGATAATGATAATAATATCAAATAAATGACCAGAATAGTGGCTGGAACAGAAAGGAGATAATGGTTGCTACACATGTCTCTGTAATAGTGGTTTAGTTAATCACTCTGATCACTAATTTAGATGTGGATTTACCAAATAATTGAAGCCAATTTTCAAGAAAATAAATTAAAAAATTATTAATAATAATCTTTGGCTACGTTAATGGAGTAGTTGAATAAAAACAGTAATCCTAGAAGTATCTCAAGTTATAACTTATTTAAACACCAAGCATAAGAATCCTTAGCAAATTTTTTAACTCTAATATTTTTTACTGTTTGAAAAAATTAAAAAAGATAATTTTTCGATTGTAAAATATCTTATAATTTGTGATTTTAATTTGGAAATATTTTTAGATATGCTTCATACCTGTTGTACATCAAATCTACCAATTTTTTGGTAAAATTAAATTCGTTTGCTACCAAAATGAATGAATTGATCAAATCAGGCGCATCTTCTTAAAATAATAGAATAAAAATAAACTAAGATAAATTTTTTAATTTAATAAGTTAATTTAAAAAAAACCTTTAAATTCTTTAATTGCATTTTGAAATATAATTTCCGCAATTTTACAGTTCAAAATGGCATCTTCTACCTTTGACTAAGAAAATAATTACTTAAATAAATTAACACAAATTACAATATTTACAATCGGCTCAGATGAATTTTCACCAGACTCAATTTTAATCCCAAGAAGGTCTTTTCGCTTCATTATAACTTCAACACAAAGCAACTCCATTTTAAAATACTAAAAATTTTTAAAATAAAAGTCAAATTTTTTTGTATAAATTTTTGGCCAACTTCTATCCAAAGTTTCTTGTTATTTGGAATAAATCTAATAGCTCGTTGAAACAGATTTCTGGCTGTTTCGATTGATTCATTGGCTTCAAATTCAAATTTAGCTGCCATAATCCATAAATCTTAAAAAAAGATAATTATTTTAATAAATTTAGATTAGAGCTGAAAATACTTGGCTTTTTGTTGTGGGTCTGTAACATGGTAGTGTAAATTTTGCTCACTCTCTCCTTATCATGCTAGAATAAAAATATTAGTCTCGTCAATTTTTAGTTACCATTTGATTACATTTTTTTTGGCAAAGTCTGCATAAGTTAACCAAAGTTTAACATCACCATTAAATCTAAAACAGGCAATCTAGAAAATAAAATTTTAGACTTAAACTAATCTAACCAAAAGGTTTTTTTACTCTGAATAGTTTATATATTCGGAGAACAATTTCCTTTTCTATTTCATCTTTACCAAGTTCAATACCATTTTTCTTAAGAGTAATGTTAGATCAATGAAAAAAGAAAATAACCTTAAAAAGCTACTTCTCTTCTGAGTTTAATTAATTGAAGAACTCCAATCTCGTATTGTATGTATTGTAGGTAAACTTCTTTTTCTTTGGTACGTCGCTGCATTTTATATTCATATCTTTTTCTTTTCTTCATTATGGCACGAGCTTCATCGGTTGAGAAAAGACCAATTTTCCGCATCTTTTCAACCTCAACAAGCATTTCTTCAATGCCTCTTTGAGCAAATTCAGCCATGATGTCCAAACAACAAAGTTATAAATTGATTTATTTAAGATTTATTTTTTATTTTTAAAATTAAAAAATTTATGAAGAAATAATATCGCACATGGGCTCATATATCTATAATTAACAATTATTTTCACAAATCGATCAAAATATATTTAACAATTTCGCATTATTTTAAATAAAGAATAATTTTCACAAATATTAAAGATATTTACAATTTAAAATTAAGAAATATAAATATTAGAATGGATCTAAATTCATGGTATAATCAGATGTCTGAATTATTATTATTAGAACAATATGCAGATCCCCAAAAAGTATGTGAAGCAATTAAGTTGTGCAATTAATTTTTAAAAGATAATAATTAATATTTATAATTTTCGAATAAAATTTTTTTAAATTTTGTCCAAATTTTAAATGCTCATTCTTAGGTATTAATTAAAATTTAATAAACAGTTAACTATTAAGTAATAAAAAAAAAGCCTAGAACACCCGGTATTCCCAGGCGGTCACCCATCCAAGTACTAACCGGGCTCGACGTTGCTTAACTTCGGTGATCGGACGAGAACCGGTGCATTCAACGTGATATGGTCCTAGGCATTTAATTACCATCTTAAAAGCACTCTTAATTTTAATCTTTGCTTCTTTGGGATTGTTGGAAAGAAGAGTCTTTCCAAATAAACGGCTGGTCAAAAATGGTTGTCCGTTCACCAGTTTAGAAAAAAAATGGTGAACGGACAATGATGAAATAGTGAAATTTTGAGGATTTACAGCTTTTTCTATAGTTTTTAAAATTGATATTTTTATAAAGCTTTCTTTTCAAAATTAGTTCACCATAGGCTACCTGCGACCTAGGTTGTCCTCACAAGACACCATATATAAGTTGCAGGTTTTAAATATATAATTTTGTAGAAAATTTTTTATGATTAAATTGAGCTATAAATATATATTTTTTGTCTAGTTTTCGAGAAGATACAATCAAAAACACCAAAAAATGACCATTGTTCCAAAATATACAAAACTTTACTGTTCAGTTATTTTATATCAAAATAAAGTTTAAGTTTTGAGCTTTTAAAACAATTATTTTAATCAGTAACTTACTCTTGTTCTCTAGAAAATTTTCAGTTAAATGATATCTATCACTAAAGCTTAAAAATACTGAAAACCAAGACTCAAAGAAAAGATTTTACTTTAAAGATATATATTTAAAAGCTTAAATTCAATTATATAAGGAAAAAAAGGTGTAGATCCTCAAAATTTCACTATTATATCATTATCCATTCACCAATTTTTTTCTAAATGAATTTTAAGACAACCTTTTTTGGCCAACCGTTATTTTAATAAGGATTATTATCAAATGGGTATTTATATTAATTATTTGGCTGTAAAAATAATATTTTTTGGGTATTTATTTTTTGCCAAATTTATAGAAAAAGAAATAAAAACTGGTTACATAAAAATTATTGTGGAGTATTATAAAAATGGTACTGATTTAGCTATTAATGGATGACTGACATCTTTTAGTATAATAGCCATACCAACAACATGCTTGCATATATATTCTTCAAGAAAACCAGGACAAGTGCATTTAGCCTGTTTCCAATCTTGACAATTGTCTCTATCAAGACACCATATATTAATTGACTTCACAAAATGATCAAAAGTCGTGAATTATTCAGATCGATAACGCTTAAATTCGGAATCAGTAATCTTATTAAAATCATCTGAAGGAATATAAAACTTATCATCAATTTCGATTCTTTAGCCCATTTGTAAGATTTGGTCCACAAATTAAGGAAAATAGTTGGTTCTAAAATAGACTGTTTATAATTAATATTAGATGGATCGCGATAACTGGCTTAAGGATAACCTATTATGGAATGTTTTTTGATCCTTAATAACTCTATTAGTAGCTTCTAATGCATTATTTGTACTTGGAACAAGTAAATGGGCACCTTCAAACCATTCTGAATGGAAATTAATGCATTCCTTAAAAAAATTAATCGAAAAAATCTTTGATGGATGAGTTAGTCTCAATGTTTTTTTTCCATTTTTTTGGTTCCTAACTCAAGCATTTCACGAGTTGGCGATATCTGGATATAATTTATGTCCAATTTTTATGGTAACAAAATTCATTCTTTTTCCAAAAATAAATCCTAATCTTTAATGATTATAGCTTTTTCAAGTTGTATAAAAATCCAATTTATGTGGTAACACAATAAAATTTAGCCTAAAAATAAAAAAAAATCGAGAAAATATGATTTTTTTAGAATTAATTTATCATATATGAATTTAAATGAAAGTTGCGCTGAATACTTTTTGATTTTGGTCAATCTTAAAAGCATTTAAATTCAGAGAGATAGGTATTTAAAATTTGATTTAATAAGCTTTTAATAAAAAATTGTCTTTAAGCCATTTTTTCCACCAAAAAAGGTCATTTATTGTTTATTATTTATTTTTAAAAATAATCTTGATCATCTGAATCATTATTCCTTTCTTCATTAAAAGTTTCCATCTCAATTTCAATATTTGTCATGATTACATTTTTCGATTTAATTCTATTTTTTATATTCACTTTGTTAGAATAAATTGTTTTTATTTTGTGCTCCATCCTTTTCTATGATAAAATTTTATCAAAAGTAAAAATCATTTCAATTGATTTACATCTTCAATTTCCGCTTTCAAAAATTTAACAGTCCTCTTGTAAGTAATCATTATTTTTATCATACTGAAAGTTATAACACTTAATTTGTTAAAAAAAAATAATTTTCTCTTATTTAAAAAGTATTTAATTAATACCATAGTAGGAAAATGACAAAAGAAATGAATCCTGGTGACAAAAACAATCGAATTCCCAGTCCAATATATTTTACTTCAAACATATAATTTTTGAAAGCAATTAAATAATCATAAGGCTTTGGTAAAATTTCTTGATTAAAAGGTCCACATGTTTTTGAAGACTTGGAACTAAAGAAAAAATATTTTTTTTGAAAATTTAACTTTTTAATTAAAATCTAACCTAAAACAAAATGTACCCAGAAAAACTATTCCAATAGAAATGCTTAAAAGTGTGATCATAATAACATAGGTTTCAATATTAACAGAATTATCTGATTTGGAAGAAGGTTTGTAGAATTTTTTTACAATTATCTTTTGAGAATAAAGATTTAAAATTCAATAATAATCAATTGAAAAATTACCACTCTTGTTAAAAATATTAAAAAGTAGGAAAATATACAAATAAGGCCTAAATATGGGGAAAAGTATAATCCAACCCACATAAGAAAATATGAAAAAGTTGTATTAGCAGTATAAAATGAATTATTAAAGATAACTTCCTTTCTTGTAAACAATCTTAAAATTGAAAAAAAAATTATTTCAAAATAAATAAATTATATTTTAAAAAAATATATACTAACAAGTAAAAAGGTGTTATGATGATATCCAAAATTGATGCTAAAAAGTCAAAAAGAATAAAGAAATAAATTTGTTTGGCAAATTCATCTTCCCAGCACTTTTTTTAAAATAAAAATCAAAACAAAAAGACACAATATTATTAATCAAAATGGTAATACTTCATTTCTATTAATAAATACATACGAAATGACCAGACCGAACAGGACTAGCTGCAAAAAATACATTCTAAAAGAGAAAATTATTTAAATTAATTAAAATTGATAAATTCACCTTATTAAATTTAATTTTGTTTCAAATGATTTGGGTGAATTTTCTATCTTTGAGAGAAGTTTGCAGATAAAAGGGCTAAAATAGTTGAAGATTGCCATCACTGCTGCCAATATAACTCTTCTTTGGCTAACAAATTCATCAATTTTCTTAAAAAACAAATCAATATTGTGCTAAAATATGCATTTATTTTTTCAAAATTAAACCAACATTAAATAAATCAAATATTTTTATTTGTAGCAGTCCGTACAAACTGCTACCAAGTACAATTAGGAACAAAAAGTTGACAGCAATGACCCTCATTAGTTTAAGTTGAATTTTTTTGCCAATTTTCAAAAGCTAAAATAGCATTAAAACACTTCCTGTTATCTTTTAGTGATAAATTAATTACTTTTAGACGATTGCATAATTGTATTTGCTTTTTTTTAATAAATTTTCCATCATTTGAATAGTATGGCCATGAACAAAAAATGGTCGATGAAAAAATATTCAAATGCTGAATTCGAATCTTTCGAATATACCAATTACTAATTGACTTGATCACTCTTTACATTTATTTATATTATTAATTTATTAGATTTATGGACCAAAAAAAAATTAATTAATTAATTACGCAGATCCTATTAACAAGATCCAAATGATGAAAAAGACAATTAAACTCAAGAGATAAGCATTCTGTAGACTGTATTTTAACCTGTAGCCAAAGTCTCTGTCCTCATCTCCTGGAAAACATTCGTACACAATTATGTTCAAAAATTCGCTCTTCTAAAACCACAAATTCACTTTAGCTTTAATTAAGATAAGCTCTTTTTTATCATACCTGAAGCAAAGAGCTCACATTGAACCTATCAAAATCAACCAGACTCTTAAGACAATAGGAGTTTCTAACTATTTGGTCATCGTTTACCATGTCATCTACAATCAAGTAATTCTTTGACCAATAGATGATATGTGGAATGCACACAAAGCAAAAAATAATTGGAAAATAGGTCAAAATAGTCCAGCTTAGTAACCAATCTGAGTAGATAAAATATGAGGCAGTTTCATGTCCAAGTGATTTCAGAATCGAATTACTCAATTTTTTGAAAAAGAATGATAATGTCTTATTTGCTTTAACTGATTTGGTAAACAATGCTTTGAATGACTTGTAATGTAAAAAGATACTTAATTATTTTTTTTTCAAATATGACGGTTACCTCTTTTAAATATGTCGTGTTATCTTTTTTCAAATTTTCCAATTCTTTTCCAAATTTAGATACTATAATTCTCTTTTCTGATATTTTTATCGGAAGAGATTTGATAAAATCTATCGCAGAACTGTAGTTAGAGAATTTTTGCAAATTATCACCAATTTCTTTTAGATCAAAACCTGAATCATTTACCATTTTATTTCAAAAATTGTTTAAACATATAATCAAAAAATCAAAATTTAAAAATGATCTTATTATTTATTTAAAACATTAATTTTATTTAAAATGTTAAATGCTTAATAGATTACCTCTAGTTTAAATTAATATTTCTCTAATTATATTTATTAATCATTCTAAGTTCAAAATTTTTTCATTAAATTACAAAGATAAAAAGAGTTTTTACCTTATTTTTGTCTATTTTTAATATTGATTATATAATCAAAATGAAGATAAATTTTTATCTATAAAAGTTTTCTTGTGATTAATCAAAATTACTTTTACGTGATATTTCTCTTTAAATAAAGACGAATTATTAATTATTTCAAAACTTTTTTTAATCATGTTAAATAAAATATTGTCTTTTATTATTTTCTCAGCAATAGGTAAAATTTCCCTAGTTTTGAAAATATCAATTAAAATATTCGTATTTTAAAGCTGTCTATTCGAGTCAGGCTGTTGATACCAGAGCTGAAACCTGTAAACTTTGCACTCATGTTCTTGGAGCTGCCCAAAACTTGCTGAATCAAAACAGAACAGAAGTAAATTTAATTGTAGATAAAAAAAATTCAATATTTACAATCTATTTTAGGCCAGTATAATTAAATTAATTAGAGAAGACGTGTGTAGGAGACTTGGATCGTTGTCCGAACCATGTATGCAATATGTTGATGCATATGGACAAGTTGCCTTGCAGGAACTTGCTCTTAATATAGTAATTTGTTTTTATATTGTAATTTTTATATCAATAAAATTGAATATCAAGAATCCGGCTGATATTTGTGCCAAAGTTGGTATTTGCGGGCCTAAATTGGATAAGTTACCCAATCCTGAAGACATCAGAACAGTCTCAATAGTATTTTGTTTTTTACTTTGGCGCCAAAAAGATTATTTATTTTTTACCAGAATCCTAAAAGTGGTACTGTGTGTCAAATATGTACAGTAGTTATGAGTGCTGCTCAAAATCTCCTGGAACAAAATAAAACTGAGGTTTATAAAATACTTCCAAATATAATAATTTTTTAATTACTATTTTTTATCTAGGATGAAATTGTGAATTTTATTGAGAAAAATTTGTGCGATCGTTTGGGATCTTTGAGTCAAATTTGCACTGAATATGTCTCAGCTTATGGCAAAATAATTTTGTATGAATTAGGCCAAAAAATTGTATGATTTCTTGTTTTTTTGTCTTACCAAGTCTAATATTTATTCAAGGACCCTTCTGTAGTTTGCAATCATATTGGCCTCTGTGAGACCAAAAAAGTTTCATTGAATCCAGCATTGAAAAAAATGGTGAGCAATAAAAAAGAAAAAATAAATTTCTATATTTTATTAAAAGACTAATTCATTGAATTGTACTTTGTGTAAATTAGTTTTTCAACAAGTTGCTGATCTATTAAAAAACAATGCTTCCGAGGTAAAATAAAAAAAAAAGCAAATTGGTGTATTTTTGGTAATTTTTTTTAAACAGGCTCAAATTATTCAATTAATTGAAAATAAATTGTGTAATGCAACTGGAAAAATGTCTGAATTGGTATCTAAAATTATTTTTTTAAATTCTACAGTAACTTATTACGAGATATTAAGTGCAAAGAATTAGTTGATTCATATGGTCCATCCATATTAAAATATTTAGCTAGTGGAGTGGTAAGTTTTAAAGCTGAATTGATTACAATCCATAACTTGAAATAAATGTAAGGATCCAGAAAAGTTGTGTGAATTGGTTGGAATGTGTTCATCAAATAAGCAAAAAATAATTTCTAAAAAATTAAACAATGAAGTATTTTGTTACGCTTGTCAATACACTTTGGCATTTATTGACCATGAATTGGAAAATAATAAGACAGAACAAGCAATTGTTTCAACATTAGACCGTGTGTGCAAATTAGCTCCCGGAAGCTATAGACAGCAATGTGATTCAATTGTTAACACTTATGGGGTTTATTTAATTCAATTATTAGAAAAATATGCAGATCCCCAAAAAGTATGTGGAGCAATTAAGTTGTGCAATTAATTTTTAAAAGATAATAATTAATATTTATAATTTTCGAATAAAATTTTTTTAAAATTTTGTCCAAATTTTAAATGCTCATTCTTAGGTATTAATTAAAATTTAATAAACAGTTAACTATTAAGTAATAAAAAAAAAGCCTAGAACACCCGGTATTCCCAGGCGGTCACCCATCCAAGTACTAACCGGGCTCGACGTTGCTTAACTTCGGTGATCGGACGAGAACCGGTGCATTCAACGTGATATGGTCCTAGGCATTTGATTACCATCTTAAAAGCACTCTTATCTTTTTCTATATTTGAACTATTGGAAAAGATTTCTTTCCAATTTATTTTAAAAACCAATTATTGTGGCAATAAAATTCATTCTTTTTAAGTCTCTTTAAGGTTTTTATTAAACAATTAAAAAAAAATTCATGTAAAAATAATGTTTTTTTTTATTAATTAATTGGTCATGTATCTATTTAAATGAAAATTGCGCTGAATACTTTTCAATTATGGTATTTCAATACAGAGAGATTTTATTAATCTGTAAAATTTAAATTTTTATTTGAAATCTTTAAAAAGTTAATAGTATATTTAAAATATGTTTATTGTAGTGGTATGATTTATCTCTATTAAAAGATATAAAATTATCACTCAATATTGTTTATTTAATAGAAATCAGTTTTTAGTATTATCTTCATTTTTCCTAGATATATTTATTAATAGTTATCACTTTTTAAGTCTAAAGATTAAGTCAAATTCATATTTGATTTGATCTACATATCATGCAATTTTCTTAAAATTTCTGTCTTCTAATCAAAAAATTTTAGTAAAAAAATCCTCAATTAAACTTTATCGATCCTTTTAGAATAATTTAAATTAACAAAAACTTTCAGTTTTTTTTCTAATATTTTTTTACATAATCAAAGCTCAAAAAAAAACAATAATAAAAAAGTCTTATTTAATAGATTTAAGCTTAAATTTTAGAAAAATTAAAATTTTACTTGTTTAATAAATTTTTTCAATATAAATTACAATAAATTTTAAATTTAAAAAAAATCATCTAATTCAGTCATTGCTCAAAAAATCCTATTTTAATTCTAATAAATCTAGAGAAATGAATTGTATTCAATATTCGAATAAAAATGATCTAATAATAATTTTTTCAAATTTTGTCGATTTCTTTTAACAAAGTTAGTTTTAAAATATCAAGCAATTTAGAAAATGAGAATGGTATTTGTCTGGTTAGTTTTGCTAAAACAACCATTAAAGCTATACTGTTTGCTAAAAATACCAATGTCAAATTTCAATCTTATCCAAAGATGATACCATATCAAGATCACATTTTTTCTTAATAATATATTTATCAAACAATCCTTTTTTAATTCAAAATCATTTGATTTATTCAGGTTATATAAATCACATGACTTAAATTATTATTATTTAACTAAACCTGTATAAAAAATAGAATTTTGCCTTAGTCATCATTCAAAATATTAAATAAACTTTACTTGAACAATGGCTTAATTTAAAATTTATTTTTTTTAGACGCAAAAAATTATTTTCATTTGAATAATGCTAAAAATTTTGTTTTTAGCAGCTTTTGTCCTTAATTTAGGTATGATTTGGAGCCTTTTATCTATCTAATAAGCTAATTATGGTACATTTAATTAACCAGGTTACTCAAGAGCCGACCAGTGTGTCCGCGGTCCAACCTATTGGTGCAAGTCAATCAAAAACGCAAAAGAATGTAATGCTTTCAAACACTGTCTGCAAACTGTCTGGACCACACACTTGAGCTACACTAGCGAAAAGCAACTAGACACTAGCAACACACCGAACACTTGTTCCAACTGTATCCATTGTTTGGAGGCCGATTCTTCGCGATGTCAATTTGACAAGTTTCAGCAAGAAATTCAAGAGCTTAAGGACCTTAATTTGGTAAGATAGAACTTGGTAAAAAGTAAATTGTACCACTAATTGATTAAATTAGCCGAGTGCAACAATCTGTGGGCTATTGGAGCAATGTGATGACCATAAACTGGTGGATCATAACCAAATTGAATACAACCTAGACTCCAGGTTCAAGTGTGGTATTCATCCGAGGAACTGGTGTGACACATTGGAAACAGCTAAACGTTGCGATGCTCTTGACACTTGCTTTGGCCAATGGTCAAGACTCAAGTTTAAACTTAAAGATTCAATCAATTCAGAGAACCCTAAGCTAAATTCTGAAAAAACTTGCGGATTTTGCTTGTACATTTTCCAAAAATTGAGACAATCCATTTTGGAAAATGCGACTGAAATAAATGTCAAAGATTATTTGGAGGGCGCTTGCACACTTTTGCCATCACAGAACTTGACAGATTTGTGCATCAAAGAAGTAGACTCTTACTTGCCTGAGATTTACAACATGCTCAGAAATAACATGGATCCTGGCATTATTTGCCGCGTATTGAAACAATGTTCAGATGCAAGTCTGGAATTGGTAGCTGAGTCTGCCAATGAAGCAATCAGTCTTTTGGATTCAATTAGTTTAACTGTGCTCAATGATAAGGATGTGATTGTCAAGACACCAATTCAGGTCAATACTGAGCTCTTGTCTGGCGAGAAAAGTCAAACTTTGGTTGGCGAACTAAAGCGTACCATGGGTGTCGGATGTGAATTGTGCACCATTGTAATGAATGCTGCCAAGTACATGATTGAGAGCAAAACTGACAACAGAAAAGTATTGGGCTTTATTGAACATCAATTGTGTGGTCGTTTGGGCACCTTGAACAGCACATGTGTTGAGTATGTGGAGCAAGAAGGTGGTGAAATAATAGAACTTTTGATTAAATCAGTTGATCCTGCGGTTGTTTGCCATGCCATGGGTTTGTGTTTGAAGGTTCAGATGGATGAGGAGAAATTTTATGATTTAAATGTAAGAAATCCGCTTAATTGTACTTTGTGCAAGGTGGTGTTCAATCAGGTCAGAAAAATGCTTGCTGATCAAAAATCCCAAGCCAGAATATTGACCTATGTAGATGCCAATTTGTGCCAAAAAATTGGCAAATCTCGCGAAATGTGCAAGACTTTGATTGACGCGTATGGTCCATTGTTTTTGGACATTATTTCGCGTGACGTACATCCTGATCAATTATGTGTAATGATTGGAATGTGCTCTTCCAATACTGAATTGGTTCAGCAACATACCAACACTCAAAACACACAATATTGTGTCATGTGCGAATTTTTGATTACTGTCCTTGAAAAATACATCACCCAAAACTCGACAATTCCCGAAATCGAGACTTGGATGAGCTATGTTTGCCAACATGTAATGCCAGTCTCGATCCGTGGCGAATGCTCGGATTTTGTCACAGCTTATGGAGAGATAATTCTCAATTTGATTACAAGTCAAGTGCCACCGCATAAGGTCTGCACCTTTATAAAAGTTTGCAACAACAGTGGACAAGGTCCGCTATTTGCTAAGGAAGCAGACTTGTTCAAGTTAAAGAATAGCCTCGTTTTACAAAAGGAAAAATCAGCAGCGGAAAGAGTTCAAGAGTCAAGAGGAATGAGCATGAGATGCACTGTGTGCCAATTTGCCATTCAGTACATTAGCAATGAGTACAGTTTGGACAAAACAGAAAAAGCTGTCGAATTTACAATTTCAAATGTTTGCAAGCTCATTCCAAGAAGCTATCGAGCCCATTGTGACTCCATAATAGATAAACACGGTGTTAGGCTACTTAACTTTTTGGATCAATACTCTGAGCCAGTACAAGTCTGCTCAAAGATAAAAATTTGTCCAATCAAGGAAAAAAATGACTATTTGGTTGATATGATTGAGGTGGTACCCGCTAAACCAGTCCAAAGCCAAACCAAAAATGAAATTGGTCATGTAAAGGAACCAGTTGTTTTGGGAAACAAAACTTTACAGTGCAGCTTATGCTTATATGTTGCCGAAGTCATTGACAACAAATTAAAAGATAATAAAACTGAAGAAGAAATAACCAAAGAGTTATTGTTGGTATGCAATCTATTTCCGGACAGTTTAAAAGATCAGGTAGATTAAAATTTAAAGATTTTTTAAATAATAATAATAAATTTTTGTTTGTACAAAGTGTTCGGCTTTTATTAATGAATATGGTCCATATGTTATTCAATTAGTAGCCTCTGACCTGGACCCTGATGTTACTTGTGCTGCATTGAAGTTGTGTGAAAAAACAATGGAACGTGATTTAATCAAACAGGCCATTTTGAAAAAGCTACAAAATTAAAATTGGTAAAAATGGTGTATATTTTTTTTTTGTTTCAGAGGTGACGTTATTATATACTAATTAAAAAATTATTTAAAACATGGTTTTTTATTCATTAAGTTTTTCAAATTTATCAATTTGAAATAAAATTTTAATACAGTTTATCTTTATTAAACAGAATACTTTTATCTAACTTGAAAAAAGTTATCAGTTCATATTAAAAATTTTAAAAATTAGCAAAAATAAAAAGTTTCATTTTTTTAATTTTTTAATTGTTGGCGGTAAAAAAATGAGACCATCTAGCTGACCGGCCAAGTGACTGCAAAAAACCGGTCAAATAAAAATAAAAACTTATTTTACTGATGTTAATAATGACATTAAATAATGGATAATCTATTATTATTTTTATAAAAAAAATTTATAATTAAAATAAAGCATTCCAAACGATTGATGAGAAGCTTCATTGAAAATTTTAGCATTAATACAATTTTTAAATTGCTTCTGGTCGAGTAAAGTTTTGTCACAATTTTTTGGATGGTAAATATGGAACAATCCAGGCGTAATTGCTCTAAAAGTTTTTAAACTAGATTTGAGAAATTTCCTGTATAGAAACAAATCTTCTCCACCCCATTCAAGACTTTTCCAACCATTAAAGCCACCAATTTGATCAAAATCCTGCTTATAGACACATGTCATACCAAATCCGGTATCCCTAAAATATCCAGAGTATTTATCAATGACCAAATTTTGTTGACTACTTGTTAGATTAAACACTTTTTCTACAATCGCTGGATTGTAGTAGCTAAACAGAATTGGATAAAATACCTGGTCTCCTTTAATTGTGTTCGATCGACACATTTCGAGAAAAGCTTGACTAAAAATTATGTCTACGTCACAGAAAAACATTAATTCATCTGGTCCAAGATTCTTGGCACCCAGAGTTAAAAGCTCTGATCGAGAGAATTCTTTCATTTTAAACTCAATTATTCCAATAGAATTTAAATTAAAACGCTCAGAAAACTCGTTGACCAAGTCTCGGAACTTTCTGAGCTCAAGGCCATCTGTATAACCAAGTATAAAAGTTAATCTATTTTGATACTGGTCTTTCTTCAGTGCTTCATCAACAAAAATTCTTAAAAATCTTTTTACTTTGGCAAAATTGACATTATTAGCGCTTAGAGGAACTAAAATATTGATTTTGTTTTTACTTTTTTCAAATGTTTGCCTAATTACCAAAGGAGATAATGGCTTTTGTATTTGAACTTCTTTGCAACAGGTTGAATCAAATTTAAATAATAATTGGTACTCAAAACCATTTATTGGGTCTGATCTGGTAAAACCAATGACAAAATCATTATTTGTGTACTTTTTCTCCGCATTTTGGTTCAAATAAGTAAGACTTGTATTTATGATAGAATGTAGATAATTTTTTCTTGTTCCGGTCAATTTAAAAACATTTCGTTTATAAATTCCCAACTCGGACGGATAGAAATTGTCGTAGGTAAAAGCGGAATAAGAATAAATATCACCTTCGTTTTCGGAGAGGTTATTTTTAATAATTGATATGATTGTGTTCATGTTCGGATTAGAAAAATTATTTAACTTAAAAAATTAATTGTTTACTATTTAAATTTTATTAACTAATAAATTACTTGTCCAATTTTTATTAAATTAAAATGAGCATATAATAAAAAGCTTATTATAAAACAGATAAATATTGCTGCTAAACGAAGAAATTGTTTTAATTTCATCTTTATACTGATGAATATTTTTCTAGATTTTTTTATCATTTTTAATAGATAAATTAAATGTTAGTCTGAGGAAAATTATTTTTTTAACCCACTTTTGTTTAGTTCTGCTGATAAATTTCAGAGATACATGGGCAAATGTTCATGCCTTTTATCAATTTAAACTAATATTTAATTAAATTTAATTAAATCATTACTTGAATATTTAATTAAACTATTCAAGTAATGGTCACTCACGTCATAAATTAAAAAAATTATTTTTAATTAAAATTTATTTATTATATTCAAACAAATCGTAGATGTTTGCTACCAAAATTTTTCTTTTCCTTTGAAAGTTGTTTCTTTCTTTTCTTGGCCAAAAATTGTTCAATTTTACCAGACTTTTTAAGCTCTTTGTATTTGTCAGCCAGTTCCAGAATTTTATGTTCAGCTTTGGAAAAAAGTTAATCATCTTTTTAATTTCAATTTGATAATTAATTACATTTATTTACAAAATGTGGTTTTTTGCCTTCTTTGGCGTCTTCTTTTGCCATTTTTTTCAATTTATTGCTCAACTCTTCTTTCTTTTCACTTTCTTTAAATGAATTTATTTGATGTTTCTTTATTTTTTTATAAAAAATAATATTTTTTTTCAATTTTTCCAAGCTATCTCACAAGTCTGTTTAGTGCCGATTTGATCTGTTCCCTTTTTTCAGTATCTTGTTCTTTTTTAAGTTCGTCCATTAACATCTTGGGAAAAATAGATACAAATTATTGAAAATAGATTTAAATATACTTGTTTTTCATTCTGTCTCATATCATTTATAAAACCATATCTTTTTCTAAACACCTCTGGTTTATAGACACCAATTGCCGGATTAAAACGCGGATCTATTAATTCCTTCTTTTTTACCTGAAATATATTTCTCAATGTTGAGACAGGTTTTTTGGAACTTAGCTCCTGAGGTCTATTTTTGTTCAGCCTTTTGAAATTTTTAACTTCCCCTTGAGTTGATTTTTCTTGCATTACTTCCTTGAATTTTTTAAGTCCAAGCTTGTTTTGGAGCTTTTGGATCTGCTCAAAAGTCATAGAATTAAGCTCACTTCTAATTGCATCTCTGAACCCGTCATGAGCATCCGGTTCTTCGCCATCTTCTTCACCAGATTCCGCCTGATCTGAATTTGAGCTTTGTTGAGAAGAGCTACCTTGGTCAGATTCACCATTTTCACTTTCCTCGTTCAAATCCTCGATTTCTTCTTCACTTTCATCACTAGAGGTCTCCTCATTTTGGTTCAAAATTGGTTTATTATACTTTTTTTCAATATTTTTTGCCATTTTTTAAAATTAATAATTTTATTTTTTTGTTAACTTAAATCAAAATGAAAATTTTATGAATTCTAATATACTAAATTATTTCTTTAATAAGAAAAGCTTGATTTATTGTCTTGAAATTTTTAGAAATTTACTTAAAGCCTCAAACCCACAATCAAGTTGCCAAAATCAAATAATTAGTCTTATATCTTTTTCATTAAAATTAAAACTTAACTATAACTTTTTTTGAAGAGAGGCATACCTACATTAGAAAAAATTCCTTAATTAGAAAATAATTTTTCTAATTCTCATTAAATAATTTTCATGTACTCATTTTTTATAATAGATAAATGTTCAAAAAACTTTGAACTTCCTCTTAAAACTTTCAATCTCTTAGAAATAATCATTTTAAAAATTTAACAAATTTTTTTCAAATTTTATCAGTTTATAATAAATTTATAAAATAATATTTCTTTAGGATACTACAAAATTTTAAATTTGACCAAAAAATGGATCAACTTGTCTTTAACCAATTACTGGAAATATTTAAAAAAAAACATTTTAATTCTTCAGTATTTATTTTAAAAAATTCCTTTAAAAGATTCAATTATCATAAAACAATATGCTTTTAGGCTTATTAAGATAAATATAATTAGCTTTTACAAGAAAAGGTTCTGTATTTTAAAAATCGATTTTATTTACAATAAAATAAATAAAAATGTTCAAGAAAAAACAATCAAATTGAGTTAATTGGAAGTAATATGAAGTCCTTTAGGTTTTAAAATGAACATTTTTCTGCTAACTTTATGATGTGGTTCACGATTGGTCAAAGTCAGTTGGGACTCGAGTTCCATACCACCGAACAATATAAGTTCATCTTTTCCTTTAGACAGCGAATACAAAATTGTTTCGACTGGCGAATTCGAACCAAAATGAGCAATCGGATGCTGCCACTCGACCAAATTTTCATTTTGGTACAAGCTTTTTATATCCAGAACAAAAATTTGCATGTATTTTGAGTGAAGTATACAATGAGTACGAGTTTTGTTCAAATTGTTTGTCAAATTTATCTGTTGAGATAATTTAATCTCTTTTTCATTTTTTAATTGATTGGCAATTTTTTTCAATGCCTCAAGTCTTTTGATTGTATTTCTCTGTGATTTATTCAGCAAGTTTAAATTTTTCACATTTACTTCACCATTCTTTTCACCAGTTGCGGCAACATTTTGCCCAATTAAGCTACTT
Organism: Brachionus rotundiformis; assembly: GCA_016802295.1. Taxonomy (NCBI): domain Eukaryota; kingdom Metazoa; phylum Rotifera; class Eurotatoria; order Ploima; family Brachionidae; genus Brachionus; species Brachionus rotundiformis. Next base: position 281,981 of record JAESIW010000136.1, read on the forward strand.
GTTTGAGAGGAACAAGTACACTTACGTTCCTCTAATTGATTTTTGTAAATTGTCATACCTATGGGCGTCTCTGAGTCACCGCATTTTGCCTGAAGTAAAGAATAAGACGTGGAAAAACTCGACCTAGGTCGACCCAGAGTTATCAATTTTTCATTACATCTAACAAACGGAATGCAATAATACTGAATTGGCGAATTAATCAAGTTGGCAACAGATACGCATGTCCAAAAGCAATTATTTATATCATCAGATGGAAAGTTGAGAATCCATACATCTACAAATTGTTTGTTAGGTCCACCACATCCTCCAATAACCAAAATTCTTTCATCATCTAAGGTAAACTGAGAGTGGCCGTATCGTGGATCAGGCTTGGGTCCATCGATTATTTTGTCAATAAATAACCATTTTTTGTTTACCAAATCTAAACAATGGATAGAGTTGGTCTTATTTCCTAGAGAAGTGTTGCATCCACCAAAAAAAATCAGCATATTAGTCTTAATAATGCTAGCCGAGTGGCCAGCTAGTCTTGGGGTTTCTTGGGAGAATAAACTTTGTGACCAAAATTTTGTTTCCGTGTCATAAATGTGAAATTCGTCATAGAAATTTACTTGTTGGTTAAAAGGATAGGAATACGGATGCGAATAGCCCCCGTATAAGATAAGGGAATTTTTGTACACTGTGATTGTAGCAGCAGCCTTAGGACTTGGATAGTTTCCTGATGTCAATGGTCGGGACCATAATTTTGTATTTAGATCAAGAGTCCATAAATCGTTGTAAGAGGTAGAAGTGCCGGAAAGTCCACCAAATAGGTACATTATTTGGTTCAAAACTGCGCTCGAGTGGGAATGTCTATGTGAAGGTGCGGATGCATTGTCAAAGCAACGAAAATAGACCTCGCCATTTTGGAAAGACTCTTCAAAGGTAGATTTGTTTAAACTTCGCAAGCCATCTATGATTCTGTTCCATTTTTTGCTCACAAGGCATATATTGTCATAATCTCTTTAAAAACAAAATTTTTTAATTAACTTTCATAATAATTAATAAAATAATATATCAGAATAAAATGAATTACTTGTATTGACTAGTGAAGGAAAAAATTTTTTCCAGAATTTCTTCTGGCAAAATGTCGATCAATGATTCATCCGAATCCATTAAATTTATATCTTAAATATCATATTTAAATATCCTTTTATCATTGTAAAAATTTTTAAATTTTTTTCTAAAAAAATAGAAGATATTTAAGCATAAATTTTAATTTTTAAATTACATAAATGTAACAAAAAATAAAAATTGTTGAAAAATTTAAGCTAAAATTTTAATGTCAAATTAAACAGTACAAAAAAAAAATTATTTTGAATTTTTTATCTATCAGTTATATTAAAAAATGAGATAGCCAGGAGCTTATTATAATTAAAGTCTGTTGATAGTTAAAAAAGGTCTACCAGGTTTTTAAAAATTTTAATGTCACCCTCCTCTTTTCTCAACCGGGCTTGGGACCGACTTTGGCAGAGTTATGACGGCTTTTTTTTCCCTTAGAAGCCAGTGGGACGTTCATCATAAACAGCGCCACTCATCCGAGCACTATGCTGCGAACTCGGCAACTATTTAGACAAGCTTGGAACCACAAACCAAGCGACTTTTGCCAAAAAGTCTTAACTTAAGGCTCCCAAAGTGACATGTACCAACAGAAGATTCCTGCTCCATTCGGATTCTATTCTGGATTCATTATTAATTGGGAGCTGCGAATCAACAGTGTTATGGTGACAACTTTTGTATCAAAAATGTAATGTAAAATTAATTTGATTTCGGGAATGTAATAATTTTATTGAAAAGACATCCTTTTTATACCCTCAAATTTACCTTGACTTTTACCACCCAATACTTCCATTTTTTTTAACCTCTAAACAATTTGTTAAGTTTATTTTTGTTTAGAAATTTAAAAAATTTTAAACAGAAAAAAATAAAACATAGTTTTGCTTAATAAACAAATACTATTTTACCAAAAGCATGTTTTAAAATTTTACCTTCAACTAAATCTAAATGCATTTAATTCATTAGTAAAATAATAAAACTAAAATATAATTTTAAAAAAGTATCAAATGTTCGAATCTTGATTCGAATCCTTTTTTTCCACCATAATCTTAAGTCACCTCATACCAAACCTAATTTATCAAATGATAAATTTTGAAAATTTATAAAATTATTTAGATTAATTAACTAAAAGTTATTAATTGTCAGAATGGCCCCAAAAAAATCATCCGTAAGTACCAGAATCATGGTCATTGTGGTTTATGTATTAACAAAAAATTCAATTTAGAAAAAAAGTTCCGAAAACATAAACAACAGACTACAATTGGTCATCAAATCTGGAAAATATGTCTTGGGCTACAGACAAACACTAAAAGCTTTGAGACAAGGAAAAGCCAAATTAGTCATCTTGGCTAACAACACTCCACAATTAAGGTACTTTGGGATTCTTTAAAATTGGCAGGCTTAGGTCTAAAATGAATTTCTAAATTATTCTAATTAACAAAAATATTCATTCATTTTAAACCTAAAAAAAACCTCAGAGCGAAAAGCTGAGAAGAGGACGAATAATATCAAAATATTTCTGATTTTAAAGATTCGATGCATGATCAAAGTGTATCATTTTTATTTCTAGAGCTTAACTAAATGAAAAGTAAGTTCGAACTTTATTCGAATGATATTTTTCGTCTTAATTATTCTAAATTAAAACTTGACATAAATTTTAAAAATAATTATTATTTTTTTAAAGAAAAAGTGAGACTGAATACTACGCCATGTTGGCTAAAACTGGTGTTCATCACTACGCCGGTAGCAATGTAGATTTGGGCACTGCCTGTGGTAAATACTTCCATGTCGGAGCTTTGGCAATCACCGATCCAGGTATAAACATTGACAATAAAATTAAGATAAATCTTTTTAACTAATTTTTTTTAGGTGATTCGGATATCATCCGTAACATGCCAGGAGGCGAAACTGCTCCAGCTACTGCTTAAGAATATTTTCTTTTTAAGCTTTTAGTTAAAAATAAAAAAATTAAAAAAAAAAATTTATTTTTTAATTGTTATATTAATCCTTCAAATAAATAATATAAGAATTATATTTAACTCAACAATCTTAATTAATATAATAGTTAAATTAATTAGTAAATTTACAAATTTACGAATTGCTTTTTTTGATTAAGAATTAAAATTTTTGTCTTTGGTGTATGCTCTTCTGAGATGCCTATAATCAATTAATTTTTTAATAATTTATTCAGGCTTTTTTTTGCTACTTCGGAAGCTTAGTTTGAGACAAAATCAATAATAATAAATATAAAACTTTCAGTATATATTAATGCTTTAATCCATATAATAAAAAAATGACAAAAAATAAACTTTTATTAATTTTAATAAACTATTTGATTGGATTGAATGCCCAATATAGCTACATAGACAGCCCAGTTGAGGACGACTTGACCGCAAGTCAGAACCCCGAGTATGGTCGCTTGACAGGTGATGTGCAAAATTGGGCCACCATAATTCAGAATTATATTCTTCAGGTTGGCTTCCAAAATTAATTAATAATTAGTTTAATAGATTTAATTTCAAGTCGGCAAGTGATTTGATTAATAAAGACCTGACACAGGAGCTATTTGATTTGGCCAACTATACCGTCGAGGCCAAAAATGGTCAAGATGTTGTCAAAGAGGTCAAAGATACACTGAGCAATTATTTTTCACAGAAGCAAAAGGCTGCTTTGGTATTTGGAATTAATTTAAAATTTTTAGAAATTAATTGTTTGTTTATCTGATAAGAAAATAGCCAATAGAGCTGTGGAACTTTATGATCAATTTCTGGAAAGTGAAGCCAAAATTTGGAAAAATTATTCAGGAGTTCATGAATTAAAAACTGACTATTATCGAGATTCAGATGTTCCCAATCTTTTACCAACTGATATGGAGTTTTCTACGTATTTTCAAATGCTAATTAGTTATTTTTTTGTTAATTAAAATTATTAAAAATAGATATTTTAAACAAAAAGTAAGCTTCCAGGACTCGATAGTAAAAATATCTGACGAAATACCTCGCAATGATCCAAGGACAATCAAGACCGTAATGTACACCAAAGGACTTGACCAGGTCTTCAAAACGAACAAAGACAAAGATTCTTCATTAAGGTGGCAATATTTTGGTTCAAGCACTGGTCTAATGCGTTTGTATCCAGCGCGAGAATGGGACACAAATTTCGCTGGCTTTTACAACGATTACGACCCGAGAGTCAGAAATTGGTACATTGCGGCAACTAGTGGACCAAAAGATGTTGTCATCATTATAGATTGTAGTTTATCAATGACTGGCAAAAAATTTGACATAGCCAAATCGATTGCCAAGGCTGTTATTGACACTCTTACGTCTCATGATTATGTAAATGTTGTATGTGGAAGAGCTAGTCATTGGAACGAGGTTGGCAAGGCTCAATCGTTTCAAACTGAAGTTTTAAGCTGTCAACAAAACAGAATTGTTCAGGCTACTTTAGCTCATAGGCGAGATCTAAAAGAAAAAGTTTCCGAGTTGGTCGCTGGCGGAACTAGTGAATTAGAGTAAAATAACATTTTTATTTTTCATTAATAATATTTTTATTTTTCATTAATAAAATATTTATTTTAAATTAAATTAAAAAAAAAATTACAATAATTTATTGTTACAAAGAATGGCATTTAAAACAGCATATGATTTATTGAACTCGAACCAGAGAACTGCTTGCCAGAGCATAATTGTGTTCATTACAGACGGTCAAGACTCAGATGGTGAAACAGTCAGATGTGGCGAAGGTATCAATTCACATTTTTATAAATTATATCCAAATAAGTATTTATTTAGGATACTACACCCGATCTGGCTACGTTCCTGGTCCAATTTGTATCTACAACTGGACAAAAGTATGGGAAATAACTTCTGAAATGAATAGAAATTTGTTTCCTAGTGCAAGGATATTCAGCTATTTGACTATTGATGATGGTGAAGAGCTTCCGGGCCATTTAGCTTGTGATAACAATGGAAGCTTCAAAAAATTAACAGATGGAGAAAATTTGATTTCCAAAATGAGTAACTATTATGAATATTTGTCATCAAGTACTTATTCAAACGAGCAGGGCCTTTGGACTGCACCATATATCGATGCCGGTAATTTAGGCCTGACCATAACATATGCAGTACCTGCTTTTAGTAAAATAAACAAAAAGTAATGATAAACATCAAATAAGAGTTTATCTAATTAAATTATATTCCAAGATTGATTGGAGTTGCGGCAGTGGATGCAACACTGGAAGAAATCGAGAACATTTTGACCCAGTATCAATGGGGTGATGTTTATTCGTTTTTGATAAATAAACAAGGAGAAGCTATTTTCCATCCGGCACTCTCTTCGCGCCAAAATGTAGCATATAATAATATTATTAAACTGTTTATTATTAGTTTTTTAAAGATAATGGAAGATCCTATAGTAGTGCCTATAACCAAATTGGAACAAGATAATTACGGAAATCCATCTGAATTTTCTGTATTGCTGAAAAATATGATAAGCGGCAGAGAGGGAAAGATCAGAATAAAAAATGCCAATAGGCTTCTTCCAAAGGTAATACAATTATTTATTAAGTAAAAATTTGTGGCCTAGAACACCCGGTATTCCCAGGCGGTCACCCATCCAAGTACTAACCGGGCTCGACGTTGCTTAACTTCGGTGATCGGACGAGAACCGGTGCATTCAACGTGATATGGTCCTAGGCATTTGATTACCATCTTAAAAGCACTCTTATCTTTTTCCATATTTGAACTATTGGAAAAGATTTCTTTCCAATTTATTTTAAAAACCAATTACTGTGGCAATAAAATTCATTCTTTTTCCGAATATAAATCCTAATCTTAGGAGTATTATCAAACAGAGCGATAGCTTTTTTTAAAACTTAAAAATTTTTTTTTGAATGGTCTAAAATGTTTATAAGTGTTCTTGTAATTTCTAATCATTAATTAATTAATTTTTTTCATTCAGACAAGAAAATAATTTATTTTAACTAAATTTGAATTTTATTATGAATTTTATAATTTTCCAATCTCTATGAAATCATATTAAAAGTTAATTAATAATCCAAAATTTGATAACTAAGTCTCGATTAATTAACCAAAACTTGAACTCGACTAGAACCATAACCAGTAAAGTAACCAGGTCATTTTTCAATAGGTTTCTTTGATCAAATAGATTCGAGTATTTTATAAAATCTTAAACTAATTTTGTTCCAAATTCTTAAATTATTTAAAATCAAAAATATAATAATTGCCTTATTAATAATTAATAATAATTTATTTTAAATTTTAAATTAAAAAAAATTAACTAAATAAAAAACTTAATTATTTTAAAATCAATAGAAAAATATACAACCTGCGACCTATTACTATGCCAGCTTGGAAGGTTCGGACTATTCTTTTGCATATAGTTTGTCAGATACTGACATGGTAATTTCTAGCCAAAATGTAATTATTTTATTAATTTAATCTTTTTCATAGAGCTTTAGAGAGATAAGCGAACCATCTGATTTATCTTTGTATAAAAAAAGCTATTTTAACTTGCTAATAGAATACAACAGCTCAAAAGCACGGTCAGAACTTCCAAATGAATTTGAGGCATTGGAAGTTGAAGTCAACTTGAGCAAATATCCTGGTCTACGTGTCTCTTATCCATATTCAAGCATATTCTTTGCTCCTAATGTGTACTGTGATCCAAACTCTTACTTTTATGATGACGATTTGGCCTCTAAAACTGTTGATGCTCACAACTACATAAATAGTCACATATTTGATAGATCATTTGTAGATGGTGGATGCGATGTAGGCCTTAAGTACAAGAAAGGAACTCGAGCTTATGTTCTAATAAGTCAACCTATTGAGAGTTATTGGAACAAAAGACCGGCCGAGTCAGTAAAAGAAGTCAAATGGACATATGTGGGCATGCGATCTGGTGTTTTTAGGACTTATCCCGGTCATCGATCAGTTCGTCTGTACAATCCAGTCAGTAGATCATGGTATAAAAGAGCCCTAAATTCCCAAACAAAAACAACCTTGAGCTCACCTTATCTGGATGCTGCTGGAGCAGGAAAAATAATAACTATCTCTCAAGCTGTATTCGAGGGCATGCAGGACATATCAAAAGAAGCATGTGACAAAATTGTGCACAAAAAACCAGGCGGATGTCACTGTAATAGGGGCGAAGACTGTGAGTCTGGAGTTTGCTATGTAAGTAAAGCAAAAGGCACAGATATCAATTTACCAAGGTGCGCCACCAATCGGCTCATTGGCGTAACTGGAACTGATCTTGGCTACAATGATTTTCAGACTAAGATAATGAGTAAAATGAAATCAAGTGATAATTTAAAATCATGTGGTAAAGAATACAAGTGTCCAAATGGGCTGGACACTTGCGAAACTCGTTGTTATCTGTTCGACACAAATGCCATTCTCATAATGGCGCCTGAGTTTATTAATGAAAAAGATTTAGAGGAGAAAAAGTACTCTCAGGTGAATCTTGGTATGATAGAAGGCGAGATAATGAAAGATTTGATTTATCGGCATGGTTTTTTAAGAAGACTTGAAAACATTGATTTTTCTGGCACATGCACTATTTCTCCTTACCAACCAAAAGTAACTTTGGAAGGAATTCCCACTAATCCAGAAGATCAAGACAACTACTACAAAAATAGAGGGCCTATTCCATCATTTCAAAATGAGTATGGTTGTATCCAAGATGCTGTCAGATATTCTGTCAATGAATCAATTTTAGGAGATTATAACAGTAAAATTTTGATTGGAAATCTAAGTGGTCCATGCATGAATGGCTTTTATTATGTGGCAGCACTTCCAAAGACCAACCTATTTTTACTAGTAATAGAAAATTGGCAAGATAAGAAATCAAGTTTTTTTTACAATTTTAACTGTAGAATAACCCGGAAGTAATCAAATCAAAAATATATTTTTTTTAAATTTACTATTTCTTTATCATTTAAAAATTTCCTATTAAGCATCGTTAATTCGGGAAATTTTCAACTCATTAATGGAACCTGTGCTCACCAAGATTTGACTTCGAAGACAATGCGAGAAGAGAACAGATGTCCAGCTCTAAGACAACTTCAAATTCCATGCCAATACAATAGTCAAAATTTTGTAAATATGAATCCATATATCATCTTAATTTTCTCTTATCTTCCAATTATGTTTTTAATCATTAAAAAATAGTATTTTTTCTGATATTTAAATTTGTTTTATTTTTTGAAATATTAATAATCGAAAATCCAAGTTTTTATACTATAAAGTTTTATATTTAATTTTGAATAAGAATTTTTTTAATAAACAAATAATTTAAATATTGAACTTTTTATCTTAAAAATTTAATTCAAGTGTCCATTTAAATATTTTTTTACTTATTCTTAAACTTCTGATTTCCAATCAAGTCGATCCTTTGGCTTAACTCTTGCTTTTCTTCATGTCATTCCCATTTTGGTGAGCTCTTTCATGAATGTTGACTTCCATGTTATTGCTTGTGGTGTCCATTGGAGAGCTCTGTTTGGTATTCGTATTCTTTCCATTCTTAATGGAATGGAAGGAATCGCAGTCTTTTATTCTTGATACATTGACTTAATGGCTCTGACTTTGCTCTGAAGTGACCAGTGAATCCCAAGAACCCTTCTCAGGCTACTAGTATGTAAGGTGTTTAGGCCTTTTCTATCCAATTCTGAAATTCCCCAGCATTCGCTTCCATTTACCAGTGTTGTATATATTGATTTCCAAGCTGGTTTGAGTCTGGCAACTGCTACTTTTGCTATTGCAAGTCTTTTCTCCATGTCTTTATGTCTTCCCATTGTTCCACTTATGATACTTAATCTAACTATGCGAATTCACTCACACACTCAATTTAGGTACCATCTATGGTCATCATGGTATCTTATTTAAATAATTATTGAATAAAAAATTTATCTAATTGTTAAGAGAAAATGTTTAAAATTTATGTCAAAAATGAAATAGAATTTTAGATTTTAGGTAGGAAGCAGTTTGTTTTAGAGCAAATAAATTAGTATTTTTTGATATTTTTTTAAGATAACCAGGTTTTTCTAAATTGACTAGTCACGTAAACACATACCAATTTGTTCATTCAAACCTACTTTGGCCTGATTAAATGTGGTCTAGAAAAAGAACAATTTGAGCGCATAGGTCACTGGATTTTGCGGCCAACTTAAAGGATAAAAATATTTCTCAAAAAGTAAGTTTTATTGATTAAGAGCTTAATGAGAGAAAACAATTTATCTTGATTAAATAAAGTAGAATTTTATAGCATAATTTAAAACAAGAGCGATTTGTTGACACAAAATTGATTAATTTAACCCGGGAAGCCACTTAACTTCTTTGCCTTAGCTCACAATACTTGTCAATATAAAAATCGTAATAAACTTGATTACAGATATCCGATTTCAATTCGGAGACCAAATAAAGCTCAATATTTGACTAAAGAAAAATTTAAGTTTTCTCAAATTAAATTAATTTACTCACCTATATCAAAAGAAAATTGTTTAGTGATTGACTTTGAATCAATATTTGGTCAAAAACCAAAATATTATTTAATAAATTGAGAAATAAATTTTCTTTTTTTGGTAAAAGTTTTACAAAAAACACCATTTTAATTTAGAAAAAAAAAAACTTAATTTTCAAATAAGATAAATAAATAATCAACTAGAGCAAATAAAATATTTTTATTTAATTTTTTTTTCGCTAAATCAAATCTTTTCCAAATAAAATTTTAATTTAAATCTCAATCTGTCAAATTAACAGACAATTTTAAATTTTTCATATGGTATCGTATATCAGTACTAAAATGAGAAAAGTTTATTTTTAAAACTAGTTTAAATAATTGTCAAAATTATTCAAATAAAAATTCTAAACTTGCCCTATTATTTACTTTATTTGTGGTTAGTTTATTTTAAATCGCTTTCAATCAAAAGAATCGGAACATATGCTAAAGGAAGCCTTTACAGGTGCATTATTGGTGCAGTTCAATCACCAAAGCCATTAAACTATAGTCTGACATTTAAACTAATATATTTAATTAGTTAACTAGGCAAGTTATATTTTAAAATAAATTTCAGCTTTAAAGCTTATTTTTTAATCGATCATTTTCTTCTAGGTTATTTAAGATTTTAATAAAGTTATTTTAAACTAGCAGTTCTAGTTTATGTATTTGTTTAAGCTAGTTTCATTTAAATTCATAAAGCATTTAGATGTAAATCGTTTATTCTGGTTACAAAATAAATATTTAAAAAATAAAATAAAATTCATTAATTTAAATTAAATAAAAGTTCTTAGCTTATGTATTTATGGAAAAGCGATAATTTAATTTTCATTTTTGAGGGTCAATATTTTTCAAAATTTACTCACTTGGTTAGCAAACTTGATTTAGCATTCTTTTTGAAAAGAAAAAAATAGCTTTTTTTTTATTTTCAGGCACTTGAAGTTCTTTTGACACCATTTTTTTAATCATATGTCAACGTAGATAATTTTTTTTCTTTTAATAAAAATTTTGTTTATCTCCGAGGTTGGCTCTAACCCTCGCTTAAATCCAATTGTAGCAAAATATGTCATTTGTAGAGTTATAATATGTTAATTACAAATCAATATTTGTAGGAAAAATTTTCAAATTGGTAGCTTGGTGTCTTTATTTCTGGAAATTTTATTAGAAAAGCGCTTAAATAATTATCAAAATTGGTAAGAATTTTATCTAGTGAGGATTTTATCATGTCTTTATCTATTTTCAAGATAATAAAATAGAAATTAAAGGCTGACCAGATCAGAGATTTGTAAAATGTTCAATCATTCTCAGTGGATTAATGTTTGGTATGAATTTTTTCCAAGTTTCGAGCCTAGCTTAGAGCTTGGTAATGGACTTTTAGCATGTATTTAGTAGATTAGCTTTCGCCTGGTCCGGTTGGAGTCAATTTGGTGCATGGCAAAGCTTATTTTCAGGTTATTTTTGACACAATTTTTTAATTAAATGTCAACACAGATAATACCTGAAGCAAATTTTGTGTATTTAAATGGATGTCCGATCTAGCTTAGTCTAAATCTGGCCAGCAAAATGAAACAAAATTAACTTAAAAGCTTTATTTCCTTTTTATTTTGTGATCACCAAATGGCTTTACTTTTCAGCACGCGATTTATTTGTCCGCAGCGAATTCACTTAGCCAGACAGACAGACAGACAGACTTCTATTTCCGCAAGTTCTGAAAATAGATTTAATTAACATTTTTATAAAAAAGTAAACAAAAATATTCTCAAAAATATTTATTAGATTGTCTACACAGATCACAATTTGGCAACATTTATCCAAATAATTCTGACCAAGATCAAGTCGAACTTGGCGCAATTAAAATGATACCTTAAACATTTAAGCTCAGATAAACAAAACCAGTATATCGTATTTGTACGGGCTTCAACACAATTTTTATTAAAAGAGTTTTTCTTTATTTTCAATTTGAGCCCTCATTTGAATAAAAAGAATTTAGCAAACAAAAAAGTTTAAAGTGATTATCGAATACGTATTAATAACTTGAAATCTTATAAACACAAATTTTTATTTAAAATTATTTATATAAAGAATGCGAGCGCATTGTAGCGGCTTAGACCATTTTTTCAAATGAATTTTTTTCCTATATAAATTCTATTCATATTAAGCTTGTCAAGTTGAGCCAAAATTATATTGACTCTAAACACTTAATTTTAAAGGGCTTAATGAATATTCAAAGCAATTATTCTAAACTCGTAGCCTTGTGAGTTTAGGAGTTTTTAAGATTTTTAATCAGCTAATCAACACTATTTTTAGGACTATTTTTCTGTAAATTTACCAATTTCCTTCATATGCTTTTTACCAAGAGAAAAATTATTTTTTAAATTGTGAATTTAGATATAAAAAATGACTATATGAATTAAAATAATGTTCTTGAATGTAAATTTTACTCTGTACATTTTGATGTTGTCTTTTGTCATATCTATAACCGGATTTCATCATAAACTAGACTCAATTATATCAATTAGCTTTAAAAATTATACAAGTAAACTTAAATGAGTAGATTTAGATTGAGAATAAAAATTTATATCTAAAGATGATATTGTGGAGACTGCTGAGGACTGGTTGGAGCCGTTTGGGAAAGTTAGCGTACTCGAAATAAGTGAATTTTCTGATTATTTGATCCTTGGAGCAAAGTTTGGTTAGGCAAATTAAATTATTTTTTATTGATTTTTAATCTTAAAGAAATAAACTAATTAATCTGCGAGTAAAAGACTCGAGGATCGAAGTGAGAAAAATTTAATGTAATGTTAACTTATAAATTATTAATTGTTCCAATTTAAAGACTGGTACAACTGAATTGACCAGTGCAATTAAAAATTGTACTTTCAAATCATGCATCAATTATGCCATTATGCTCATTCCAATCTTTAGTTATGAGGGATTCAATAAATTGTTGTGTGGAAGCTACAATGGATTTTTCCAATGCATTAAAACATTCCAAAATGTGGTACATAATCAAAACAATTAATAATGATATTTATTTTAAAAATTATAAAAAAGCAAAATGGAACTATTGAATATTTTTCCGACAAACCAGAGTTTCTTGCACCAAAAGGCTTAAATAATAGAAGAAATAGTGTTTTTCACTTAACTACAAATAAAGAAAACAATGAAAATTTATTGTACATGGCATCATCTTGGACCGAGAATGGACAATATTTGTCGGCTTATACTAGTCGAAATAATTATCAGCCAACTTCTTTATTTAAAAAAATTGGAGGTATTCGAATTCGATCAGGATTTTGGTATAAAATTTTACATTTTTTTACCAAGCTACCAAGGATTTTGTACGGTTTTTGGAATTCAGTGACAAATTGTTCCTTTTTCAAAACGAAAAGTCGTTTGAGATTGACGAAGGCGAAAGAGACAGGGACATATTGGTAAATTACTTTAATAAACATACTCTAAAAACATATATTTATTAATATATACTTAAATATTTATTTTAATTATATAATAGAATTAGATATAAAAAATATAATTCAAAAATTAATTTAAATTTAGAGTGAATTTTTTTCCCAGGTAAAATTTAAATAAAGAGCTTAAAATTTAAAACTCGGTTGCGCAATTTTTTTAATTTAAAAATTATTTATATAGCTATTATCAAATGTTTTAAGTTTTTAATCATATCTCACTTGGATATTAGTAACTAATAGTAAAGAATATATTAAGACTTAAATTAATTTCCTCTAATTATTAAGTTTAATGATCATTTGTGTATGTTTTGTTTTTTATTTTTTAGAGAGAAATTATCTATATAGTGTTAAAAATTGTAGACAATACAAAATTTTATTTTTCCAAAATAGCCAGCCTAAAATGGATGATTTTAATAAATTATTTCTAGACATCAACCTCTCTTGTGACTCAATTCTGCAAAAATGATGAAAATATCTTGAGAGATAGGTCGCCGGCATTTTTCACGGATCTTACCGCAAAAATATACTGTTTCAATGACGCATTTAAGACCAATTCGGCAAATTTTAAAATATTTAAATTTGACTCTTTAGGTAAGTAATTTGCTTTGATTTTAAAAAAATGTAAAAAAATTATATCTAGAACATGTTTCCGATTTGGTAAAAATCAAAACAATGCATTCAGTAAAAAATTTATTTTATGGTGTTTTTAATACTCCAAAGTATTAGCTGATAATTAATGATAAACAAATATAGATTAACTTAATTTAGAAACCAAATAACCGGTACGGCAATTTGTATCTTTGATGTCAATGACTTTGCCACTGTTTTCCATAATGACAATTTTAAACAATCCAGCTACGACCGTAAACTATTAATTTAATATTTTGAATATTTTTTAAAATAATACCATTAAGCTACAATACATAACCAGGCTGAATTCGCTCCGCAAACATGTCCAAATCTAACTTTGCATGACCAATACAAGTATGCCAGACTAACATCTAAACTGGGCTATATGAGTAAGGCCATGTTGCCAGTTCAGCAACGAAAGGCATCATTCATGTCAACTGATGAGTTCAGATTGTCAACTTTAACAGTATTAGATGACCACTCGCTTATTTTTCCCTCAATCAAAAATTTCGCCCGATATGACTTTTTCAATGTCATATTGGCTGGCACAGGTAGGATAAAAGATAGCTTTTAAACTTAGATGTTAATTAAAGTCACATTTGACCAGATAATGGTAAATTAATGAGAATGGTTCATTTTTTTAATCGGGATTTTTTTCGTAATCAACGAGTTGAAGAGGAAAATTTTTTGGTCATTGAAGATATACAATTGTTTACTAATAGATCAGTCAAAGAAATTCGAATAATGAAGTGAGTAAAAACGGAGCCAACAAAAAATATATCCTTTAAATGATATAAAATTACTAGAATCTCATTTATTTTTAATTAGAAAATTAAAAAAAGTTGATAAATTTAAGAAAGAGTGGATAATAGAAATGAAAATTTGAGTTATATTAAATAAAATCCACACTAAACTGAAATTTAAGGAAATTCTTTGGCAAAATGGTAGTGGACTTGAAGGAAAATTTAAAAATAAATCACCATCATAAACTTTGTCTTTCAGATTTCCACATCAATCTTCGATTGACAGCGTTTTAGGCGAATATGCTTAACTAACTTAGATTGTCTGACTTGTTTGGCAAAATATTTTTTTTTTCAAATAGACATAATGAATTGATGCTAAATTTCATCATAACACTAAATGAACATCTTTAACTATCTTAAAATATTTGTTTTTCTATGCTTTTCCAAGTAAGATATATTGACATATTGCCAAACAGATGACAAAAAATGGTTGATTGTTAAGCTGTCAAAGATTTTTTGAATATTTTTCTGACTTTATTTTTCTAAGTGAGGTTCTTATAGTTTATAAAACTTGTTTTCAAAAGTTTCCAAATTAGATCAGGTGGCAATATTTTGCTGACGACCTGATTTTATGATTCGCATTTAAAGCTAGAATCATCTTAGTTTTAAATTTAAAACTTAGAATAAATTGAATAATCATAAATTAAAGTCCTAATAAGATATTTTTTTTTTTTTGAATATAGGTCTGAAAAAATAAATAAAAACCTTTATCTGAAAAAAAGACTTATGTAGACATGATGACTTGAATATCAAAATATTCTAGATTTTAACTTTTGAGCTTTTTAAAAACAAATTGATTCATTAAATTCAAAATTTTAGAATATTATTTATCTATATTTGATTATGGATAATAGATATTTATCTAATAGAATAATTAAAAATAATAAAGATTTTTTTTTCAAAAATCAAAACAATAATTTTTATCTAAGAAATAGAAACAAATCATATGTCAAAATTGTAGCCATAGCAGATGATCAAGTGAAAATAGTAACCAGTGATTTTTGTGAGTTTCATGGTTCGTGTGAAGAATGCCAAAAAGCAAATCAATTGCGGCACCATTTTCTAGATGAAGAATGCGTATGGCTCGAAAAATGTGTATCAAAACCAAAAATGGAAAACAGTGGCCAAGTAAGATGCCAAAACTCGACAGAGCCGTCATATCATTTAGCCAAAATTCAAAATGTAACTTTTTTTGAGCATGGAACTATAAATACTACCAAAACTTCAACTGAAATCATGTTAAAAAATATAAATCAAACTAATAATATAACTTTGAAAGTTATGACTATTATAATATCCGTGTTAATGGTTCTATCAACTTTTATTTTAGTCTTTATAGTTTTTAGAAAATTTAAAATATCATCAATAAAGAAAGTTTTGAATTATAAAAAGAACAGTTCAAGCAAACCTAAAATAGATGTAAAAGCAAAGCACGCAGATAACTTTGAAAATATCTACTCAATGGTCAACACAAGCAATAGGGTTCAAAATTTATACCAAAAGACCACATCAATACCTAACTTTAAAACAAACACCAAAAAACTAAATTTTGGTACAGATAACCATAATGAATTAAATATTTTTCAACTTGACCAACTACCATCCGACTTAATGATAGATTTTTGCTCAATATCTATTCCGAATTCATTATCAAATTATCAACAAGTAAACAATTCGAAGGAGACAGTGATATATGCCGATAGGCCAAGCTTTATGATAGAAACAGAAAACCAGGAAAACTATTTTGAAAATAACTTAATTGGTAATAAATTTATTATCTAAAATCAAGTATGTCTTTAATAAAATTTTAATTATCCGTAAATTAAAAAAATAATCGTCTAACTATATTTGTAAATTGGTTATTAGCATAATGGAATATTTTATTTTCTTTTTTGTTTTGTATTCAAAATTAATTCTATTTTAAATAAATTAATTTTTTTAAACTAAATTGTTTCGATTTGTATTATCAGAATTTATAATTAATATCTATTCTTATTTGAAAAAAAATGTATATTTAGATTTGATAAAAAATTATTATTTATAAAAGAAAGGCGATAGCAAGCTGAACTAGCTAAGATAGTCATCTACTGTATCTGTATAGAATTTTTACGAAAAAAGGTATAATAACCAGCATAAAAGTAGTGATGAATTGAAGGCCTATTTAATTAATTGTCCTTTTGGACCTTCAGCAGACATAATTTTTTATAAATCGGCTGACCGTCAATGTATCCTATTGTAGGCAAATAATTGCATGAAATTTGTAGAACTTAATCCAGATAAATGCTTTCTCTAATATCTCTAATGTCCTGGTTTGGTCCTAACAACAATTAAAAAAAATTTCCTTATCTTATAAAGAACATTTTAAAATTAAAAATTTGTTAATTTTTATTAAATTTCAATAAAATTTGTAATTTATTTTAAATTTTAAAATTAAAAATCAACATTAATATATAGAAAAATGTGACAAATGCATGTGGTCTTTCACGTAGTCTGCCTAGGCTTACGGGTCTTTGTCCAAGTCTTGTCATGTGAGGGTGTCGCTCTGCAGGGAGACGCAACTTTGGAAGCCTTAAGTTTGGACTTTTACCCAATTGGTAGAGAAAGTCGCTTGATTTGTGGTTCCAAGCTAGTCTAAAAAGCCACCAATTTAAGTGCTCAGATGAGTGGCCTTGTTTATGATGAACGTCCCACTGGCCCAAACCCAACAAAAAAAATTAAATATATAAAAACTTTATTAAATAAAATTTTTCGTTTAAGAAAAATTTTTTCACATTTATCTTAAATAAACTTATCAATTTAAAAAAATCTTTTGATCAACCAAGTTTGATCATGTTTTTAAATTAATTAAATCAATGTTTAATATCCACGATGGATTTGATCACAGTTAAATTTAAATTTCTTTTTAATAACAAAAAAAAATAAATATATATGTATATATTTGTATATGTATTTATGAGCGCAGATTTTTTTAACTAAAACTAAAATCATTAAACAAACTATTTGAAATTTAAAATTCTTATTAAAAAAAAAATTAGACAAAATATTTATAAAGATGCGGTACGAAAAATAAAATAAATTTACATTTTAATTTTATTATAAAACTTATCTCATTCTTTCGATAAATGTACACGAATCTGTTCACTTTGAGAAAAAAAAAACTCCTAACCTATTTCCTTTGACATTTGGTCAAATAGAGACATCATTTGGTTTTGAAAATTATCGGCCGAGAGCACAGATAAATCTGTGTTGTAACCTGAAGACATGGTCGAAGCAACAGATGAGCTTGACGAAGATAGCAAACTGTTGCTTGGCACATTGTACACATGGTTCACGGCTGGCATGCTTGGCTGGCTTTGAGCCTGCTGCTGATAGCCATAACTCTGAGATGTTTGGTAGCTCAAATCAAGACTGCTATTTACAGGAGAAAAATTTTGATTTGTTTCGTAGTTGACACATTGTTGAGGTTGGTTTGCTTCACCAAAATTAATGGACTCCTCCACAGATTTGTTCCTAAGCGCTATGTAGCGCTTGTCCGGTGTTCTCAAATAGCAGCCTTTGGGCGTTTTAAGAATGTAGACTTTTTCACCGGGTTGTATGGCTATGTTCTGAGAGTCATTAGATGTTGGAATACTAATTGGAGTATTGGCAATAAAGCTGGTTATTTTTACATCTTTTAGTTGATTGATGGAAAAATTTTGACTAGATGGGGTATGAGTAGGCAAGTAATTTGGCTGAGCAGGAGGCGACTGGCTGACACTTGCCAATGGCGGGACAACAGGCTCTATCACAGAGGTGGACGAAGACCCCCTACTTGAATAATCGGATGAGAGTGAGCTTGGCATTGAGGTTGGAAATCTGTTGTTGTTATAGAGCGAATTTGAACGTGCATAGGGAAAAAAGCGCTTGTCATGTTGATAGTCTTTGAACGCCATGGCCTTTTCTCTCTCGGACAATTGGTACTCTTTTTTGTCTATGAGCAAACTTTCGTGGGTAAACGGCTCCTTGGTGATCACATTGGCGTGCTTAAAACACGAGTTTATCAACACTGGGTCGTCATACTTGTAAGCCAATAGTGACAAGTCAGCCACAGGTGTGTCCTCTTTGACATAATGGATCAATTTTTCCACTTCAGTGCGCGTAAAATGGTTCTCTGATTGAATTTCGTCAATCACTCGGTCAGACATTGTCTGCTTGCTTATTTGTCTGTCATAGATTTTTTTTTCCATTGTATGATCGGCAACCAATCTGTATATGTAGCTATTTTTTGTTTGGCCATATCTAAACACCCTGCATACGGCTTGAGCGTCGTGACAAGGATTCCATGACGCGTCCAAAACAATCACGCGATTGGCACCGATCAAATTTATGCCCAAACATCCGGCTCGAGTGGACAGCAAAAACAACCAAATGCCATTGTTTTGTTTATTGAATGAGTTTATTAGCTTTTCTCTTTCTGTTCCACTGGTGCTACCATCTAGTCTGTAATAGGATTTGTATTTTTGCCATTTCTGGTTTGTGTTTGGCACATTTAACTTTTGTAAATACTCTTCAATAAGATTAAGAGTTAGGAGACTTTGGCTGAATAGGAGGATTTTGTCGCCCAGTTTTACGGACTCTTCGATTAGAGAAAAAGAGACCATGAGCTTGGCACCATTTTCCAATTTGTCTGGTTCATATTTTTCAAGAATTCTGTTTGCCCAGTCTTGATCAAAACCAGATTTGGTGTAGCGCGATTCTTGATAGCCATACGGATTGAATCCACCATTTTCTTGCACCAAACCATTCGAGCTAGTTGGTATGAATTGAGATTTTGAGTTTTCTCGCTTAAGCTTTTGCTGCAAGTCAGGCAAATCCAGATCTAGCTCGCTCTCTTTGTCCTGATTGTATTTGTACAATACGTCAGGATGGTTCCAAATTTTGCAACAAATGGCAAAAGTTCTCAATGGATTGGTCTTTTCGCCTGGGTTCATGGCGCCAATGGCTTGCATAAAAGTCAAATAGAGCTCTTTTTGGGCAGGCGAAAGCTTAATTTGGATAATGAATTCGTATTTTTTGGGCAAGGAACAGATAAAAACATCGTGTCCACGTCGTTGCACGAAGCCTTCGAGCAGCGAGTGCAAAACATGGGCACGGTACCGCATCAACTTTACGTCATCTCTGGTAGAGTCAATACATTGACCGTTCATGATCGGTCTCTCGAACATGTTCGAGAATTCAGCTTTATTGCCCAGATAGGACGGGCGAACAAAGTCGACCATGCACCAGTACTCAATCAGGTTATTTTGTAGTGGGTAGCCAGTCAACACAATTCGGCGCTTGGTCTCTATGCGCTGCAGTGATTTGGCAATGTTTGCTGTGCTGTTTTTTATTCGATGACCTTCGTCGCACACTACCAGACATGGTGTCAACAGCGCTTCTTCCAATTCTTCAAATATTTAAATTAAATCATTGATTTTTTTTTGCTATTTTAAATTAAATATAAAAATTATCAATTTTTTATTCACTTTTTGATTAAAATAAATTTAACTCTTTTTTAATTTCAATCATTATTTTAAACTTAAATATTTATCAATTTTTTCGATCCTGAAAATCAATAGCTTATCAATCTGTTTATTTTGATATTTTTATTAAATTAATATAAAGGGAATTGTGAATTTTGGAATAAAAAAACAGAAGCAAAATTTTTAAATTTAGATAAATTTAGATAAATTTAGTCCAAGGTTCGATCTGTAAAATGTTTCAGCTCCTTTTTGCAGAACGAGTCTTGGACTCAAAAGTTATTCAAATTTAAAAATTTTGCTTCTGTTTTTTGTTCCAAAATTCACAATGCCAACATTAAGTGTCATCGATATTAAAAAAATTATCTTCTAGAATCTTAATTACTTTTAATATTTCCATTTGGCATTTATCTTAAATTTTGAATTAAGTTTTTAATTTAAAACTTAGGAATAAATATGTAATATCTTATATAATACGATATTTATACCACTCAGGCCTTAATTTGTGTTAAAAAATTGTGTAGTTTAATTAAATAAATAAACTTTAAAAAAACAATATAAATCCATCTCATTTTCTTAATATATCCAATGGTTACCATATATATTTTTTAATTTTTAGCTGGAACTTAAAAGTGGAAAGCTATCAAAAATTGATCCTAAAAAAGTATTATAAAATGATTTTAACAAAATGTTAAAAACATTTAGTTTAAAATAATTATCTTTTTTAATCACTTAATTAAATAATTAACAAATTGTCTCATGTTTAATATCAATTTATTTACCAAATAATTATTATTCACTTACCACTTTGTCTGTTGGATTGAATTTCCTCCTGCTCTAAATCAATCAAATCAATATCTTTTTGTTTCATATACTTGGTCAAACTTTGATTTGAACCATTGGATGTCAATTTTTTGGCCGAGTTTTTCTTTGTCATGTTATTTTTGGGAGACACCAGAGTACGGAACATCTCATAGCCAATCAACAGAACACCGCCATTCTTATTCCAATTGAGGATTATCTCTGTTCTTTGCTTAAGTGTTTTGGCATTATCGTTAATCAAGTACACTTTGAATGGACGCTTGTAATTAATGATAGTGTCGTTGTCAAGTCTTTGCTGGCCATCTTCTGGCAACCAGCTGTTAAACTCATTCAGCCAATTCTGTATTGTATTAATTGGTACAATACACAGCACCTTTTTTGAACCAGGACACCTCAGAAAAACTTCTATGAAAGTAATAATTTGGAAAGTTTTGCCAAGACCCATTGCATGCGCAAGAATGCATCCAAAGCCGGACTGTTTGTTCTGGACACGACTCAGCGACTCTACAATATTGTCGTAGATGAAGCGAACTCCTCCGATCTGATGAGACTTTATATTCTTGGCCAAATACGGAATCAAATAAATGTCCTGGTCTTCAGCTGGATGGTTTACATTCACCAATACCTGTCCATTTTGGTCAGGCCTATTTAAATCATCATTCATGTGTATTCCTTTGATAACTTTTTTCTTGCATGCTTCCTCCTGTTGGTGCTCGCTCTCGGACAAAATCCTACAATCATCGTCGTCATCCAATGGCTGCTTGTAGTCTTCGCTATCAGACAAAGTCAAGTCTTCATATTCAATTTTTTTTTCTTGCTCCATAAAGTTCCTATTCAAGCGGCTAATTGAATCGAGCTTCTTGACCAAATGATCATTTATGTTTGGAACATGGCCCATTTCTCCAGTCTCGTTGTCAAGAATCATTACTGACTGATTTGAGGACGAAGACGACGACTTGTTCAAAAGCTCTGCTTGGCTCACCTGGGCATTCTTGTACGAATCAATGTTTAGACGCATTTGGCGCTCTTGCTCCTCTTGGAGAGCTTTCAGCGTCGATTCGTTCAGTCTGTTCTCTCCAATTATTTTTCTGAAATAAAATTTTTAATTATTTTATCAACTTTATTAATAATTTTTAGCAAAAAAAAAATTGGTTATTCATAAAATTTTGCCAAAGTTTTATTTACTTGATATTTTTGCGCTGAAATTGGTTCTTATGCCTCTTGGAATCGCCATTGTTCTGCTTAACACGTCTCTTCTTGCCACTGGAGCTGTTTGCTTTTTGCTCCTGGTCATTTATTGGTTCATCATCGGAATCTGATTCGCTCTCCAATGCTTCTGGGTCTTGTTTGGGCTCCATTTTTTGCGCCTCATTGAGCAAGTCCTGGGCCAGAGAAGCCAAATTCTGTTGGTGACCAAAATTGTCCACGGACGGCAAGGTGTTCAAATCTGGAAAATTAAGCAAAAAATTTTGCTCTGGGTCGTAATTATGGTTCATAACTTGGTTCTGTTCAGGTCATTCAATTTAAGTTCAATGTTTATAACAAATGATCATTTTTTTTAATAAATAAGTTTCTAAAAGTTACATAATTTTTAAATGTCTATGAGAATGAGTGCAAAAAAGAATGTACTAGAGACATGGAAAATGACGTACGAATATTTCTAGCTCACAGACGCCCTAAAAAAATATATTTTATGCATTTTTTTACATTATATATTTTAAAAAATCATAATTTTTTCTCAAAAATAAGAATTTTCATTTTTGAGTTCAAAAAAAGTAATTTTAACAACATTTTTTATGATAATTTAAAATTTATTATTTTGTGAAGTTGGATTTTTTTGAATAGTTTTTAGATGAAATTTTTAAAAAATGATTAAATAATAATAGAATATCTTATTTCTTTTTTTTTCATAAATTGTTGATTTATATCAGAAAAATAATAAAAATAATTCAACTAATTATATTCTTTTTAACAAAATAAACAAGTAACCTTTTCCAAATTATTGGTTGTGCAGTTTTTTTAATTTACAATAACAATTTATATTAACTGGAAGGTTTTTTTGAAATCTAGATATATATCAAAATTTGTCAAAAATTATCTCTAAAGGCTTAAAAAAAAATAAAGTTGAATAAAAATATTAGACATATTTTAGATTATCACTATTATCTTTGCTCTAAGCCATCCATCAGCAAGCAATTTTTTTCCTGTTTGGTAACATTCATGGCTTTTAGATAAAAATTACTTCAATCAGCTTAATTTTTTATCTATTTACCCTGATTTTCAATTTGGCAAGATTTTTATTTCATGAATACGTTTTACCATATTTTAAAAACTATTAAATTAAAAACCAAATTGATTTTTAGAAATAATTATAGTTTTTCAAATTTAACTTTAACTATTTAATTAATAATATTTCAATGACCTAATTTTAAAACATTTTTATTATTTTCTTTTTTAGAGTTAATTTATTTAAAATTTAAATTAAGGTAAAAAAAGAATTCAAGAAGTAGAATGAAAATTTATTTGTTTCTAATTTATAAAAAAGAACTTTTGAAAAAATGAAATATCTTAACAAATCTAATGTCGTTTTATTTGATAAAAAACGGATGCCTGTTTTCTTATCAACTTTTAAGGACATTTATCTTAGGAACAATTTTTTACCTACTTAACTTTGATTTAGAAAATAAATAAATTATATATTAATTTAATTGGCTATTTCATTTAAACACATTCCTTTTGGTAAAATTATCATGTTTTTTGGCAATAAATGCGCTAAACGACCACGCATGGACAAATCTAAGTATGATTAGAGTAATTAATGGAAAGAGATGGACAATAATCAGATTTAAACATATAATAACATAAGTTATAAAATTAGACCCTACTGTAATGCAGTATATGAGTTTCTCCATGTTACAAAATTAAGCTCTTTAGTGATTTTAAAGCTATTAGGTCTCCTCTTTCAAGTCTCCCTTTTAACTCTGGAAGCACTGGCAAAATTCGGTCAATTTTTGAACTGTAAAAAATTATCACTAAATAAAGACAATTATAAAATCAATTACAGTCTAACCTCTTTAAACCGACCGCTAATTTGGCGATTGTTTTTTGTTATTTTCAATTAAAGAATCTAAGTTTTCTTTTAATTGATTTAACACTCAAAGGATCGACTATTTTTATCAAAAACTTTGTTTAAATTCTGCTATAGTTTCATAAAAGTCTGTAAAATTGACAATTTGAAAAAAAATTGATAGAAAATTAAATATCCATTTTACAATTAAGTAAAAAATTAAGTTTGTTATATACAAAAAAATGATTAAGATTATTCAACATACAATATTCTATTAAATAAAAATAGCATTTTATCGAGTTGGTTAGTCCATAGTTATTGCATTCAATGTTCGTCGACTGATAAAGCCTCTGAGTTAGTTACATTACTTATATTTGCCCCTTGGCTTTAGGTCTCGCTTGAGCCAATGCTTGATTTATAGCAACGCTAATACACAATTAAAATACATCTTAGATTGTAACAGACAATTGAAAGAATCAGTTAAAAATAGAAATTTCAAATGTTATCCCTTCATTATTTATTGGTCTTCAAAATGACAGGACTTCTTTGGTGCTTCTAGTACTTAGTCAGTTAAATCGAGTTTTGCTAGTCTTCACTCATACATTTAATATGTTTAATCTCATGAAAAAATTCTGTTGTTTGCTGTTGTACTTTTAATAATAAGGCTTTATCCTTTTTTAGACAAGGATTCCAAGCGGGTGCAGTACACTCTAAGTGAGCCTTAACAATTTAAAGATTAATCAACTAGTGTCCCTGTCGTGAAGACCGATTAACACTTCACTTATTTATTTATTTAAATAATATAAAATAATTTTATTAATTAAAAAGAAGATTATTAATCAATTAGATAATTAAATTGTCATGAAATTTTTCATTTTCTCTAGGTCATATACCATAAGGTTTGCTCTTATGTCTGATTGACTTGTAAAATGTTAAGGAATAAAATTAATTAATTGAAAATAAAATTTCGATTTAGTTTAAATTTATTTAACAAAATAATTTTTAAAATTAGACTTTCTTTCCATATTTTTACATGATCAAATACCCAAAACAATAAATAATTAAAAAAACTGATTAATTTAGCTAATCTTTTTTGAATCGAACTCTGACCGATTCATCAAAACTAATCACTACAATTTTTACAAAATTCTAAAAATAAATCACGTAAATAATTTATTAAAAATTTGAAAAAAAAAAAAACAAAAAAAAACTTCTTTAATTAAATGTCATCTAAATTACCGTAATTTTTACATTTAACAAAAATAGCACCGTACTTATATTTAAATTTAATCTAAATATCCTTTGAATAATAATAATAAGATCTTAACCATATCTTATCTTAATTGCTGCATGCTTTAAATTTCTTCTTTGTGTCTTTGTCCGGACTTTAATTGTACAAACTCTTTGGCCAATTCATCGTTGGTTCTGTGCGACAAAATTCTTAAAACTGTCCATCCAGTTTCGTCCATTTGAATGCGGGAGCCAAGCGGTAGCCAACAAGCGTACGAGCCGTGCTCGACAACATTGCCAAGCTTGATCACATTCATGCCAATTAGTCTGTCCTCTCTGGCAAAGCAGTAGTCTTTGACACAAATGTGCAGCTCGTACATGTTAGCTGTTTCCTCATTGCCCACCGCAAAATGAAATGTCTCGTTATATTTAGGTGACCAGTTGTTTGTTTTTGACTTGGTCTTGTTTTGGCGCTTTTTGTCGCTCAAATGTGGCCCGCAAATGGTGCACTCGACAAAAGGCTGGAACATGCTTTTTGTTCGCCACTTGAGCGCGTTGGCAGCGACCACTTTGACAGTTACTTTATGCTCACCAGTGACCGGATGTGTGAACACGTCAATTTGGATCGAGACCTCACCAAATTTTTCCTCTATTGCCGGGTAATCTTGGCTGTTCTGGGTGCGAACAAATGTTTTAATGAGCGAATCAGTGGTTTGTGTGTACAGTGATAGAGCGTACTGTAGACTGGACAATTCGGAGCTTTTTTCGATAAAGGCCTTTTTGAGACCGTCGCCATTGGCGTGAAAAAAGCTCTTTATCTGTTCCAGACAGCTCTCCATTACCAAACACTGCCTAGGCGAGAGATTTCGCTCGCCGGCGCGTCCTGACTCGCCACTGAGCAAAAATTTGTACGCATCCTCTATCTTAGTGTTGGCCGACAGCGGCAAATAGCTCTTGTCCGATATGGGCGGCAATATGACCACCCTTTCCAATGTGTTTATCACACACTTCCATAATTCCTTAAGCAAACGCTTAAGTACTGTCTTGTCGCACAGCTTGGCAAATTGACTCAATATATTGTGCAAAAAGTCAATCAATGGCATTATGACCATGTCTGCTTCGACTTGAATTTGTTTCTGATTTGAACTGGCGGCCTGGCCGCCCGCTGCTTGACCACCTTTCACATTCTGCAATTGTTTGCTTACTTCTTCGCAGCATTTTTGCACAGTTGGCTGAAGACTCTTTGAATACATGGCACTTAATTCGTCCAACACTTTGGACAATTGGGACTGCAGGTCGTTTAGTATGTCCGAGGCTTGTTTGTCCAAATTTTGTCCACCCATTGACTCGTAGCTCTTTTCCAATTGAACCCTTAGCTGCTGAATGTTGTTTATAAGTGTGCAGGCTATTTGCTCTTGATTGGTAAATTGGGCAAACTCGCGTCGGATTACATTCGCAAATCCGAGCAGTATTTTGGTAATACTGAAGGCAAATCGGCACAAATATCTGTTTTGCACGCTTTGGTCTTGGCACTCGAGCTTCTTTATTACGTCATAACATTGGTTTATTTGAGTGAACACGTCCACTACGGACGAAGAGAACAAGCAGTGCTCAGATGTCTGCTGGAACATGCTTTGCTTGTCTTTTTCGTATGCGTTGTGCAAATACTCCATGGAAATGTCGTCGTTGTCGTTTAGCCAATTCATGACAAATGGTTCGAACCAGCTGTAATAGTCTGGTATGTAGTCCTTTTGAATGGGCTTTATGTACTGATTGTAGAAGAGCTTAACTCTAAATTGTAGATTCATGTAGACAGGACTCTTGACTGTTCGGTGCTGGATGGGAATTTTTTCGTGCTCATGTAAAGCGATTTGCAAGTCCTTGGAAAACTCGCTCCACATGGTTTGCGCGCTCAGATTGGCCACATTAAGCTCGTTTGGAAACTGATTGAGAACCAGTGTGTACGTGGCCTTGTCTTCTTCGATCACTGAAAAGATCAAGTTAATCAAATAGGACCAAAAGTCCAAATTTTTGGTGCACGATGGTCCGAACTCATCCGGATCGACGCTTGTTTTGGTCTCAGTGGGCTCGTCGGTCATCGATATGCCGGCCATGCTTGTCTCCATGCTGCCAAAGTTTCTCTGATACAATTCGTAGCAGTTTTCGAACAAAAATCTGTATGTCGCTTCCAAACAGGATATGACGCATTTGGTCACTGTGTTGCTGGCTCGCGGTGGACTGGTCAATTCCTGAACCTTCATTCTAAAAAATGTAATGCTTGTGAGCAAGTCGACAGTCGATTTCAGGTCTTGGAGACGCTCGGAGCTCGAGCTTGGAAAGTTGTTTCGATACATGGACAAATCAATGCGCAATGAATTTTCCAATTGATTCAGAAGCTTGACAAATTTGTCCTTGCCAAAGTTAGACGCGGCGAATCGGTCCGACGCTGACACCGCATTTGTGGCTGTAGTGTGCGCGTAGTAGGCGTTTATATTGGCAAGTAGAGTGCTCATTACTGCTGGCACGCCGGAACATATGTACTTGGTCGAAAGACAAGAGAAATGTGTCATGGCCTGGTAAATGGATTCGATGCCATATCGAATGGCAAATTCGTCCACTATTTCTTGCGCTGGCTCATCGAAGTATACCTTCCATGTGTCATCACCTTTTGCATCAGGAATTTTTACCTGTCCATTGTTTTTTTCACATAAATGATGAAATATGTTCTTTTAATAAATAAATAAATTAATTAATTAGTAAAAATGAGTTATTATTATTATTTTTTTAATTAGCTTGTGCTTACCTCATGAAGACTTGTGTATTGTACATGGTAAGGAGCCACCTTTTCCTCGCCTTTTATCTCCACATTTATGTGCAGCCGAATCGCTCCAGATACAGCTGACTTATCAGTGCGTTTTTCCAAATTGTACCAAACGTCCATCTCTCCGCTCAAAGTTCGCACCTCAATTATGGTCTGACCTAAAAAGTCGTCCGACTCTCTGGTCAACTTTTGCATCAGTTTTGCCCTAATGTCATCATCTTCGTCCCATACCCTCACTTTTATTCGGTCACACGAGTTGTGACACTCACTTAAAATTAAATTTTATCATTTTTAATTTTTAATAATTAACTAAATAATTAAAAATTATATTTTTTAAATTTAATTGTTTAATAAAAAGCAATGTAATTAATGAAGTCTATTAATTAAAGCTAAAAAAAACAATTTTTAAAAGTTAATTTCATAAGGAGTACTTGGGACAATTTTTTCAAAAATTTAAGTAGCTCTAATTCTAATTTAATAAATTAACAAATTATTTTGTCATAAAACCAACTTAATTAATTTATATTATTAAATTTGAATTTTTTTAATTTTTCTTTTCAAAATTAAAAAATAAAATTTATTCTTCAAAAAGCTTTATTTTTAATTTCATTTCAATATATTATATATTTTTTCTGTATCCATTAATAAAATTAGTCAATTTTTCTAAAAAAAATGAGCTTGCTACTTCTCTTGAACCAAAAGCCTTAAAACATTATCTTTTATTTCTAAATGTATATTAAAATTTGTTCAATAACTTACAGGAAAAAAACTAATTAAAAAAAAGCCTAACTAGCCTGAAGAAAATTATATTATTTGATAACTTACAAGAAAAACTTTTCATCCCAAACCGGATTCAGATTGGAATAGACTGTTTTGGTTCGTTTTTTCACTCGGCCAACTTGGACTGTTACATAAGGATCACTAGTTCCAGACTTGTCCTTAGCAATAAGACCCTGAGCACATTTTACAGTAATGGTCAATTTAGCCGACCATTTTGAAGTTCCATCTAGAACGCTTTGTTTTACTGCTTTCATGTGACCAATGTGCGATTTCTGTTCCACATTTAAAACATCACGAATCAAAT
The DNA here is from genome assembly GCA_016802295.1 of Brachionus rotundiformis. Classification (NCBI taxonomy): domain Eukaryota; kingdom Metazoa; phylum Rotifera; class Eurotatoria; order Ploima; family Brachionidae; genus Brachionus; species Brachionus rotundiformis. Next base: position 311,018 of record JAESIW010000136.1, read on the forward strand.
TAAAAACTTCTGGTTTATTTTTTTCCCTTAGTCTCATTTTTTCCTTCATTGCTTCCATTAGACTTTTGGTCTTGTCCTCAGCGCCATGTTTGGAGCTTTTTTGTGCACGTCTTTGCAAACAATCAGCATTTAAGAGGTCCTTGCACTTTTCGTGGCATTTGACACCACATTCGCGGCACTTGAGCCCTTGTCGTGCCAAACCCCATAGCAAGCCTTGGCACTCGTAGCAGTATGTCGGATGGGTGAAATTACAAATCTCAAAATCGTGTGGAGTCGTCAACGAAATTGGATATATCAATGCCTGAAGAGTTTTCTTATACACATGCATTTTCTTTTAATAATTAAAAAATAAAATATTAATCTCAAAAAAATTGATTTTTTTAAAAAAAGATTCATTACTAATTCTTCATCATTTAGAGTAGTTCGGGCGGCAGGTACACCAGTGCTGCGCTTGTTTGCTGCCAATGCCATAGCCAAATCTGTTACCAAAGGTATGGATTTTCGCCGCTGGGGAAAATCTGGCATTGCATCGATTGCGTAGAACGCGTTTCGGTCACTTAATTTTACAAAAATTAAAACTTTTTTCTATTTTTTAATCCTTAATTAATTGACATGCAATGGTTAATATATTTTTAATCCAGCCATAAATTAGTAGCCTAAATATTCAATACTTCAAACCTTTGGACTATAGGTGAGTCGCCTAGGTTATTTTTATAGGTAAAATAGTACTTATAATAGTCGCCTATGTAGCCACTGTCCGATTTATGGGAAATATTGGAAAATTTCTGATTTTTTAAATGGCACAGTCGACCCTTAAAGTCTTTTTTGTGTCGCTGCATAAATTTATATTCCACAATGGCATTATGGTCAAGATCAATGCTTGCCAATCTTGATCTTTCTCTTCTTCTAATTAAAATCAAAATAAATATTATATGTATAAACTCTTATCTTCTTTTTAATGAAACCTTTCCAAACTAATAAAGCCTTTTTTTACTTCAGTCAGCTAGTTTGGCAGACTTCGCCAAATAGAAGCTAATTTTTAGTTTTCTATTTATTTTCGATTTATTTAATTATTTTGCCAAAGCACTTGTAATTTATCTTTTAAAATATTATTGGAAAGCATGCACCATGCACAAAATCAAACCAGTGCACGCGTTTTACCTATTTTTTTTGCTCGACCATTTAGGCAGACTGAAAGAGCCATCGACAAAATGGGACGCAAGGCCGTACCGATAGAACAGACTTCGCTCTAGTGTTTCCGAGCTGTCACTGCTATCCTCATCGCTGTTATAAGCATCAAACTCGACCATCTTGGTCATTTTGCCCCTGCTTCTACCCGATTCCAAATACTTTTCCAACAGTCTTGTATGGTAGCTTTTGTACTTTTCTTTTTTCTTCTTCTTGCTTGAGTCATTGATCATTTTGGAGAACATTCGCTGGTTAAAATGCTTATTTATGGAGCAATCTGGCTCTTTTTTGGCATTTTTTGCATCACTTTTGATGCTAATGGAAGCCTCTAGACTCGGCTTGGAAACACCGCTCTGTTCATCATGGCCTGCGTCATTCGTCTGCCTCAAATGGTCCTCAGAATTACTTATTTCATCCAAATTAGATGCCCGTTGGGGCGCTAAACCTGTTCCCTCGAGATTCATCTTTAACTTAATTTAAATTTTAAATTAAAATATGCTACCAAGTCTGGAAACATCACTTTAGAAGATAATTATCTTACCGATTTTTTTTACAAAGCCGACACGGCTTTGATCTTTGCATTTCAGTTAAATATAATGGCAAATGTGCCAAAGTCCTCTTATTTTTTTTAATATTTTATTTTATTTAAAAATTAATATCCGCTTTCTCAAGTATTTTTATTAAAAAGATAACAAAAATAATAAATTACTATCAAAATACTTACTTCATATTTCCTGATTTGATTATTTGCATACTTTTTTCAGTTATCTGTTTAAGAATCGGCTCTGGTTCATTCTAAAAAAAAGATATTTATATTTATAAAACAAAAATTTATCTGTAATGACTGCATTATACTGAGAATAGGTTAGAATTCTATAAGATTATATTATGCTAAGAATGCAAATTATGTCTGAGGGGAAGAAGAACAAGTTTGAATTAGAAAATTCCATCAATCTATTCGTTTGGATCGATCTTGCGTTTACCAAATGCGCAATTGCACATTAGCTCTGAAAGGTGCCTTTATTTGTGTCATTCTTAATGAATTTCTAGTTGCGTAACCAAAAACTTTAATGGCATAGATTTTAGTAATAAGATACTATTTTATTCCCCTTTATTTTATTTTAAGATAAATTTTTAATTTAGAAAAAATTAATTAAATATTTGTTCGCCAATCGGCTTACCGACAATCAATGGTCGGATTCACAGAAATCGATTTTCCTACCTTGATCAAAACTGAAAATTAGATTTTAAATTACATGTCGTTTTAGAAACATCATTAATTTTATTTTTTCAGATAAAAAAAATAATTAAAATTAATTGAGAGATTTTTTTTTAATAAAGAAAAGAAGCTCTTAATTACAGTCTTTGCTATTTCTGAAATGATGGAATTCCACATTAAAATTTGCGTAGTAATCAGCTATAAATAATTTACTGATGACACCTATATACAAAAAATATATATCTATTTCTTCTTTATTTCAATATAGACTGATGATATTTCTAGTCAAATATCATTTTAATCAGAGGCAGCAGCAAAAAATTTAAATTAAAATTCATTAAAAGACATGGAAACAGTTAATTGATATCATTAGATCAAATTACATACAACAAAATCTAGAACTTGTTTTACAATCGATAAAATAAATTGAATGGAATTATGAGACAAAGTCTAAAACTAATTTCTAACTTTTTATTAATTTAAACAAATAAAAAAATAATAATTCAATAATTAAATTTAAAAATTGGACTAAGCTCGTCACAAAAGAGTAAAGCTTTTCGAGCATACTTAAACTAATTTAGCTAATTTGAAACCAATCACACGAAAATACTTAAAGATAATTAAAAATATTATCTTACTGGTATTGTTGTGTACAAAGGTAGGCTTTTTTCAAGAACAATTTCAATCGCTGTTTGAATATAATTATCAATAAAATTTTCAATCATCATTTATTCTTATATAATTTTTTTTTCAAACAAATTTGAATTTTTTAGATAACTACTTTTAATAATAATAAATAAAAAAAGGAACCCAAAGTAATAAAACCTACCATAAATTATTTTTGAACAATTCTATTTCCCTTTGGAAAAAAAAAAGCAAATAACTCATAAATCTGTCTTGAATATTATTTTTTTTAATATGATTTATTAAGAAAAAGATAGAAATCAAATTAACAAGTTATTGGAAAATGTGGCAATAAATTATTGTTTTAAAATAGATGAGTCCAAATCAATTATGTCATAGCTCTCTTCCCTAATCGGATACAACTGGTTCACTTTGGAAGAAGATTTGCGCCGATTGGAAAAAGCTTCCCTAATGATGGTTCTAACTTTTTCGCTCAGACGGTTTATGTATAGCTTAATGGTCTGTAGTCGGGACATGCGCGGCAAACTAGAGTCCAATTTGGACCCTGAATCTTGTTTTTTCAGACTATCTTTTCTTTTTATATATGTACATTTAAAATTGGACAAGTCCAGCAGCGATTTGTGCTTGGCAATCATTCGAATTTTGTCTAGTTTATTTGTCTTGATACTCAGATCTGGCATTGAGTTGGAAACATGGTTCGAATTGGCATTATTTACAAGAGAGAGGCTTGATTCAATATCAAATGTGATTGGCGAGTAAAAGAATGGTTTACATTCTCTCAAGGGACTTGAGATGCGACTTGAGTGCCAATGTTTCAGCTTGAATATGTCATCAATGGTGAGACAATCTGCCGAAGTGAGTAGACTTGCCGCGCTGGAAAAATCAACCGGACTCATTTCCATATTTGATCCAATTTGGTCATTGAGCTCACTTTCTGGCTGGTCAAACAGGCTTAAATTTTTGACAGACTCGGTCATGCTGAGCATCTCGAACTCGAGAATTCTTTGTCTCAGCAGCTCTTGAACGCGCTCATTCAGATCGTAGTCGGACATGGTGTCCGACTCGGCCTTGCACACAAAGTCCAGTTCTTTGTCCCATTCCAGATCGGAAATTTGCTGTGCTTGACTGAAATTGCTCGATGAGTCTTGGTGATGGTTCGACAGAGGAAGGGTCAGTTTTCTCGGCTCTATGGTAAACGACGAACTGGCACGAGCCAGATTCCGCACTTTTGACTCGTTCATTTTTATTTTATTTTTTTTATTAAAAGCAGATAGAAAAACTAGGCGCCTGAAATTTTTAAACATTTTGATAACATCATATGACACAAAATTAATTGAGAGAATTAGAGAAAAATATTATGCAATTTCCACAGATGGTAATTATGGCATAGATTTGTTTAAAAAAGTAATACTGAAATTTATCTGACTAAATGGTCTTGAAAATGCCTAAAACCTTTTTAATTAAAATTTTTATCCAAAATCCAAGCTTTTATTCCCCTTTTTTTAAATACTTAATTTTTAAAGCCGGTATTTAAATTAAAATGCGCCCAGCATGAACTAATATAAATCCTATTATAAAAGAAAAAACTTCAATTAAAATTACTTATTAAGCTTGGTAAGTGCCATAGTTATGCAAAAAAAATTGTATCTAATTTTTTGCTTTTAATTTCCATAATAAAAGAACTAGCATTTTTTTTCATTGCCTAAAATTTGAGGAAAATAATCGACCTAAATTTAATTGGCCTGGCCTGGCTTAATAAATACTCCGAAGAAAAATAATAAATTCTTTATTTCTACTATTTGTGATAAAATGGGCTGCCATATTTGAACAAGTTTAAAAAAATAAAAAAAAATATATTTTTTAGATGGTAGGAGGAAAAGATGTACCGGCTTTGTCAAGCATGTATTTCGGAATTCAATTTTAGGCATTTTAAGAGACAAATTAAATTAACTTTAAACTAAATTTAATAAAACTAATTTAGTCACAAAACATGTCTTTTAATTAATTCTATTTAATATATATGATGAAACAAAAAATAAGGCAAAACTAGCAGACTTATCAGCTTATTGAGGAAATTTTGATAATTTTTATTTTTTAAATTTTGCTTTTAGCCAATTTCATTAGAAAAAAATTAAAAATTCTTCATTTTTTTTAAAGTTTAATCAAACCAAATTAAAAAATATGTCTTTGAAAAGCCAATATCCAAGCAAATTCGATCTTTTGTTGGAAAATATTTTCTTAAGTCGGCATATTTTTTTATTATATAAGTGTTCAAGCTGATAGAAAGTATATCAAACAAAAATAAAAATAAAAAATAAAATTATTTTAATACTAGATTTAATCAAAAACAATATTTTTTTTTAGCTTAAATATTTATCAAAATTCCATTTATAGTATTACTTTATTTAGTATTTATTTGAAGCAGAGTTAATTTGGAAAAGATATAAATCATTATGGCAGATAGTTAAATAAAACATATATCAACAAAAATTTTTATCAAATCTTAAATATTCTTTCACTAGAGAAGAGTAAACTAATTAAGTAACGCTTGAAAAGCTTTTATTTTTATATTTTTAATTTGAAAGATAATTAAAAATAGCTTGATTCTAATTGACCAGCACACTTGGACCTGGCAAGTTAGACTAATAAAATGTAATGACCGTATGGTCTGTCACGGGGAAATAAATTCCAATTCAAACTTGGTTCTGTTTAATTGGCATGGATTAAATGAGTTTACTTACGCTTGGAAGCTGGTGCTTGACAAACTCGTAGGCACGGAGCCATCGGTCCCTGGGCGTGCTGCCTGTGTGCTTGAAAAAAAATGGCCTGCGAAAGCCACTCTTGGAAAAGTCGAAGAAATTAGTTGTTGTGCCAGATTGGTTATCGCTTGGTGCATCGGACATATTTGACCTAAGGTTATCATTGGAATTTTTTTGATTGACTGTTCGAAAAGATTCGCGGCTTGCTTTTGGCAAGAGGGGTCTGCTGTTGTAGGAAAGAGAGTCCATGGTTGAATCGGCGTCTTCGTGGTGCGAAAAGGGCCGGTCAGTTTGAGGATAGTTTTGGTTGGAGACGGAAGGCTTGCAGTTGGCACTGGGACCGGTTTCGGAATAGAGCGATGATTGTGCTGAGTCTTTGCGCGACAATGACTGGCATGGTGGCTCAGAAGTTTCCTTTTTGCGCGGTGTCCGAACCAGAGATCCAGTGAGTGCTGTTTGTGGTATTTTATCGCTCGTTGTTGACGAATGTTTATCAGGCGTCGTATTGAACAAGGAGGAGAATGCTGGTGGCTGAGCGGGCAGTCTACGCCGCTGGGTGCCAGTCGAGTTCGGATAGTTGGCGCGCGCGTATCTACCATTCGGTTGTGTTGGCAAACTCTTCTCCGAAAGTATGTCCGAGTCGTCCGAAAAGCCTTTATTAAAAATATTTTGAACATTATTCAAAAAGCTTTCCGCATTTAGGCTAAAATCAATTTTATCCAAACCAATATACTTAAACATATTGCTTTTAACTTTAGGTTGGTTTAGTTTTATTTGGATAATTGAAGTGGGACATGGGCGCTTTCATGGCGCTCTAACAATCTCGCTTGTATCTACGCTTTTTTGTTTTTTTTTTAACCTTTTAAAAAGCCTACAAGCGAACAAATTTATCTTTAATAATAATAATAATAATAATATTAATCAAAAATTCAATTAAACAAAAAAGTTGGGGATGATTTTTATTAAAATAAATATTAGGAAAAAAATATTCCTTTTTTTTTAATCACTTTTTTGGATACACAAAACAATGCCTGATAGATAATAAAAAAAATGTATTTTATCTAATTCTTTCCTGTTATAGCTCAGTAAAATAGAAAAATATTGTCGCTAATAACTAAATAAATAAATAAGGAAATGTCATTAGTTTTTTTTTTGGCTTTATATTTTTTATATATTTTCTAATATTAATATTTGTCTGCATTAATAAACTTGACATAGGGTCTATTTAAATATTCATATAAAGAGTTGGGCTCTTAAATTTCTCTAAATATCAATTGCTTATCAATGACATTTCATCTAATTGGAATTATTCTGAGCGAAAAAATTCTAAAAGAAAAATACTAGAGTACACTTCTATCTCAGACTTGACAAACTAAGCCAGATTTGATATAAATTTAAGTGTTTACTCGCGGGTATTTTAAATTTCCATTTAACTAATTAAAATATTTTATTGAAGAAATTTGTTTAATTATTCTAAGAGAGTATATTTGATCCCAAGTTCTATGAGCCCATTCAAGCGTTTGTGATTAAATTTCAAAATATATTCTTAATTATTTAAGCTTTTAATTTCATATTCATCATATTTCATAATACTCTTCATTTTCTACTAGTTAATTTAGGGCTCAGATTAATATTTGATAGAACAAAAATTTTGCTAAAATATTTTAATGTTTTTATTTTTGTTATTTTTTATTCAAATTATCGTGAGTGCTCAGGTAATTTGAGCTAATCTATTCGGTTAGAAAAGAAGCGTGTTTCAAGACCTCTCTCAATTCATTACCTAATCATAATCAAAAAAATCTAATGTTTAAATAACATGAATAAAAAAATCGATTTTGATATTTTCCTTCTTTCTTTGATTCAAAATTCATCATTTTCTAACATCTTAGCTTATCCTATTGATCTTAAAACTGAAATTAGATTTGAATTATTGATTTTTTGGTTCACAGGAACAGTCAAATGGAAGATTTCTAGAGCCTGGTTTACACGCACTACATCCGGTCGTGCAAAAATCTCTTCTGGAATTTCCCACTTGGATCTTATTTTGGATATAAGCCCTCTCGGTAGCTAGAACGCCGAGTGCACTGATTAAAAATGATACTTATGGTTGATTATTATCTTAATTAATTTTAAATGATTAAATAAATAGCTGGAAATAAAATTTTTCTTTTATTTTGGACTAAAACCTGTCAAAGACAAACAAAAGTGTTTGTGTTCACCAGGACCACTTTTTTGCCAACTGCTATAAAACTCGTGTTTGTGTTTATGATTAATAAATTATTAAACTTAGATTTAAATTTCATAAAATACACAAATTTTAATTAAAAATTCACTGTTTTGATTTTATGTTCCATTTATGATTAAATACTAATTTCCCACACTTTGCAGCTCATTAGCGATTTTTTGCTAAGCAAATAGCATAAAAATTATCAATTTTAAATTTTCATTAATCACTATAAAACTAGCTGATCGAAAATAGCTAACCCATTGTATAAAAATAGATTTAATTGCATAATTTTCAACCATAAGGCAAAATGTTTTAACATTCTATTTTATTAGTTTATTTATTGATTATATAAATAGCAAACAAACAATCAATTCTGTCTGATAACTGGAAAATGTTATCTTTGACAAACAAGATGGTACAGATAGCTGTGTGGCTTGTGTTGACTACCTTTGCTGAAAATGGTATAAATTAATAAAGCCAACATGAAAATTAGTTACATATCATGCAAAATTAGTAATTCAGTAACAAAATTAAAATCGATTTTTGTACTAATTAAAAAAAATATTGTGGTAGATGGTTGGCTCGTCTGATCTTTGTCTTTAAACAAGAACTTTGCGCCCAAAGGTACATAAAGGAAAATAAAGATTTGAAAATTTTTATAAATAAAATAAAGTTTTTTGTTTTCTTTTTTTTTTGTTCTTTTTTGGTATCAAACAGTTACTAATTTTGCTTCCCAAAGTGAATAGGAATTTTATTTTTATTTTTAATTTTGAATACCTTAAACAACAAAAAAAACAGAAAAAAATTAATTTTCTCCTAGGAATTCCGCTTGTTGTTCAAATTTAAAAAAAAAAACAAAACTATTAATAATTTAGAAAGAAAATTTTCCTATTTGAATTAATTAAAGTTGGTCCTATTATTATGCCAAACTTATAATTATTAACCAAACCCTGCTTCCTTAGATAAACAATTTAAAGAACCTCTCATGTAAAGCATCTCTTGAATATATAAATATATATACATACATTTTTTTCTATTTAATTTTATATATATAATTTAAAATTAATTAATTCAAACAATATTTTGTCTCTATTGAATGATGCCTTGCATAAACCAATCTATTATTTACCTTTATTTTATGAGACCGACTTAAAAACTAAATTAATAATTCAAATAGAAATAGCAATATAAAAAATATTGATTTTCTAACTTTTTTTTTTTTTTTCATTAAAGGCTCAAAATTAAACGAGAACTGCATTAGATGATTAAATAACTTATTTTTGACACAATTTAGCCTTGAAAATAGACGCTACTCTAAATTAGTCAACATATTACAGCATATTTTAGGTATCTGGTGAAAATAATTGTCACAAAGACATCACTGTTATTTTTGGTGAATTATTTTTTTTAAAGACAATAAAGAGAATGGAGTGCACCAAATTTTTTTTAGATAAAAACAAGAAAAAAAAACATAATTCAAGTTTAAAAGTATAGGTTTTGATCAAAAAATTGATAAAGAATTCTCAATATTAGAATGGAAATAAATTGACTTAATTAAAAGCAATATGTCTAGGGGCTGATTGATCAAACAACTTACATGCTGCATTTTGAATTAGATTGGTATTGTTAAGCACTTCTGGTTCATCTTCGGATGATGTGTCGCATGTTTGGTCAATATTGGGCAGTTTGCGGCCTGATAAATCGGCCTCATTTGGTTCATCGTTTTGAGTGATGGTTCCATTTCCAGAATCGTTTATTGAGCTCTTAAACAATGACATTTTAACTCGTTTGACAAAAAATAAATATTTTTTAATTTAAATTGTTTTAGCTATTTAAAAGAGATGAGCTTTTTTCAAAAATTTACAATATGTTGTCTATTAACTATTTTATTTTATATATATATATATATATATAAATATATTTTTTTTTATCATTAAAAATTGAAAAATACATTAATCAAAATTCAAGTTTTAGTTTACCCGATTTTGAATGTTTTTAAAAATTAACAATGATTCAGCATCAGACTCGAGGCTTGTATTCTGAAATAAAAGATAATTTTTTGTCTTTTTTTTGTTGTTTTTTTTTTATAATTCAGACTACCTTTGAAAGCATGTGGTCAAACAAATCGAAACTTTGATCCAACTCGATCTCATTTGCTTGACCATCGGAGGACTCAAATCGAGCATTAAGCATTAGCAAATGTCCAGTGCTGAGCTGAGTGCCGACTATTCTGCCATCTTGGAGACACAACTCGGAGTCAAGAGTTATTTGCAGGTCATTTGAGCTGTCATTGGGACACTTGGAATGGCCGATTCGGAACAATGGAAGCCAATAGACGCCCAACAAGTTGTCCCAGAGCATGCCTCTGCTCCAAAGCTCCACAGTCAAGCCTTCGTCCTGCTCATTTATCTCACTTTAAAAGTCACCTGTTAGTAGTGCAAAATTTAAAAGCATCTGTGGCACAGCTTACAAAAAAAACTCCTCGTGCCATGACGGCTGAACGCCCTCGATCACTTTGGTGGTCGATTTAACAGCTCCTATTCTCACCACTACATAAGTGCTAAAATCGCTCTCAAGTCCATTTATGTGCGCTTCTTTTACTTTATTAAAATAAAATAAATTCAAAATTTATACTAATTTAAATTATTTTATTAGAAAAAAAAAATTATTTATTATTTTTTTGAATTTTAATCAAAATTTATCAATTTAAAGTGTTTTGTTCAAATATTTGTTTTTTTTTCTTTATGTGACTTGGAATCTTGGCATAGTATGCTTACCTATGACGCATAAAATTGACATTTTATACTTAATTTTTATATATGATTGATTAATGAAAATGAACTTTCATTAAAAAAATATGTGCTGATTTGTTTGAGTAATGTTTAGCATGAACACGTATTGGTTTTGGTGACTAAGGTGGATAATGTGTACTTTACGCTCGTCTCTTGGGCTAATGCTCACCCGTTTACATCTTATTTAGTTATCTAAAAATAAAAATAAGAATCAAATTATTTTATATGTGTGATAGAAAGCCGAATGAGAACATAACCAAATCGATAAAATTATAATAATTTTAGGAAAACCAAAACATATAAAAATCTATATATAAAAAAAAAAAAAAGAAAAATAATTATTCATGAAGCATTCTTGCTGGTTATATGAGACTTATTGAAATTTGTTAATTGAAATAGAAATATTTGTTGAAATTATGAACAAAAAAATCTAGGAAAGAAAAATTCGATTCCATCTGAGCTTTATAATCTTTTCTTGTTGGCATTGTCGCTCTACAAATTTTTTCTTTTCCATGCATTATTTATTTTTGTTGACTTCCTTTGAAATTTTTTTAATAAAAATAAATTGACTTATCATGCAGCATTTTTATTTTATCAGTTACTATCAGGTCTTTTCACCTTTTGAATTCATCTGGGACTAAGACCATAAAGCTCAAAGGTGTCTATTTAAATCGATTTTTTCCAAACTCATCAAACATTAATTTATTTAATTCATAATTTGCTTTTAGATTTATTTCCTTGGGTAAAAAACAACAATCCAAGTTTTTAGCAGCATTTAAAGTTATTTTAATTTAATTTGTCTAAATGTTAATTAAGCTCCGATCGAAACTTGCACGCAATTTCGTTAATTTCATTCTTTAAAATAACAGGAGCATTTTCTTAGATTTTTGTATGAAGAAATAGTAAAATTTATCTCTTTATACTTAATAAATAAATTTTATAAAAAACAAAAAATCTTTCATTTCTATTATTTTAATTTATTAATTAAATATTCTATTTAAAAATAAACTTAAACATTAAACAATAACATTTAACTAAATTGATTTCAACCGTGACTACTTCGACATTGATTACACAATATTAATTTTTGCTTATAAAATATGCTCAATTAACATTATTTTCAAAAAAATACGTAAAATTTTTTATCTCTATACTTTGTCAAAATGCTCCTATCTATTTAACAACTGTTAAGTCTATAGTAGTTTATTTTGTCGCTTATACAAAAAAATAAATTTTAAGAATGTTTGTTCTAATTAAGATTTGATTATGAAATCCAATTTATTTGAAAAAATTTAAACAATTAATCTCAGTCAAATTTAACTGAACATTGATTAATGTTGTAATCAATTAAAGCCTTTAAAATGATTAAATTTTTTGAGTTTAATTTAATTTCATTTTGTGTCTTCAAATTTTACCAAAGTCGACAGCTGGAAGGATAAGTCGCGGCCATTTATTTTGGAAATTTTACCACATTCTTTATCCTTTTTTTTTTACAATTTATTAAAAAATAATTTACGGATTATTTAAAGATTTAAACTTTTATTCCATTCACGAGTAGCAACCATCTGTTCAGGCAATATTCAAATTTCTATGTGACAAAAGTCTAATTAGATTAAAGCTAGGAGAAACAAGGACAGATATGCTAGTCTCGAGTGCAGGATAATTGAAAAAAATCACGTGACTTAACTAATTAGAAGCTTAAACAACCCTTGGTCAAGTCTAGCTATTAAAATTTTTGTTTTTCAATCAGGACACTTGACAAAATTGGCTAATTACGGGCACACATATGGTCAAAGTGTGCGCAAATTTTTCACAAATAAATTATTTTAATTTTCCTCTAAATTTTTTATATAATAATAATGAAAAATATTATCTAGATCATACAAAATTTACTTCAAAAAAGCAAATACTAAAAAAGAGCCAAAATAGAATGCTTGGTTTAGAGCTGCACTCTTCTTTCTTCTCTTAAAATTTAACCAAACTTAATTAACTCGTATGATTTTTATTAGAGTCTTAATTAATCCAAAATAGATAGGAAAAATGAGTGATGAATCAAAAGCTGATGAGAGACAGGACAAAGTTTACCAAAGTTTTGAGTCGCGTGTGTGTCTTGAGAGTGAAATGATAGACCGTAGCAAGTACTCCATTTGGTCCATACTTAAACAATGTGTAGACAAAGAGCTGTACCGGTTTACCATTCCAATAGTGTGGAACGAGCCGCTCAGCATGCTGCAGCGCTTGGCAGAGAACATGAAATACTCAAACGAGCTATTGGACATTGCGAGCGAGTCATCCAGCGCCATTGAGCGCATGAAGTACGTGGCCGCTTTTCTGGTCAGCTCTACTTCGATCCACAATGGCCGACTAAGCAAGCCATTCAACCCGCTGCTTGGCGAGACCTACGAGTATGTTAGTCCGGAAAAAAAGTACCGCATTTGCTGCGAACAAGTCAGCCACCATCCACCAATCTCGGCCTACCACTCCGAGTCAACAAAACTTTCCAAATCAAAGCCAAAATGGAAGTACTACGGCTCAGTGCTGCCGCATATGAAGCTCAACATTCTGAACGCCAGTGTTGAGGCGATTCCAGAGGGCATTCAGACAGTGGAGCTGCCCGACAATGACGAGCTTTACACTTGGCACAACTTGAAAGTAAATGCACACAATTTGGTACTTGGCAAACTTTGGTTCGAACACACCGGAAAAGTCGAGATCATAAACCACAAATTGAATATAAAATGCTTTCTCGAGTACAAGCCGTACTCTTGGTTTGTGCGCCAGATGAACCGCTGCGAGGGCTACATACTTGACTCAAATGACAACAAGCTGGTCCTTCTCTACGGCAAGTGGGACGAGTGTCTCTTTTGTACAAACAATGTCACCAATCCGGGTGACTTTCACAAACGAGTGGAAAAAATTTTGGCCATGGATGACAAAAATTACGAAAAGATTTGCCTTGATAAAAACTATACAAGCTTACAGCTACTTTGGAAAGTGGATAGACAAGACCAAGCGAATGAAAAATACTTTAATTTTACCAAATTTACCCTAAAGCTGAACGAACTGCACTCTCAGTTGAAAGAAAATGTCATTTTTAACGAAGGAGACAGCTCAATAACACTAGGACCACTGCCACCGACCGATTCGCGCTACAGACCTGACATGAGGTTGTATGAACAGGGCCAAGTGGATGAGGCTGGAGACCAAAAGCACCGCTTGGAAGAAAAACAGAGGGAAAAAGCGCGTCAAGTCGAATCGCTCGAGTTGCCCGCTTGGAAACCCATGTGGTTTGTTAAGCGCCAGCATCACATTGTCGAAAAAGAAGAGACATGGATTTTTACCAATGAATACTGGAATAGAAACTTTGACAAGTGTCCTGATATATTTTGACAACAAACAAAATTTTATTTATGTTCTTAAATAGTCTTTATGTCCATCTTAGTAAATTTTTATTCGAAATTTTTAATTTTTTTCCTTTATCTCTGCTATTATATAAGTACAATGAATAAAATAATTAGGATTAATTAAAGATGACAAATAGTTATTTAATTATTGAAATTTTGTTCAATATATATGTTTTTTAAAAAAATATACATTCGCTAATTTAAATATTTGACTTTAATTTAAAAAAATCCTTTATTACTTTAAAAATAATTCCTGGGAATATTTTTTTCTAATTTAAAATGTAAATTAGTTTCAAATAAAAGGCTTTTTTGACAATTAATCTTGATCAAATGATAAATATTACACAAATTAAACTAGAATTTATTTGAATTAAGATAAAAATAAAACAAATAAATGAACAAAGTTTAAGAAAATTGATGAATTACATTTCAAGGGATCTCGGTGATAAGAAATAGCTTTCTTTTTAACCATAAAAGTTTGATGTTTACTTATTTACTGTAAAGTGCTGGAAAATTAGATTAATAAAAAATTAATTCCGCCTCATTTACCAAAGTATGAAGGATTTTTAAGAAATTATAAGAATGAGTGATTTAATTTTCTCAATATATAAAACTAATAGGAAATATTTAAGCAAATTGGCTTTATACTTTTGATCAGGAAATTATTTAAAAGCTTTACTATAGACAAATGTTCTGTCAGTTAATTGAGCTTAAGTGAAAATAGTTTATCAGCAGAATTTTGGAAGTTAAGTGTTTATCTTTGATAGTTAAGTAGAATTGTAAATAAAAGAAATAGTTATGACTTAAATATTAAAATATTATTTATTATATATTTTGTATCTTTGTTACGATATGTCTGACAATTCTTACTTTATATCTTAATAATAATTATTGTACAATTAGATTTATTCTCAAATCAATAATTTTAATCAATAAAACGTTTAAATCTCATATTAACATGGAAGCAACTAAGCAAAAAACTGGAATAAAGTCGAAATAAAATGCATCAAAAATATCTATCTTAAATTAAAAAAAAAAAATCGATTCCATTTAATAAATTGAATCTATAATCAAATAATTATTAAAATTAATAATTAAAAATATTTTTTTTTAATTTAACTGGTGATTTATACCATTGTCAAACCAATAATTCAGTCTCAATATACTTGGTTTGAAAATGCTAAAGTAAATGTTTTGCCAATGATCAAAGAATAAAAATAAATAATTAATTAATTCTTTAATTCTGATATTGTTAAAAATTTTGTCGAAAAAAATTGACATTTTGACATTTAAGCGTCTTAATAAAAGTACTGAAATAAACCAAAAAATGATTTCATATTTGATCGGTTTTTTATTTTTATTATTAATAAAACAATTTATAAATTTCCAATAACTATTAACAAAATAAAGTTGGCAAAAGTTTTTATTTTTTTAAATTTACAATGCTTGTATTAGAATTAACTTAAACATGTGTGTTATTATAAATTAAAAAAAAATAATTAGAATAATAAAAATTTTAAATTTTGCAAAATGAGTTCCTTTAAGCAAATCCAAGTTTTAAAGCAACCAAAACCGGGACAAGTCTTGACCGATAGTGCTCTCTACTGGAAAGATTACGAATTTCCCACAGTCATTAACGAATATGGAGGCATTAACCATATAGATGTGTCTGAAGTAAGACCAAATTATGTAGTGGCTACACATGCATCGAGAGTAATTTTCTAAACTCTTCATTCAATCGTGTATGCTTTTGTACCACTTTTTAGGTACACATTTATGACAGCCTTAAGAAAACCGCTGTGAAAAGCTTCAGCTTTTCAGAAAATGCCTACAGTGCCAGTTTTCGAAGAGATGGTAAACTAATGTGTGTAGGCTTCGAAACAAATCATGCCAAAGTTTATCCAATAATGGAAGATCAACAAAAAGACATGGATCTTGAAGATGCTGAAGCGTCTGGCTCAGCCTCAAAACCTAAAAAGCGCCCATTGAGAAAATTCGATGACCATTTAGGGTACAAAATAAATGGGAAAATTTTGCTTAATTTTTGTTCATTTATCTTTTTTAAAGACCAGTTCATGTGTGTAAATTTATGAGAAATTTGTATCAAGTGATGACTGCTTCGGACGATGCTCACGTCCGAATATTTGACTTGGCAACCTCAAGCACAGTAATGAAGCTAAAAGCCCACAAAGATTACATTCGAAGCGGGTGCACAAGCATGTCCAGCGATGACTTGATTATCACTGGCTCTTATGATAACACAGTTAAAATGATTGACACCAGGATCAATTCGGTGGTTATGACTGTTGACCATGGTGAACCAGTCGAAAATATTCTCATGTTTCCCTCATCAAATATGATTGTCTCTTGTGGTGGTAACTCTATAAAAATTTGGGATGTGCTTAAAGGTGGAAATCTAATTCATACAATGATCAATCATCATAAAACAGTGACCAGTTTGTCATTTAGCCATAACTATAAGTATCTCTTATCAGCGGGTCTTGATAGGTAATTTAAAAAAAATGGGAAAATTTTAAAATTTTATTAATAATTTAAGGCACATTAAAGTATTTGATTTGGCAAATTATGATTTGGTCAGCACAATTGACTATCCATCATCCATTTTGTCACTTGGAATTTTGGTAAAACTTAAGCCAATTATGTGACCATAATTAGACTTGAATTTTTTCTTAAGCCAGAAGATAGAAGTTTGGTAGTGGGAATGAGCGATGGTTTATTGTCGTTCAGGGACAGAAAAAAACATACTTTCGAGAATCAAAAGAGCCAAGCTAGAACTAAAGGATTTAATCCCTATAAATACGCAAGTCCGGCAGTGTTTTCCACTTCGGCCACCGATCACCTAATTTTGCACGAAGCTAAGCCCCATTTAAAAAGCTATGATAAAGAATTAAAAAAGTTCAATTCTACGAATGCGCTAGATGAGGCGCTTTCATTGAAAACAAGGGTCTACAGTCCCCAAATCACAATTGGTGTAATGCAGGAGTTGATACGCAGAGGCACGATTAAGGCTGCCCTTGCTGGAAAAAGTGAAAAATCCCTTGCCATACTAATTAAATTTATACAAAGGTATTTATTATCGAATTGGTTTTTAATATATTATTATCTATTTTATTTAAAATATAAGGAATATAAGCAATCCAAATTTTACAGCCACTCTGACGGACATATCTAATATTTTGTTAGATTTGTACATAAACGACATTGGAAAGTATGCAGCTATTGACGACTTGTTCGTTAGGCTAAAAAAAACCATCGACATGGAGATTCAATATCAAACCAATTTGTTCCAAATCCTTGGCACTTTAGAGACTATCTTTGTTGCACAGAATAATGTTGCTAAATAAAATATTAAAAAAATGTTCCTTTGTTTTTGTTTTATTTTTATGTATTCTAGAATTTTAATGATTAAAATTATTATTAAGAATTTGTTTTCTTTAGTTGGTTAAAAGTATTTACAATTATCATTCAACAATGGTACAATTAAACTGTATTAATAGCTTGGTTGAATGGACCTATTGAAGATAACAGAGGTAAAACAAAAGAGCCTTTTACCAATCATTTGCAGAGCGACAGTTTCCAAGTCAACAGAGTGGAAAAGACGTAGAAAGGTTATCAATTGGAAGATACTAAAGCTTAAACGACCAATTAATTTGGCTGCTTAGTTGACCATCACCACACCATCCATCAAGCTATTGTGCATGGTTTTCTAAACATGAAAAAATTGCTTAGTTAAAAATAGTTGTCGCTCATTAAAATGTAATTAAATCATTTTAAAATTAGATTTAGATATAACAGAATTAAAAATAAATTTTTTTTAAAAGTTTTTAGTACTTATTCTTATTTTATTCACCAATATAATTTATTTAAATTTAATTTAAAAGCTTGAATT
Organism: Brachionus rotundiformis; assembly: GCA_016802295.1. Classification (NCBI taxonomy): domain Eukaryota; kingdom Metazoa; phylum Rotifera; class Eurotatoria; order Ploima; family Brachionidae; genus Brachionus; species Brachionus rotundiformis. The sequence continues at coordinate 329,162 of JAESIW010000136.1, forward strand.
TTAGCTTAAAAACATTAAAAATTTTTTTTTTACTAAATTAGGAAAATTAATTTCTTTTAAACAATTAAAAGATAAAAATGTACTCTATTTTAATTTTAATAATTGGAATTTGGTCCATTTTTTTTAACCTCCTTAAATTAGATTTATTTTTAGACTTTATTTGAGCAAAAATTTTTTTATTAAACCTAATAAGAATGTCTCTATGAAGCAATCTTAATTCGTATAAATCTAATCTTAGCTTAGTTGTCAAATTAAATGATTTTAAGAAATAATCAGACTCAAGTGGAACTATAAATTTTACTAAATTATAAACTTTAAATTGGCAAATATTTTTCTTTCCAAAGAATAAACAAAATAAATGTTAGAAAAAAGAAAATTATATTAAGTCAATATTTCAATTTGAAGGGCCTCTTAAAAATTACTCAAACAAAATTTTAAAAGAATTATTCTCTATTACTTTATAATTTCTCACTTGGTAACAACTTTGTCTAAAACAGCTTAGATTGTTTCTAATTTTCGCCCATTTGCTGTCAAACATTTTGGCTATGAACAGTGCCAGTGTAGCCGACAACTCACTCTACGCAAAAATATGCGAAGTAAAGTACGACTCAAGAACCAAGTTCTACGATAGTTACGGTAACTAAATTAAATTTTTGCATGATTTTTTTACCATGTTCTTCATGTGATCTATTTAAAGCAAAAAAATTTTTTTGAGTAACTATGAAGACCCTTAATTAAAGAGAAAAAAGTTAATTTTAATAAACATTAATAATTACTTACAAGTTTCTTAAAAATTTTTATTTTTCTTTTGAAAACATTTTAATTGAATATTTTTGACATTAAATAATGAGATATCCTGATTATGTTTGGTCATATTTGAAGGACATAGCTGACATTTACTACACTGGTAAATGGTATTTACCATAAATGGAAGATTAATTTTTTTTTAAAGAGCAATATGAGTATGAAAGTGAAGAAGATGAGCTTTACCAAACCAGTATGTTCGATCTGCGGGACCAAGGCTTTAAAGTAGAAAAGCTCAAATGGCGAATTCCTGTCAACCGTGAGAACACCACCATGAACCGAGAGCAAATAAAGTCAGTGCTCGAGGTGAACAACAAAGGAACTTTCGAAGTGCCAACAAACAGCGCATGCTCAACAGAAAGGTCCATATCAACATCTAAAAACTCGATCAAAATAGACCTCTCTTACAACCAATTACCAGCACAGAACCAAAAATTGACCATGCCTGTTTTAAAAAAAGCTCATACTCAACTCAATTTCAAAGACACCAAGCTCTATCCAAGAATTCTAAAACCTTTGGAAAAAAAAACAGCGGATAGAGTGGTAAAAGTTGAGAGTGACTCGAAAACTGATGCTTCCTTGAGCCAAAAAAGCTTTACAATGCCACCAATACATCCACTTCCAGCAAATCAGCCTCCATTTCGCAAAGAGACAACAACTTTTGTTCATTTTGTGACCAATCCGTACAGTTTTTCAGAAAAACCAAAGCCAGAAAGAAAACTGATCAATTATCCGGCATTGATACGCACCAAAAAGTATGTGCCACTTGAAGAGATCAGGACTCAGCCAAAACAAGTCATGCAGGAAATAAAAAATATCGAAGTTGAAGAACAAGAGACCAAAATTGAGCCAGAAGTTGCTGATGTCAAGAGCAAAAAAGTTAAAAGCAAAGCCAAAAAAAATACCAAAAAGAAGAACAAAAAGAAAAAATTGGCTTTGGGTGAGGAAAGTGAAGAATCATTGTCGGATAGTGATCATGTTGACAACATTGAACCAACTACTGGTCAAAATACTCGTCCTCAAGGTGCTCAATTGGCCAATAGGCGAATGCGTGAGAAGATCCGCTTCGAAAACTCGCGCATTCACGAATCTTCCGAAGAAGAATTTGACAATCCAGTGGAAGATTTAAAAGATCTGGAAATAGAAATGGAACAAATTGAGAAAAAAGTTCAACAAGAACAAGAAGAATTGTCAAACTACGAATACAGAACCAATTTTAGACCAATAGACATAAACATTAAGCCAAGACAGAAAAAAATAACACCATTTGTCAAGCCACAGTTGCCAAATAAAATTGAGGTGAACAAAAAAGTAACACCACGTAAACTTGAATCACCCATTGAGGAAGAAAAAAATCAGAAAAAATTTTATCTCAGGCCCCTTCAGCGGCCCTTTCGTATACCAGAGAACGAAAAGCTTCTTGGCAAAAACACCGATGAGTATGTACTTGAAGACGACTGGCTGCTCAAATGGTGCATATTGGAAAATCACAGAAATGTTAAATGCGAAGCAGCATTTGCCAAGTATGACACTCGTCAAAGGGGTTTTCTTAATGGTGAAGATTTAATACTTGCTATTGAATCTATAGTTAAGTTGAACAATTTAAAAATGACTTATCTTTTTAGTGTACTGAATTTGGTCAATGTGGACGCGCTTATTTTTGGTGCTGATATCAAACTATTTACCATAATTGTCTCTTTGGCAAATAGAATTAATCATTTGGATGACAATTGGTTTAGTAATTTGCTTCCGCAGTATGATTTGTTCACAGTTGAAAACAAGGTGTTCAAAGTGAAAAACCTGTGGAGCTACCTGGTCGATCAGGAGACCAAGCTTATTTGCATCAAGGATGTTCTTATTGAGTTCGAGGCGGGCGGGGTCACTTCCAAACATGTCGAATATGCCAAAGAGAAATTTTCCCACAAAATCTACTTTGATATTGTGGACTATTTGACCTATATACCACTTTTTGTGCATATCCATGACAAAATTATCCATAACCCGCTCATAATCAAACAAGATATTTAAAGAATCTTATTTTTTAATTTTATTTTTATTAAAACTGTAACTAAATTTTTGAATAAATTTTATTTTTTTGAGATTTTTATTCTATTTTGGCCATTATTTTCACATGCTTATGAGAATGGATCTCAAAATGCATTGGAAAGAAAAAATAACCAATTTTGTGCAGCAAATCATCGCACAATAAATGAAAATAAATTTTAAAACTTTATTTTCATAGCAAAAAAACAACTTAAAATAAACAAAAAGGTAATTAAATGTAAATTTAAATACTTCGATTAAAATGTTTAAATAATTTATATAATTACTTGAAAGTTTATGTTTTTAAAAGCTAAGTTGTTTATTTGAAAATTAAATGAAATAGTCTGTTTTGAATACTTTATGAATTTTTGAATTGAGCACTTTTTATCTTCAATATACTTTAGATAATTAAATATTTTATTTTTCAGTGCTAGACTTAATTAATTGTTTAAAGAAAAATTAAAAATATGAAAAAACTAAGCAAAAGGCTAATGTATTTTTGGGAATAGAAAAACATGAAAAACATTGGCCAAATCAGAAACCGAATAAACAAGTTGCCGTCCGAACTAACAGAGAAACTTAATTTTATTCTTTGAGTAAATTAAATTAAACCAAATATTTAAATTTTATATTAGAATACTAAAACAATGTCCAAATGTCCAATTTTTTGATAGCCTTATGTAATTCAAGAATGCAAAATATTTTTTAAAAAATTTAATCTTTTTAAAAGTTTATTTTACAAACTTGGTCACACCTTTTTTTATACTGGTATAAAGTAAAAATTTTTTTTAATAGAAAAAAAAACAAATTAGATGATTTTGTTACCTGATAAATATGTCTCGATTTAAAAAAAAATATTTAATAATAATTAAAATAAGCAAAATTTTTATATCACCTTTTAAAAAAATAGTTTTTGTTTATTCACAAAATTAAAATATTAGCCAAAAAATTAAGTTATTAAGTAGATTAATGGTTAATAAAAATTTTTATAATTTATATTATCATCAATTAAATTTTCATTCATTTTGAAATTAATTAATTATTTTAAAAGAGAGTTAATCACACGTCTTTCTTTTTGATTTTTATCTTAAAAACTTTTTAGACTTAAAAATATGGGAAAATCCATATTCTTTGATAATGACTATTTAAACATAGTTGACTAATTGATTTCTTTCACTCATAATCAAAATGAAAATAATTTTATTCAAGTTTATTGTGCTTTGTTTAGCATTTTTTTCCATTGATACAAAACCTGAGCCCCAGCAGTGGTTGAGCACCTGTGACAACTGTTTGGATGCAATCTCAAACTGTCTTAGCTGTAGTGAAGAAAAAAACTGCCAAAAATGTATTAAATCAATTAATCCAAAATGCAACCATTGCTCCAAGGATCTATTTTCCCAAAATGATGGTGAATTGGATCAAGAAGGCTACTTTTTTTGTGATCAATCAGTTATATTACAGGAATACATTTGTAGAATTAGGTGCCGAGGAGCGTTGTATCAATTTGGTGAATGCGTTAAATCGGAAGAAACCTCTGTTTGCCAATGTTTCGACGCTACTCCTTTATCCACTTCCCAAACTACAATTACAACCACTAAACACCCATTTGTTCAGAGTAAAAATGCCTCTAATTTTTCGTTTATCTACATTTAAATTCTATTAAAGGAAATATAACTTTTAGAGTTTTTGCCCAAGAGCCTACTTACATTAACGACTTTAAGGTTTTACCAAACGGTGATTTAGTAGCAGCTGAATACAATGGACAAATACGAATATTGGATCCTACCGGCGAGGCAAAAAGCACCATATATGCTCATTCAGGTCCTGTTTGGTCAATAGATATTCTTGAAAATGGTGATCTTGTTAGTGGAGGAGATGACAAAACAATTAAAATATGGGATCTGAGTACCAACTCAGTAAAAATACAACTAAATGGTCACACAGGTTTAGTCAGAGTTGTGAAAAGCCTGTCTAATGGTCTTTTGGCTTCGGGGTCTACAGATAATAGTGTTAAAATTTGGAATGCTGCAGATGGAAGCTTGGTAACTACATTAATCGGTCATAGCAACCATATTCAAGACTTGGTTATTCTTAGTAATGGCGATTTGGCCAGTGGTTCTAAAGATAAGACTGTAAAAATCTGGGACATCCAAACAGGAAAATTAAAATATGAGTTTAATGAAAATTTTAATCAGATATGGCGTTTGGCTCTTTTAAAAAGTGGTGATATTTTGATCGTAGAGATGGATAAAAATTTTAGATCTGTAGATCCAATTACCGGTGAAAATAAGATTCATTTTATTGGCCATACATCTATGCCCAGAGATCTGGCTATTTTGGATAATGGTGACATTGCCACTGGTGATTCGGCTCAAGTTATTATTATTTGGGATTCTGCTACTGGTTATATAAAAAAATTGTTTAATAAAAATCCATCTTCATATGATAGTTATGATATTGTGCGATCGTTGGTGGTAGCACAAACTGGTGACTTGATCGGAGCTTTTGAAAACAAGAAGCTGAAAATTTGGAACACTGGACAAGGACCATTTTAAAAATTTATTTAAAAAAAATTTTGACTAATTTACTTAACATTTAGTATCAATAAATAGAAATGATAATTTTCACTTTTTTAGATGATTGTTAAGTTTTTTTTAATGATTTGATAATAAAAAATTTTAATTAAAAAATAAAATTAATTAGTTAAGTTTTTATTTTATATAATTTCGATAACTGGCAAATTGAAATAAACATTCAAAGAAAATAAGCTGGATTTAACATTTTTTATACAGATTAATAACAAACAAAAATTCAAAACAACTTTATTGGAGTAATTTTTTTATGTGTGAATTGCCAAGCGGACAACCAGCTGGTCTAAAAACATAATTTGGATATTTTGATTTTTCAGAATATTTTTCTTTGCTACGATGTTCCCATCTAGATGCATTGCCGACCAATTCGTCAAGTTTAGGTGTCGGCATGATCGGCATCTTTGGCAACCGAGAACTGCAGCTTTCACTCCTAACTTTTTCAATTTTTTTTGGCTAAATAATTAAATTTATTTTAGAATTTTTTTTCAAATATTTTATCAACATACCTCTTCAAAAACATTTAATAACATATTCAAATATTTTATAGATTTTTTTAGTTCAAGATTTTTATTGTATAAATCGATGAGGTATTTTGTTTCTTTGGTAAACACGTTCTTTTGATGCATGCTAAATGGTCGCTTAGACCAGTCTAAGCCTTCATAGTGTCTCTCATTTATAAAATCATCTGTGTACAGCTCAATCAGCCGCCTCAAGCTCGAACTGGAATGGATACTTTGACCAAATTGGTCGTGGTATAGCTGTTTATAGCATGACTTGGAAAAAAAGTCAATTAAATTCAAAAATAATTATTAACTTACGTCTAAATCGACATAATTTCTTATCCTAGTTGAAAATAAGCTTTCCATCGAACCATAGTGATGGAAAATTTTCAAAATTTTACCATCATTAAGGATACTTTCAATTTTGTTAACAAATAACTTGGCATTTTCACTAGAATTTTTTTTTATAGACAGATAGTCAAAGCACCAAATGAACTCATCACACTTTAGACACACTAATGACAAACTATTTTGGTAAGTAAAAACTCTAAAACCAATCTTATTTGATTGTTTTAATTGAAAATCTAAAATCTTTTGAAAAGAAAAGTTAATAAAAATTAAATTTCTAAGTTGTCTTTTTTTACTGATATAGCCGAGTCAAAATCGGAGATAATTCCGAAAGGAAAAGCTTCTGTTGAGAGATTAGGTGAGCTTTCACGTTTGGACAAATTATCCTCATTCCATTCAAATTCCGCTGAATTATTGCCAATGCTGCTAATACTGATGTCGTCAATTTGTCTACTTAATGGTACCACTTGGCTATAGCTGTTCTTCAAAATGGAAATATTAGATGTATTTAACAACTCTTCATCTAATTTGTCTTTTTCTTCACTGATAAATAAACAATTAATTAAAACCGTTTAATCATTATTTAATATTTACCGTGAGAGGCTTTTTTGACTTGATTTTGAACTATTAATTGAATTAACTTAATAAAAGAGAAGGAAGTTAAAGATTAAAAAGATAACTTATCCAATTTTACGTGAAAATTTTTTACTGATTATATCAGTGGAATAAATTTCCATAAAACCAAGGTAGAATTCGCAATTCTCTAGATCGTATACATTCTGTATTGTCAAGCGTTTGCTATCTTCATCAACATAGTAAAGAGTTCCCTTGTAGGTCTTGTCAGAAAAATTAAAAACAATTGTAGAGCCAGTCTTGTCGCTCAAATCTTTTAGACCATGGTCGGACATTTCTTTCCAAAAAATTAAATTACTAAATAAGGATAACAATTTTTTTAATTTATCTTCGAGTGTTACATCAAAAGAGTATTTTTTTTTTAAATTTAAAAAATATGTAATATTATTTTATTTATAAATTAAAAATAAAAATTTTAATTGTAAGTTGTGTCTTTGACTTATGCAGAGAGAATTTGTCTGCGTACTTTTTCAGTAGCCAAATGGTCAAGATAGCTTTTTCGCTTTTTGGCGATGACTGTGAAAACTATACAAATGAAAAGAGAGGTAAACTCAAAAGCCCAATAGTGCTTTTTTAAAATATGGACCGGAACTGGACAACTCTTAGACACAGAGCCATAATTTTCACAATTGACTACTTCTTTGTATCCCGTGTCTTTACAAGCTAGCAATGAGGACCGTATGAGTGAATCGCACTTTTGGCACGGCTCTACCAAGCTATATTTTTCTGTTTCCCAGCAATTTTTTGACTTCAAGTTTGTATTTTTATCTTTAACTAAGGAATCTATTAAAGGATCTTTGACTAAAGATTAATTTTGGAAAATTAATAAATTATCTTTTCTTACCAGATTTTTTGGTTTCTAATGTAACATCTTCAGATGAATCTGTTTCACTTGGGATGACTGTGTTGTGAACTAGTGTTTTAGAATGATACGTAATATTATAGAAATTTTCAAAATACAAAAAAGTGATTGCTATGCTTTAATTAGAAGAATTTATTTTAAAAAAATATTATTATATAGAATAGATACATTATTATAGCAGCGAATGTAGCGATCAACTTTTTTTTGCTGATGCAGCTGCAGGACTCGAATATTGAAATAATTGGATTCATTTGAAATAAAATGATAAATCTATTTGTGGAGGTATTGGTTAAGCTGCATTATTTTAGTCTGAATTATTTTTTTAATTTTTACTCATATTTTAATAATTACATGAAAAAAAATTAAAATTCATTACTTATTAAGTATAAAAGTATAATTAAGTATAAATTTTTTATACAAGTTTAAATTTTTTTCTAAATTGCAGAAATAAATTTAATTTTATTCGTTGTATAATTAATTTTTAGTTTGTTTTTATTTAATTTAATACTCAATCGAAATGTACCAAAAATTATTAAATATTGATTAAATAAAGATTTAATTTAAAGAATTTTTATTTTAATTTTTTTTAATTTGAATTTAATTAATGATCCTGCAAAAAATTTGATTTATTGGTACAATTTTAACCAACTTTTGCTCTTTTAAAGATGTAAAGAAGCTACTAAAAACCCTGAGTATGGAAGAGGTCGAAAAAAACGACCTTCGTGACATAGACTTGGACAGACAAAAATAATATTAAAGACTATTTACAATATTTTTAATTATTTTAAATTCTTTAAGCCAAATTATTAAAATGTATATTATAAAATTTTATAGATGACTTCGATTTACCTCATTTTCAGTATGTATCCGGGGATATATATTTTATGTTTTCTTTCAATAATATTTAGTTGGAAAATCCATAAAAGTATCTTGGGAATACATATGAGAATACATACATTGAGGATAAATGTGGGGATACAAATTTGAATAAATAGATCCTTTATATTAATATTATTTATTTACCTTTGATAAAAAATGTAGATATATAACATAAAATAAACGCAAAGTTATTAAAAAATAAGATAGTTGTTTGAAAAAATTAAAATTCATTAATCAATTCAATTAAAGTAATTAAGCTTAAATGTGTAACTCTTTCAGATTGCTTAGTAGGTTCAGTAACTCCAGGAATACTCAGTAAAAGATAATGAAGTTCTCCATTTTTTTTAATCTAAAAGCTCGTTGAATTGGTAATTTTCTTTAATTTTACCAATTAATTTATTTTGAACGACATTAAAAGATACCGAATCTTTACTTGAACCTTCTGTTCTTGTAAGTTTTTTAAAAGCTTTATACTAAAAGTATTTGAGAAGTTTGGTCAACTGCTATATCTGAACAACAGCGAACTAAGAATAAAATTGAGCGACAATGATAATGGTAATATCAATTCACCTATTCCAGAGAATAAACACCAACGATTGTGTAACATTTTGTTAAAATGATTTTTGAAGAATTTGATTAATATAAAAAAAAACGGTTTTATGTTTTGGCTTTTCCTTAATTAGTGTTTTTTATCTTCACTTCACTTTTTTTTTTCATTTTATATCAAAGGTGAATAAATAATATTAATAAAAAAGATTTTTTTATTCAAATCCGTATGCCCACATTTATTATCAAATGCATGTATTTTCACATCTATTCCCAGGATACTTTTATGGATTTTCCAACTAAATATTATTGAAAGAATACATAAATACATGCTGAAAATGGGGTTAATCAAACTCATCTATACCCAATTTTGAAATAAGTTTATTTTGTAATAAGATTTTTGTTTTAAAGACAAAAACAAACAGAACAAAAATTCTTCCTGTTTTGATAAATTAAAATTAACTAAACTAAGATATATGAGACTTAAATATATCTTTTGAAAAAATACTGCAAGATAGTGCAAAATATTTTTTTGTCTCTTTTTTGCCAAAAATAAAATCTTTTTTTTGTTAAACAAATTCAATTATCAATTAAAGTCTAGTTGATGCTTTACATTTGTCTTTTATCAACACCAGAAAAATCATTTAACTAAAAAAGCTATCATTTGATGGATTTTACCATATGATTAGCTCTTCAATACCCGAACAACTGTTCAATTCTGTACTTTCACATTATCTTTTCTTAAATAAAAATTAAGCCAGTCTGTGCAAACTAATTGTATTTTATTTATAATACTTCTAAATAGGGTGCACATTTTCCGACTTCCGCAGTAGGTGAAATAAAGTTTGTTTCATTTACAGAACAATTTTTGACATCTAGAATCAAAGATACTTTTTTATTTTGGTATTGGAAGTTGCCTTTCATTTCATTGCTTTATTGGTCTATTTGAGAAATAACCTTCATTCACACACTTAAAGAGGCACAAGAATCATTGAAATCTTGTACCTCTAGAAAAAGCCCTGCATAAGTTTCCAATGGTGAGATTTTAGGAGCCCAAGCATTTTATCTGTTTAAATAACACTTACCAAGATACTTTTCTAGTCAACTTTTCACAAGGACATAATTTAGATGAAAAATCCCGTGTTCTGTGGTACTTGAAGTTTACCAAATGAACTTGATGGAATTAATTTTTTTCAAAAGTATCAACAATTAATTTATTTATTGGATTATTGCTTGAGGAATAGAATAAAAAAATAGTTCAAATCAATATTTTATTAATTAAAAAAATTAAACAATTTTTTTTAAAGTGTTAAAAGTTTATTTAACAACAATTAAGATATGATGAGTCTATGTACATTTTTTCAGTATGGTTTATATGATTTATTATTAGGATTTTTTTTAGAAGATGAAGCTTTTAAGCTTGAGCCAGACGAAGAGCCAAGATTAAAAAAATCATTTTTGAAATCATTGGAAGGCATTGGCAAAACGCCGGGCAATCCGGGAGTCAGCTTATACGAGTCAGCGTCATCAGCGCTTTTGCTGTCTGAGGATATTTTTTGTCCACTTGCTTTATATTTTTCTTCTTTGGTCAAGTCTTGCATTCTCTTGAACAGCTTGTCAGCCACAGGGTCATTGGTTCCGTAGAAACGATCTCTGATATTCTGTTGCGACAAAGGATCTTCGGGGTCAGTAGGCATCTCGTGTCTGTACGGACACTCTTCGCCTCTTTTGCACTCACCTTTAACCCAAAAAGAGCAGATGTGCGGCATATTTCTTTTGTAATAAGGAGTTTTTCTTGCCAATTTGGTCAACATTTCATTTGTTTCCTTCATTTTTGCCAACTGGCCATAAGCAACAGTCCCGTCGCCTTCGGCGAACTCTTTTTCAACCTGCTGGTTAAAAAATTCCTTATTGACATTTGACTTTGGTATTTCGTCATTTATTTTTAGGGCTGCATCTCTGACTTGCACTGGTAGACCATACTGTAAATCAAGCAGGCAAGTTTGGCAAACATTTTTTATCTTTGAGCATGTTTGGCAAATTTCTGTTTTTTTGAAGCGCATTCCAGTGCCAGGACACCATCGGAACACAGTGAATGGTCGATTACAAATTTTGCATTCTTGACCATATTTTTCTTTCATCTGAGACAAATTTTTTACATTTGGCAAAGTAAAACGACATTTATTTAACTTACCATCCGAACATAAGGATTTGGTCCTAGACATGATTCGCAAAGTATTGGAAATTCCTTAAAAAATGGTAATATATTGCCATTAAATAGAGTTGATTAGTCTTACTGATGATTCCCAAGCCTGACGATTGTACGAGTTGGTCGATAAGCTTACTGCCATTGTGGTACTTTTAAAAGATAATTATCTGGTATTTAATTTTTTGCCAAGTCTTTTAATAAATAAAAATATGTTTCTTTTCTGAAGGCATGAAATTATAGTACATGCTAATAATATGAGATGGAGTCGGTTTTTTTGTCTTATTCTGAATTTATAATAGTGAATCCATCGTTTAATTACTTTCAAACGCTTCATTAATTACAATAAGGAATAATTAAATTAAATAATTAAAAATTGGAAAAAATATTTTTTAAACTAATTTATATTCTAGCTATTTAAATTAACTATTGGAACTTTTTGTTCGCAAAAAATAACAAACAACTTCCAAGTTATTTACCAAAAAGAATTATAGATGATAGAAGTAATTGCTAAATTCGATGACCAAAAGTTTCATTTGAAAAAAAAGCTAAGTTGAACCATTTGGTCTCTTTGTGAAATGTGTGTAATAAAAATATTAATTTATTTAATTTTTTCTAATTATTTTATGGTGACCAACTGGTCTATTTATTTAGAACCTCTGTAATTAATTTCTTTTGATTTTATAAATACATAAAATTAATTGTAAATTTTGAAAATCTGTTTAAAAAGACTAATTTTAAGAGATACTAAATTTGTTTCTGGAGATAGAATCTTTAAGTAAAAAATATTTAAAATTTTTATATAAAATTTATTTGTAAAAATGATTTTGTTTTTAAATTGATTCTAAAAATTAAGAGTTATATCTTAAATTAAAAGCTGAGTTGAGATTGCTCAATATCCAAAGATTGGATATTTTAAAAATATAAATCTATTAAATTTATTATTAAAAAATCTCACAATTCTATTATTTTATTTTATTTTTATTTATAAAATATACAGCTACATATTTAAATATTTACCTATTTTTGTTAATTTTCAAAATTTCTAATTAATTCTATTTCGGGGTTAAAATGTTAATTAAAAAAACAAATAAGAATTTGTGTTATTCTGCGTGATTGAAATTAAGATAATTATTTAATTAAATTATTAATAAATCACTAATATATAAAATGGATTTTAAAAATATCTACGAATATTTAATCCGAAAAGGCTTATTATGAAAAATTATTTTAAAAAAAATTCAAACTATAAATTATGCTAAACGATTTTATTTAAGAAAAAAAAAGAGAAAATAAAAAGTAAAATTATAAATTTTCATATTTTTTATTATATCGAAATCTCAAGATAAAGCGTGAATAAAATGTGTATATATATAAATATAGATGTTTTTTTTTCAGATTAATTCAAAGCTATTAAAAATATTAATAAACTGAAAATATTTCGAAAATTTTTTTTAATTTATTAAATATCGGCATAAAATAAGTTATTGATTTTTATTTTCCAATACATCCATAATTTGAATATTTTATTCTAGGAATACAAGACCATTGTTTAAAAATAATACTAAAATATTAACAATAATTATTTTTAGATTTCAAACAGATAAACATCTAAAGGTCATTTTATCAATTTTTCTTCTATTTTAGATTTCTTAATTAAATTTTTAGACATTGTTAAAAATGATTTTAATCAATTTCGAAAAGTAATGTGTTTCAGCTTTATAAATACATGCTTGAATAAAAACCAGGACAGAACCAAATCAATTGACCAAGAGAACACCGCTGTACAGCACGAAAACGATAATTCGAAATTTAAGAATTCTTTTGAATCGAAATTGAATCTTTTTTACCAAAATTTACTTGAAAATACACCTGATTGTAAGTCCAAAGACTTAATAGATAAGATAGACAAACAATCTCTAATATCAACAAGTTCTTCATCACTTAGTACGGTTAATTCTGTGTCTATTAAGATGCACTCTGATAGTCCTAAGCCACCATCAAAGCCAATATTAGTGCTAAAGTCGAAGCCAAACCAGATCAGCTCCCTGCTTCCCTCAAAACCAACTATGAGCACAGCACAACCCGAGCTCAATATCAAAAGCCTTGGCGTCAAAAAAATAGGCTATGTGTTTGACTCAGCCAAGCTAGTGGCCAAACCACTTGAAATGGAAAGCAAGAAAAGTGATTTGGCTACTGACTGTGTAGAGGAAGATAATCATACCATTAATCATCGCGATCAGAAAAAAAAATACCATAATATTTACCTGATCAAAGGTGGAAGGTTAACTATTTCACAGAAAGTTTATGAATTCAACGAGTCTGACTTGGAAGAAGTATCGCTGATTGGAAATGGAGAGTTTGGTACTGTTTTAAAAGTATTACACAAACCTAGTGGCAAAATGATGGCTATGAAACGAGTTGGCCCAACTGTAGGAAATCAAGGTGAGCGCAAAAAGGTGCTGAAAGAGTTGGCATTTGTGCTAGAATGCCATGAATACGACTACATAGTGAATTTTTATGGAGTTAAATTCAACAATGAGCCAGCCGATTGTCTAATTTGTATGGAACTAATGGACGCTTCTTTGGACAAGTTTTACAAATATGTTTACAATATTAAAAAAGAAGAATTGACAGAAAATTTCTTGGGAAAAGTTTGCGTAGCTACCGTGAATGCCCTCAATTATTTGAAAGAAAAACATAAGATAATACATCGTGATGTAAAGCCTTCGAATATATTGATAAATAGGCAAGGAGATATAAAAATGTGTGACTTTGGTATAAGTGGAAAATTGGTGGATTCAATCGCGGCAAGTCGCGATGCTGGTTCTCAGTTTTACATGGCTGTAAGAAGTTAATAATTTGAAGAAGTTTAATTTAATCAGGAAATTTAATTTAAGCCTGAAAGAATTGATCCACACAAGGCCAGCAAACACGGATATGATATAAGATCAGATGTATGGAGTCTGGGCATAACACTGTTTGAGCTTTCGACCGGAAAATTTCCTTATCCTCAATGGAAGAGCGTATTTCATCAGCTTAGTATAGTTGTTGAAAAAGATGCACCCAAATTAGAATCTGAGCGTTTGAGTGAGGAATTTAGGAATTTTGTCAACATTTGGTAAGCAACATTTAAATTGGCAATTGTATTAAGAAATAATTTTTCATTTTTATTTTCAAAAAGTTTAATTAAAGACGAAAATGTCCGACCCAAATACAATATTTTGTTGCAGCATCCTTTAATAATTGCCCACTCAAAAACAAATAACAAGAAGGAAATTTCCGCTTATGTAGAACCATACATTTGTGAAATGAATAATACTTGTAATACAGCTTGATTTAATAAACAGTATTTTTGACTATTATTTTTTTTGCTAATAATTTTGTTTTGTTAAAATTTTGTCAATTAAAATTTTTTTTAATTATTTTTTTTTTAAATTGACTATTTAATTTTGATTTTTTTAACATAACGAAATGCCAAATAAAATTTTTTTAATCAAAATAATTTTTTAATTAATAAATTTAAATTATTTTCTAAAATTTTAATTAGAAGCACTTGATCATTACCATAGAGTCATCTTAAGTTATGTAATTAAAATAATATCAAAAATTTAAATTGAATAATTACTGTCCTTAATTTAGCAATTTAAAATATTCAAAAATATTTATCAATTGAAGAACATTTATTTTGATAGATAATCAAATTTGTGTCAAACATTCCAAATTTTCTTCTTTTAGAAATTAAAAATTTAATGAATTAAGCAATACTAAATTATTAATTAAAATTTCTTTGAATCAAATTTAAATTTGAATTCTTATCATAAAAAAAAATTTAAAAAAATCTCTTGTCTTGAGGTTTCGAATTTTTATTAAGGCTTAACAAATTAACTTTAAATTGAAAAAATTAACTCAAAAATTAAGTATTTATCTTATCGTGATTATTTAGTGCCAAAAATGATAATTAATCATATTTACTTATTTAAATATGATTAATTAAATAAATAGAAAAATGAGAATTTAAAATTTCATAAAAAATATTATCTTTTTTTTTGAAAATAATGATTATTTTTTTATCTATCTGTTATGTAGTATTTATCGATATGATTCATGGGTCGAACTCGATTAAAATGAGCTGTGATTTATTTCATTTTTGATTAAAAATCTCAAAAATCTTCACTCTTCGCAAAAAGGAAATTTAGATAATGAATAACTTTTTAAGATGTCTTTTTAATCAGACTATTAAATAACTTGAAATTTTACACACATATCTTTAAAAGAATAAAAGCCTTTAATTAGGTGCCTATTTGAAAATTCTAATTAAAATTGTAGAGATGTCTTTAAGAATTTTAAAATTTAATGTTGTTTTATTGAAATAATAAAAAATTGAATTGTATTGAGATATATAATGGTTATATTATTTATTAATAAAGTTTAAAAATTTTTTCTTTTTACCACGCTGTACACAGCTATTATTCTTACTTAAAAAGTATGTTCTACATTCTTAAAAATTTTTGTCCAATAATTCATTATCCTAGACTTCAAAATGGCAATAAATATGGAATTTTAGTATTGAATGATAAACAGATTTTTAAAGATTAAGAGATTAAGAGATTTAAAGATTTAGAAAGCTTTTTGAATTCAAAGGGGTACTTAATGTCGATATTTTACTTCATTCATTCATTTAAACATGAACGTACTGTACACAGACTCAATGTGCCTTTTACCATTACCATTTTGGAAATTAAGAAAATTTTTTCATAAAAACAAAATTTCAATTTATATATGGAAAATGGCCCGCAAAAATCTGTTCTAGGACCGCTTCTCTTAATAATTAAAATAACCGATCTACCAGATATAGAACAATTTGCAAACTCTAGGCTGATGACACTAAACTTATGAACCATGTTGATTGTGAGAAGAATACAAGAAATCTAAAACAGTATCTTGGCAAGCTACAAGAGTGGTCTATGAGTTGCCAATCGGAAAATGTGTTGTAAAGCATCTTGGAGCATTCAATAAGTTTAAAATGAATGGACAAAGCCTAACAAAAACTTCAAAACAAAACAAGGATATTGACAAAATTGAAAGTGTTCAAAGAAAATTTTCCAAATTGGTTCCAGATCTCAAATCAAAGCCCTCAAATGGTCTACAATGGAAGCAAGAAGATTAAAAAAAGGACATTTTAGAAGATCACGTGATCTTGTTTAGCTGATCTCAGAAATGAAAGTCAACTTTTTATTTCAAATGCTTTAGACTGTCCAGAAGGTCGTACCAGACGTGTCCAATTAACATTATTAGAAAGAGAATTTATTAAAAGATTATATAATTTTCTGAATTTAAAATAACCTTTATCTTAATTATCTTTTAGAATAATAATCGTAATACTGTCAAATAACAAACACATTGACTGCCAAAGCATGGCGTCGCGCTACAGCATGTCCTTCTACTAATACTAAAAAAAATATCATATCATATCTAAAATTAGGGTTTGATTATCAAGAATAAGACTTTTTTAATTAAAATTTTTATTACTTAAAAAAAAATTAAAACTTTTTTTTTTATAAGGACATAGAAAAGAATATTTTTAAAAAAATATTTAAATTTTAGTAAGAATTTCATATACTACATAAAAAATCGCAGTTTATATAAATTTTTGTACATTGTAAATAAAAGTGATGCTCTATTTGGTAGACTTTTTTTTAGGAGCCTTAGGTTTTGTCTCAGTTGACTTGACAGTCTCATCCTTAGCTGTTTTAGTCTCTTTGACTTTTTTTGGTTCAACTTCAGGCTTTTCATTGTTGCTATTCTTGCGCTTAGGTGATTTTTTCACCTCTTTTTTGGCCTCAGCGGGTTTTTTCTGCTCCTTGACAGGCTTGGTCTTGGATACCGTGGCTGCACTTTGTTTGCTAGACGATGCTTTTTTAGCCTTTGAGGCAGCAACCCTTTCTTTGACTTTCTGCAGAACTGACTTATTAGCCGCCTTGGTCACAGCTGGCTTCTTTGGCTTTGTTTTTTTAGTCTCAGCTTCTTTCTTTTTGGCCAGTTCTTTCTTTTCCTTTTGCTTTTGCAATTTTTCCTTGGCCTTTTCCTCCTCTTTCTGCTTATCACCCACTTTGAAAGATCTAGTAGTCTTGCCTATTTTGAGGTGACCATTTTCAAGACCACTACGAATGGCTAAATTTCCTCTTATCAGCACCGTTCGACGGTCAAGGTTGTATGTATTTTGAATGTATTTGTATATAGCTACGCGAGAAGAGCCTCTGACTTCCTTGAAGTGGCGAATGGCTTCAACTATCATTTGAAGATAGGTAGGATGGTCTTTCTTGGCTTTGGCCGGTTTGGCATCTTTAGAAAGTGCTGGTTTTTTTGATGGTGATTTAGTGACTGCGGCTGGTTTTTCTGGCATGGTCAATTTTTCTAATTGAAAGTAATTTGTTTATGAATTATTTAATTCATTAGTGTACAAATATAAGTATTTATATGAACAGATCACGTGTTAGTCTAAGAGACAATGTCGAACGGCGGAGAAATGTTTAGATTTTCGGAATTTTTTGAATTTTAGTTTAAAATGACCTTGACACCACTAATTTAAATTAATTAGGTATTTTCTCGTCATTGAGTATAAAAAAAGGACATTTTATGTTTTTTTTTAAATAAATTTTATTTATCATGATATATAGTATTTTTAACAACTAAAATATTTGCTAATCTAAACTTCTCTATTTGTACCATTAATAAAAGAATTTTTTATATTTTCTTCTGATTTGAATTTTAATTTAACTAAGAAATAATTTAAAATTGAAAAAGTATCTAGTAATCATTCAAGCTGATTGAATCAGAAGGTTTTATTTTTCGTTTTGATTTACAAAAAAATTTGAATACAGCTATTCCAATTGTAAATCCAACAGTAATTGGCACGCCAAAACCGATTAAAAATTTAACCCATGTATTGTCAGAAGAGCCTTCGTTCGGATTACCAGAAGAAGAATTCGTCGGATAGGTGGTACTGTTTGTAAACAATAAAGTTGTCAATGTAGAAGATACGGTACCTGAAATTAAAGGCTTTGAAGTTGTGATCGATGGTAATGTAGTTGAAGATATTGATATTGTTGTTGATGTTGTTTTAGTTAATGTAGTTGACGATGTTGTTGAAGTTTTAGATGTCGTAAAAGTTGGTGTAGTTGTAGATGTTTGAGATGTAGTTGTAGTTGTAGATGTAGTTGTAGTTCATATTGAGTTGAAACGGACATAGAATCTTGTAGAATAAATGCAAAAACATAGTTCTACGATATTTTCCTATTGGTTGGATTATCGAATTAAAAAGCTAATTATGCAAAAAAATATGACAAAAGTATTCATTCTAATTAAACATTCAACTAACTTTTCTCAGTCTTATATTTTATTGGTTAATATAAACCAATAAAATTTGAATAAAGAAAAATTGCATTTTTTTTCTGAATAAATTATAATAAATTAAAAATTTTCTATGTCTTTTTTAACATGCAATGAACTCAATATGTGTAGATGTAGTTGTAGATGTAGTTGTAGATGTAGTTGTAGATGTAGTTGTAGATGTAGTTGAAGATGTAGTTGTAGATGTAGTTGTAGATGTAGTTGAAGATGTAGTTGTAGATGTAGTTGAAGATGAAGTTGTAGATGTAGTTGTAGTTGTAAATGTAGTTGTAGATGTAGATATAAATGTAGATGTATCGATATTAGTAGAAATAGTAGATGATGATGACGAATCAATGGTTGTTGTCGGTGTAGTTGATTCTTCTGAGTTAGATACTGAAGACTCTTTAGTGCTACTACTACTACTATACATTGTAGATGTTTCGATATTAGTAGAAATAGTAGATGATGATGACGAATCAATGGTTGTTGTCGGTGTAGTTGATTCTTCTGAGTTAGATACTGAAGACTCTTTAGTGCTACTACTACTACTATACATTGTAGATGTTTCGATATTAGTAGAAATAGTAGATGACGATGACGAATCTAAATTATCAATGGTTGTTGTTGTTGGTGTAGTTGATTCTACTGAGTTAGATACTGAAGACTCTATCTTGGAAATTTCAATTTGATCAAAACCGTAATAACCACTTTTGCCAGCATCATTTTGTCGAACAAATTCAATACTAATCTTTTGATTTAAATTTTTTAATATTAATATAAATGTTTAAGACTTTAAACTACCTTTATATTTTTCTGCGTTGTATAAAATGGAAAAGATTTCTTTTGCCAAACATTTGCCATTCCGATATTTGAATAGTCATATTTTTCGCTTTCTATGCTTTGACTTGTATCAGATGCTGAATTTAAACCAACTTGAATGTAGTCACCACTCAAAGTCATATCAGTTATATTTGTAAACATCAAAATATAAAAACTGATCTCATAATTGCCAATATCAGGCAGAACTATTTCAGATGAAATTCCTGTTATTGATATTGCGTTTCCGCTCGAGAGCGTTTTTGCCAAAACATATTTTCCTTTTTAATTTTATTTAAAATTTTTTATCAAAATCTTAATTATATTTGACTAACCCAAAACACAATCTGCTTTTCCACTTTTGGTTAGACAACCATATTTTCCAAATCCAGTGTAACCATTGTAACAATGATAATAATCATATGATCCTTGTCTAAAAGGAATATCACAAACTTCTCCATTGCTTGTCGGACTCGCTTAAGAAACAATTAAATTTTTACTTTAATTTAAGCTTTGTTTAATTACTTATTGATGTAACATCAGTAATTCTGTAAAAAGAGTGTCCACTAATAAAGTCATTTTCTTTAATTGCAACTGAATAAGACGGATCGAAAATAAAATTTCCGTTCGGGCAGCCTCCATCATTGAAATTACATTCAAATACTGGATTATTTGCTATTCGTTGCCACAAAAAAACTTGATGAACAAATTAATTTTATTAAATTGAAATTTAATTTTTTTTTAAATTTATATTTCTTACCAAATAAGAAGAAATTCCAAATCATTTTGTAATTTGAATCGTTTTTTGAATAAAATCTTTAATTATTTTATGTATTTTTTTGTTGAATTAGAGAAGAAATAGCTAATGTTTTGATTCAAATTAATATTAATTGTCAATGGAAATAAAATACGATATCTAAAGAGAACTTTTAGAAAATATTGTTTATCTCTATTTAAAATAATTTGTTTATCGCTATTTAATATGACTTCTGATTAATTGTTCATTAAATTTTTTTTTTCAAAAAAGATAAATTTAACTTAAAAAAATTATTTTGGTTTATTTATGATCTTGTGATTAAAAATAAAAATTTTAATTCACTATTCTCTCTGATAAAATTATATTAAGAATATTTTCAAATCTTTCTATCAAAATTTACAGTGTTAAACTAAATAAATTTTTAAAGAAAAATTAATTCATCCTGTTTTACATTTTAAAAATAAAATCTTAGTTTCAGTTTAATGATTTTATTATTTTTAATATATTAATTAAAAATGTATATTACAATAGTTTTAATTCAATAGGATAATGATCACTTATTTTAGCAGTCTAAAAAAAATAAATGCTTAATTTAATATTAAATATTTATCATATTAATTATTTTTACCTCATTTCTATCAAGTCCAAATTCCAAATCATACCTATAAGTCATATTACTATTTGGCAATACTGCATTCTTAAAAAAGGATGTATTAATTAAAAAACGATCATAAGCGCAATTCGAAGTGCTAATTGTTGTTGCATAATTATCTCTAATGTACCAGGTAAAGTCAGACAAAGCAAGATAAACCAACTCTCTATCAGCATTTGAAATGTAGCTACAATCAATGTTAAAGTCTCCCAATATTCCAATATTTTTTTCCATTCCATTTAAATATCTGTCTACCACTTTTCTCAAGCCTAGACTTTCAATGAATACTTCTGTTGGTCTAAGATGAAGGTTCATTAAAGTAAATTTTGTTATTGACATGGCCGAATCTGTTACTTGGAATTCTGCAATTAGTGGAGGCCGATCGTAAACCATCTCAATATCATTATATACATAATGATTAACCACTTGAATTTTTCTTAATGTTCCATAAGTGTTAGTTCTGTAAACAAAAGCATATATCTCTTTATATGTGCCTTGACCAAGCCTTGGGCTTATAACGAAGTTATAATTTATACCTTTATTAACAACATATTCATTGAGCTTATTAACTAATGTGTTAATGACTGCTTGTTCAGGAGATGAATCACGAATCTCTTGAATGGCGATTATGTCATATTTGGACAGAATTCTGCACACAGTTGCGACAAATTCTGGTCGACCCATTTTGGTCGGTCCTAGAGTTTGAATGTTAAAAGAGGCAAGCAACAAAGGTGGCTCAGTTGGAACAGAATTTAATGAATTGATGGCAAATAGTCCAAATATTAGAAGATAGTAGAACATTTTGTCAAATTTTATACAAAAAGCCGCTGCTCACATTATAAATATCTAAGAAAGTGCATAAAATACTCAATTTTATCATTTTTCAGAGAATTTAACATTAGGAAAATCTAAAATATTGATAAGCTTAAGTAAATTGTTTTGAAAATTTTCCTTATCAGTTTATTGTGTTTAAATTTGAGATTGATCGACGATTTACAAGCTTGAGAATATTTTAAATTTTATCAAATTTTATTGAAAAATTTTATAAATTGAAAATAATATCATAAAAATGAAGCCAAATATTTATTTTAATTGTTAAAAATATTAATTTTTTTTTAAAATTAATAATCAAGATGAAAATTGTTATTAATATTGTCAATTGGCTTATTAAGCTTTAAAAAGCAGTTGCTTAATGGTTGTGATGGAGGGAAGGAGGAAATAAATCAATTAGTTGTTTAAATTTTAATTATATTCTTTTATTTTTCTTAGTTATAAATTTATCTAAAATAAAAATGAGATTTTTGTTCTAATCAAAAATGAATATTTTCTGATTCTGAAAATAAATTTAGAAAACACGTGATGAAGAAGAAGCAGCAGCTTTGAATTCATCAAAGCTTAGTACACCGTCACCATTGGAATCAATTGAAGCAAAGTAAGCTCTCAATTCAGATTCAGAGATTACTTTTTCACTGCTTAATTCAATGTTGCTGGCAATTGATGATGCTTCTTGGTATGACAACAAATTGGCTGAATCTGTCGAGGTAATCAATCCGTATGGACTGGCTTCGCTTGAAAACAAAGAAGCATTGTATCTGATTCCGTTGTTGCTCAAATATGAAGCATAGGAAGCCAAATCAGTTCGGCTCAAATCGACCAAGCTCAATGCTTCTAGTTCGCCTTCGAGCTCTGGTAAACCGTGTTCTCTGTGACTATCCAGTGAAACAACATTGTCTGGAGCACCAATTTTGGAAGCAGCTTGTTTGAACTCATCATGTCTCAATAGTTCTGAGCCATATCTTCTCACATATTCATCTGGATTGGCCAATTGAGTGCCCAAATTTCTGTACTCACGAGTTACTTCAACCTCTGGCGCTTCCCATTGAATTACCAAATTTCTCGGATTTGGCAAAACACAATCCGGATCAGCACGGTGATAGACTACTCTTCTCTTTGGTTGTTGGAATGGCAACCATTTTTCCAAGAATATTTGCTGTGGTTTGGGTGGAATTGGTGGCAATCGTTCGACAACAACCTTACGAGCTGGTGGAGCCAAAACTTTGCCTGGCACCAACACTTGTTGATCTGGAATTCGTGGCGGTGGTGGTGGAGGCACTTCGCGCAACACCAATGGAGCTGGATTGGCAGGCTTTGGTGGAGCTTGACGAACAACCAATGGAGGAGCTGGAGCTATTTGTCTATTTGGCAATTGTTTTACAACTATGTCGCCTGGCTTTGGAGCTTTTGGCGGCTCCAAAAATCTAAACGCCACATCTTGAACATATCTGATCTTATCGCTTGGTTTCTTTCGAATCAACTCTGGATTTGGATCATTGTTCAATTTGTACTGATCCAATGAAATTGGTGGCAAAAATTTACAATTTCCATTTGACGATTGACCACTCACATATTCTACATTTTGATATGAACCAGTCTCGACAACACTTTGACCACCACTAACTGGATAAGTTTGAGTGTAGCCTTGGGAAATACTCGCTGCCGAAACACTTCTCAATGCATTTTCAACAACACTGTTCAATTCACTCTTGTTCACTTTTGAGTATTCATTACTGCTATAGCTCACATACGACATTCTTCACCAAATTATTTTTACTAATTTAATTATTTTTATTTACTATTCAATTCAATTATTAATACAAAGTTTATGCTCATCAAGCTCTGCTTACAGCTTTTTTTATAGCCCTTTAGATAACAATCATTCATTTCTATCAGTGTTTGTCTATGCATTTTTTAGCTAAATTTTCACTTTGTTATCCAAGTTTGTATTGTTAATTTATTGATACTTTTTTTTTAATTATTATAAGAAACTATTATATTCAAATTTGTTTGTTTTGTATAATTTTCTTAAATACAAAAATTCTGAACTATTTTTATTTAAAAATTAATTGTATCAGATGGGTTTGAATTTTGCCAATACTTAAAAATTTGTTTTATTTATTTTAAACTTTTTCAAATTAAAAAATTTGTTTTTATCATGATTTTATTTTATCTGCCAGATTACTTTATATTTTTTTAATTCGTCAAGAAATATCAAAAAGTCAAAAAAGTTTCGTAACAACATGTAAATAAATAAATACAGGAAAGAAACTGAGCGATTTAATTTCTAAAAAATGTCCTTGTTTTAAAAAAATTAATAGAGTGATAAAACCTCTACCATTTATCAAGGAGTATGTAATAAATCTTTTTTTAAAAAATCTTGTTTAATATTAATATAAAAAATGTTTTTAAAAAAAAAATCTTTTGTTTTAATTAGCTCTTATTGAATCAAAAGGATTCTTAATTTCGAAAAAATTAGATAAAACATAAATGAATTGTCTCAGCACGTCATCTCGACACATGGCGATCAAAAAAAAAAGTACACTAAAGCCTAAAATCAGTAAAGAAAAAGTAGTTTTAAAAAATTTGACTGGATCTTTCCGAATTTTTTGGACCAATTTTTGGTAATTAGATACCACAAAGCTAATTATTCGACTCTTAATCTTTGAGATAGAAAATTTAGAATTTTCATCATCTATCCAGTCCAATTCCAAACCCGAACTTTCCACTGCACTTTTAGTCAATTTTGAATTTACCAAGTCCGAAGTTATTTGAATATTGGTCAAATTTTTGTCAAAACTAATTAAATTATGTCTTCGTTTTTCATTTAATGAAAATTCCTTTGACCATTCTTCTAAACTTGTTTTTTCTTGGACATCTGAATTCTTAGTCGAATTAAGTGCCATTGTGTCCAGCTCTTGCTTTTCTGTCGGAGATGAGAACAAAAAATACTCAATTTGATCACTGTGGTTTGTGCAAAGGCTGTCCGAAAGCTTGTCATTTCCTGCTTCCAATTCACTGTCACATGACACTAAATCTGCTTTATCTGCTGAATTTTTCACCTCTGGCTCATTGCTTACCTCTGAATTTTTAACTTGTAACGATTGACTAGTTTTATAATGCTTTTTCGACTGGACAATAAATTTTTGAAGACTTTTAAACAGAATAAAAATAAAAATCTTATTCATAAAAAATAAATATTTTTTGTTTACTTATTTTTTAAATTAGAATGATCATTGATTATTAAATGATTGAAGAGATTTTCCATTAGAGAAAGTGTTTTTTTAGGTTCGGGAGTTTTATTGTTATTGGTGTCTCTTAATTTAAAGACATCTGACTTTGGCAATGTGTCATCGTGCTTTGGAATATTAAGCTTGGCTTAATTTTTTAATTCTAATTTAATCAAAATACCTGTTTTTTAATTGAATCAATAAATTTTAAAAAATCCTCCACAAAATCAGCCAAGGCATCGAAATCTGATTTTTCAGTTTCCTTTTTAGTAATTAAATAGATAAACAAATGAAGAAAAATATGATTTTTTTTTAAATTTTACTCCATTTAATAAATTAGTTTCTATTTGTTCTATCATAAATGAATTTAAATTAGGCAATGTGCTTTTCTGTGGACTAAAAGATTTAACCAACTCTAAATCAGCGTTATCAGCCCTTTTTTCTTTGGACTTAGTTTTTGTTTTTTTTGTAGAATCAACTTTATTTTTTTGAAAATTGTCACAAATATCAATTGGTATCTTATTTTCTTTGTTCTGGTTGGAAAATGAGTTTTTTCTACTCAATTTTTGCAGACTTAAGAATTAATAAAATAATTTTAATTATGTGAATATTAAGGCATTTGAGATTTACTTTTTGACTTCACTTTCCAAATTGGAGCATTTTCCCCTCAAAATGTCATTTTCAGTTTTGAGCTCCTTTAGGTTGACAATTTTATTTTTAAACCATTAAAAAAAAGACAAGTATTTTACCTTATTGTTCCAATAAAGCTTCGAAATAGCCTCTTCAAAGTAAGAAACTTTCGACTGCAACTTAATTTAAAAGATAAAAATATTTTTTCGCTTTTCGTTTAGTTACCTCATTATTTTTTTTATCTAATTTATTTTTTTCTAATTGCAAATCGCAATTTAGTTTCTAATTAAATTAAAAAAAGTTAAATTTTTATATCATTAGATAATTTGGTACTTCATATTGATCCAGTTGGGCGTGAAAGTCCTCTATGACTTTGGCCAATTGTTTTTCCTTATCATTAACCAAAAATGAACTCTCGTCAAGCATTTGATTTAAATCTAAATTTTGAGTAGTTAAATTTTTTAATTGATTTTTTAAATCATCATTGGCAGCACGCAAATCTTCCATATCCTTTTCAATAAACAAAATTTTGCTCTGAAAGTCAGCGCTTTTTTTGCTATGCTCCAAAATTATTCTATTTTGGCTTTCCAATTCGGTGCCAATTTGTGAATTGGTGTCCTCTGCCAGACGCAATTGGTCTCTTAGAATTTCTATTTGATCGCGAAGTTTAAAGTTCTCTGACCTCATATCTGCCAACTCATTCCTAGCTCGATTCAGCTCTAATTTCAAACTCTTGTCCCATGCATCAAAATCTCCCGATTGGTTCAACTCATGGTCAGATAAAGACAGAGATTTATTGGACAGTCTCATTTTAAATTTGGATTCATCATTCAATTTAGTGTTGTGAATAGAGCTCAGTTTATCATAGCAACTCACCGAATATCTCATGTTCTTTAGTTTTCTGTCACATAGGTAAGAGTTGCGCTTAGCACCAATTTCTTGGGACTCATTCGGTTTTATTTGATTGATTGATTTAACCAATATTTCCTTAAATGTCCTAAAATCAAGGCTCTTTTCGGACAAGTCTGAATTTGGTTCAAGATAAAAATATTCTTGGAAATTTTTTTTCAGAAGTTGGATGACTTTATTGTTTGGATCGTTCTCGAATATGTTGGTGGACAGGTAGTCTATTATTTCTTTACAGATAACGTAAGAGTGTTGAAAATCGTCAGTCAAGTCCGTGGTGAAATGATCAGGCAAGTAGGCACATTTGCAGAACAAATCTCTGAGAACCGTTTCCAAGTTTTCTACCAAATATTTAAATATATAACAATTGGAGAAAAATCACAGTATATGGATAAAAGTATTACCATTGTCATAAAAAAAGGCAGAAAAAGTGTCTAATTCACGCTCAAACATTTCATAAACAAAATTAATTTATTTTATTTTTAAATTGTAAAAATTTGGATCAGTTTGTTATGTAAATTTAGAGTCGAGTGATGAAGATTAAATGAGCAAGTCTTGTTTTATTTTATGATTTTCTATTTTTGAAAATTTAGCCAAACTTGTTTGTTTAATTGAATTTTAATCCAAAAAATGAATTAAATTTAAAACTTAAATCCTCAAAAACATATAGGATACTAAGAATTAAAATAAGATAAAGTTTGTCTAGTTTATGTCAAAATTGTTATTCGTGATAGGGATTGTCAAATTAAGGATAAGGTAAGATTTTTATTAATTGTTAAATATATTATCTGAGTAGAAGATTAGCTTGAATTAAAAATACAAGTATCAAAAATTTTGAAAAAAATAAAAGATGAATATTAATAAGATATAATCTGGTAAATGAAACCTAATAAAAAAATAAAGAATAAAATGAAAATATTAAACATCGAATTTCTAGTGATAAAAACAATGAATAAAAATATTGGAATGTGAAAATTTATTTTTTTAATATTTTAGGAACAAAAGGTGTGAGAGTTGATAAACAAAATAATTAAAATTGGTTTGAAAAACAAAAAAATATATAAAGAGATTGAATTTATAAAAAAAAAAATTTGGAATAATAATTAAAAAAAAGTATCAATAAATTAACAATACAAACTTGGATAACAAAGTGAAAATTTAGCTAAAAAATGCATAGACAAACATTGATAGAAATGAATGATTGTTATCTAAAGGGCTATAAAAAAGCTGTAAGCAGAGCTTGATGAGCATAAACTTTGTATTAATAATTGAATTGAATAGTTAAAAAAATAATTAAATTAGTAAAAATAATTTGGTGAAGAATGTCGTATGTGAGCTATAGCAGTAATGAATACTCAAAAGTGAACAAGAGTGAATTGAACAGTGTTGTTGAAAATGCATTGAGAAGTGTTTCGGCAGCGAGTATTTCCCAAGGCTACACTCAAACTTATCCAGTTAGTGGTGGTCAAAGTGTTGTGGAGACTGGTTCATATCAAAATGTAGAATATGTGAGTGGTCAATCGTCAAATGGAAATTGTAAATTTTTGCCACCAATTTCATTGGATCAGTACAAATTGAACAATGATCCAAATCCAGAGTTGATTCGAAAGAAACCAAGCGATAAGATCAGATATGTTCAAGATGTGGCGTTTAGATTTTTGGAGCCACCAAAAGCTCCAAAGCCAGGCGACATAGTTGTAAAACAATTGCCAAATAGACAAATAGCTCCAGCTCCTCCATTGGTTGTTCGTCAAGCTCCACCAAAGCCTGCCAATCCAGCTCCATTGGTGTTGCGCGAAGTGCCTCCACCACCACCGCCACGAATTCCAGATCAACAAGTGTTGGTGCCAGGCAAAGTTTTGGCTCCACCAGCTCGTAAGGTTGTTGTCGAACGATTGCCACCAATTCCACCCAAACCACAGCAAATATTCTTGGAAAAATGGTTGCCATTCCAACAACCAAAGAGAAGAGTAGTCTATCACCGTGCTGATCCGGATTGTGTTTTGCCAAATCCGAGAAATTTGGTAATTCAATGGGAAGCGCCAGAGGTTGAAGTAACTCGTGAGTACAGAAATTTGGGCACTCAATTGGCCAATCCAGATGAATATGTGAGAAGATATGGCTCAGAACTATTGAGACATGATGAGTTCAAACAAGCTGCTTCCAAAATTGGTGCTCCAGACAATGTTGTTTCACTGGATAGTCACAGAGAACACGGTTTACCAGAGCTCGAAGGCGAACTAGAAGCATTGAGCTTGGTCGATTTGGGCCGAACTGATTTGGCTTCTTATGCTTCATATTTGAGCAACAACGGAATCAGATACAATGCTTCTTTGTTCTCAAGCGAAGCCAGTCCATACGGATTGATTACCTCGACAGATTCAGCCAATTTGTTGTCATACCAAGAAGCATCATCAATTGCCAGCAACATTGAATTAAGCAGTGAAAAAGTAATCTCTGAATCTGAATTGAGAGCTTACTTTGCTTCAATTGATTCCAATGGTGACGGTGTACTAAGCTTTGACGAATTCAAAGCTGCTGCTTCTTCTTCATCACGTGTTTTCTAAATTTATTTTCAGAATCAGAAAATATTCATTTTTGATTAGAACAAAAATCTCATTTACAAATTTTATTTTCTAATAAATTTACAACAAAAATATTATTTTTTTCTTCAAATATTTATTTCAATTCTTGAAGCTCAATAAGAAAAAAATTTATTTTGAAAAATTTCTTTTATTTTAATTTGTTATAAAAAGCATATTATAACTTTTGAAATTTATGTTATTTTCCTAATAGAAAATTCAAGCTTATTGAATTAGAAGGTTTAATTTTTCCTTTTGATTTACAAAAAAATTTGAAGACAGCTATTCCAATTGTAAATCCAACAGTAATTGGCACGCCAAAACCGATTAAAAATTTAACCCATGTATTGTCAGAAGAGCAATCGTTCGGATTCCCAGAAGAAGAATTCGTCGGATAGGTGGTACTGTTTGTAGACAATAAAGTTGTGAATGTAGAAGATCCGGTACCAGAAATTAAAGGCTTTGAAGTTGTGATCGATGGGAATGTAGTTGAAGATATTGATATTGATGTTGTTTTAGTTAATGTAGTTGACGATGTTGTTGAAGTTGTAGATGTCGTAAAAGTTGGTTTAGTTGTAGATGTTTGAGTTTTGGTTGATGTTTTAGTTGTAAATGTTGTAGATGAAATTGTAGTTGTTGCTATTGAGGTTGATGTAGTTGTAGATGGTGTAGTTGATGTAGTTGTAGATGTTCTTGTTGTGGTTGAAGTTGTTATAGATGTATATGTGGATGAAGTTGTAGTTGTAGTTGTTGATGTAGTTGTAGATGTAGCTGTAGATGTAGCTGTAGATGTAGCTGTAGATGTAGTTGTAGATGTAGTTGTAGATGTAGGTGTAGATGTAGTTGTAGATGTAGTTGTAGTTGTAAAAGTTATAGTTTTAGATGTAGTTGTTGATGTAGATGTAGTTGTAGTTGTTGGAGATGCTTGTTCTGTTGTTGAAATCGAGGTTGAACTAAAAATTTCAATTTGATCAAAACCGTAATAACCAATTTTGCCAGCATCATTTTGTCGAACAAATTCAATACTTATCTTTCGATCAAAATTTAAATAATCAATTTTTTTGTTTTAAATTTTTACCTTTATATTTTTCTGCGTTGTATAAAATGGAAAAGATTTCTTTTGCCAAACATTTGCCATTCCGATATTTGAATAGTCATATTTTTCGCTTTTTATGCTTTGACTTGTATCAGATGCTGAATTTAAACCAACTTGAATGTAGTCACCACTCAAAGTCATATCAGTTATATTTGTAAACATCAAAATATAAAAACTAATCTCATAATTGCCAATATCAGGCAGAACTATTTCAGATGAAATTCCTGTTATTGATACTGCGTTGCCATTCGAGGGCGTTTTTGCCAAAACATATTTTCCTTTTTAATTTTATTTAAAATTTTTTATAAAAATCTTAATTATATTTGACTAACCCAAAACACAGTCTGCTTTTCCATTTTTGGTTAGACAACCATATTTTCCAAATCCAGTGTAACCATTGTAACAATGATAATAATCATATGATCCTTGTCTAAAAGGAATATCACAAACTTCCCCATTGCTTGTTGGACTCGCTTTAAAATTTATTAGATTTTTACTTTAATTTAAGTTTTGTTTTAATTACTTATTGATGTAACATCAGTAATTCTGTACAAAGAGTATCCACTAATAAAGTCATTTTCTTTAATTGCAACTGAATAAGACGGATCGAAAATAAAATTTCCGTTCGGGCAGCCTCCATCATTGAAATTACATTCAAATACTGGATTATTTGCTATTCGTTGCCACAAAAAAACTTGATGAACATATTAATTTTATTAAATTGAAATTTAATTTTTTTTTAAATTTATATTTCTTACCAAATAAAAAGAAATTCCAAATCATATTTTAAGTCGAATCTTTTTTTTTGAAAAAGAAATCTTAACTAATTAATGAAATTTTTTTTTATTAAATAGATAGCACGCTCATTTTACTTCTAAAAATAAACTATTCTTAACTTTTCTAGATTCTGTTTAACACTGAAATTTTTTAAAAAAATAAAAAATATTCGCTATTTTTTGATATAATAATTGTCTAATTAATTTTATGTATTTTTGGTTGAATTAGAGAAGAAATAGCTAATGTTTCGATTTAAATTAATATAATTTGTCAATGCTAGTAAAAGACTTTATCTAAAAAGAACTCTTAGAAAATACTGTTTATCGCTATTTAATATGATTTCTGATTAATTGTTCACTTAGTCTCTTTTCGAAAAAAGATAAATTTAGCTAAAATAGCCTTTTAGGTAATTTTTGACGATCTTGTGATCAAAAACAACAATTTTTATTCACTATTATCTCTTTTGAAATTATTTTAAGAATATTTTTAAATCTTCCTATCAATATAAAAAATTTTTCACAAGACAATATTTAAAAAAAAAATTCATTTTCTAAAAATAATAATTGGTTAAGATTTTATTTTACAATAGTTTCAATATCACTTATTTCAGCAGTTAGAATCTCTTCTAAATTTTCTTTTTTCAATTTTTCAGCTTAATCAATATTAAAAATAGTAACTTGGATATTTAAGATTAATTTTATCATCTTTAACGAAAATAAAATTTTTTAAATAATTATTAAACATTTATTTTTTATTTCAATTTTTTTAAATTATATTTATTCATTTCATTTTTTTAAGTTTTTGAAGGATAATGAACAATTGAAATAATAATTTAAAAAAATAAATAAGAAGCCTTTATTTTAAATTTTGAAGCTATTAATTTGATTTCTGTTTTCTATAACGATAAACATTCATCTGGCAGACTGAAATCACTATCACTGAGACTGGTTGCTTTAACATTGAAAAACTGAATTTGATAATCATGTTTATCATTATCAAGGTATATTGAGACAGGTACGCAATTATTGGCTGTATATAGGCCCAAGTATTCAAACTTTTCGCCATAAAAATCAACATTATCAACCCAACTTGATACCAAAACACTTGTATCAGCTAATTCAGATGCTCCTGGTATTAATTTAGCATATAAAAATTATTTATTAAAAATTTATATTTAAAAATTACCTATGTAAAAATCGCCATAAAATGTTGCATTTTTAGGAACTCCTTTTTTTGATATAAATTAATTGCACCCTTTTTAATTAATAAAACTTACCAAGACCAATCCAATGTACTGACAGAGGTTTTTTTTCGCATGTTTTCCTTGTGTAGCTGTATCTATAATAAACATTTTCGTTAAATAACTCTAAAACATCAACATAGTCCGAGTAGCTTCCTGTTTGTTCAATACCAACTTTTCTTATTCTTTTATTCATTGAGTCATATGTTAGTTCAAATCTTGATTTTGTTTTGGCTTTGTTGTCACGATCATATCCTCTTGAAATCACAAAAGATTAATTTAAATTCTAATTAGACATTTCTTTAGTAAATTACTTGGCTTTCCACTGTGCAGGTTCCTCACATGGCGTTCTTGCCTGAGCTTGGATTACCAAGTAAATTGATACAACTGTTAGTAAGGTTAATTTCATTTTTAACTTTTAAAAAAAACTTAAATTGAGAATATTTATAGTCACTAATGGTAATTTTACTATTTGATAAGGTGATTTGGAATATTTAAATTAAAATTTACTTAAAGATTAACTAAAGAATTATTTCGATATTTAAACAGAGATGATGATTGACTTAGATAGATTCTTAGTACTTCTTTAACTGGTTTTTCAATGAAATTTGATTTTAAATTGTTTTAAATTGCAAAAAATCAGCTAATTAAATAAGTTTTAAAAAATTTTAAATTTACCTGTATAATAAATGTCGATTGAATTTTTAATATCAGTCAGTCAACTTGTAAATAGTACTCATAGTATTTTTGGAATTGATATATTCTTTTTTTTAGAGTAAATAATTCAACTAAAAAAAATCTTAATTGCTTAAGTTTTCTTTAATTGAAATGTTAAATTTTTAGTTGCTAAATAGATTTTAAAAAACCTGTTTTATCTTTTAATTTTAATTTTTTTTTAAGAAAAAAATTTATTAATTGAAATTTTAACTAGCAAACTTAATATAAATGCTGAATAAAGTGTATTTTGAGTTAAAAAGAAACAAAATTGATTCAATTTTTATCTATTAGTATGCGTATGGACTCTGCTGGTCTTCAAACAATGAGAAGTATTCCATGTGTACTAGATTTTCCAAGTGGATGTCACCTTGAACCAAGTGTCTGTCCTTTAGATGCAAAACTCTATTGGTAAAAATTTAGAATTAAATCAAAGAAAAATACACTACTTTAGTCTACTAAAAGCTTAATTGTTTTTCCATACAGCGTATAAAACTATGGTTAAAATTGAAGGACTAAAGTAGCAATTAATTAAAAATAGTTAATTAATTTTTAAATTAAAAATAGCTGATAATTTTTATTGAAATAAATATTAGAAGAAAAATATTCTTTTTTATCACTTTTTGTTGGCTACACAAAGCAATGCCAGATAGATAATCAATAAATATGTATCTTATCTATTTCTTTCCTGTTATAACTCAATAAAATAGAAAAATATTAAGGCTAATAGCCTAATAAATAAATGATGTCATTGATTTTTTTAAATTGTATTTATTTTAAAGTTTATATACTTTTTTTTAACTTTTTTTTTAATAAAAAAAAGTATTTTTTGGACTCATAAACTTAAATTTGGTAAAAATAGCCATTTAGATTCTATTAAAAATAGCATGCCTTTGGTACTATATCACATCTAAACTTATCTTATCTTTAAAGTTCTGACTGAAAGTGGAAACAGAGTTAATCATAAAGTTCAAGCATTTCTTAACCAAACTTTCATTATTTAGAATATTGATAAGGCAAAATTAATGAACCATTTTTAGTACGCCATCAAAAAGACTATTTAATATTTTAAAATCTTAAAATATTTTTTTATTATAGAATTTATTAAAAGTTTTTTTCAATTAAATCTTGAAATTCTCGTTGAGAAATTCTGTCATACGAATCGAATTCAATACTAAATGTTGTATTACCACTAGTTAGCTTTCTGATATCACTTGAATAAGTTCTAAGCTTTGCTAAGGGAACCTTGGCACTGATATTGGCAATTTTGCTCATTTCATTTACAGTTATATTCAGAGCATTTCGTCTTGTCAAATCACTGTAAACTTTGGACGAGTATTCTTTGGATGTAGACACATCTAAATACATAATTGGCTGTATAACTACACATTCGGCATTCTCCATTGCTTTGATGGTACACTGGTAAGCAGCGGTTGAAATAAAAGGCAAAGGAACCCCTTGGCTTGTTTCAAATTTTGTCACATGAACATCAGTGTTAATTAATGGATAGCGTAAAATAACGCCTTTATTTAAAGCAGAATTTATACCATGGTTCAATGAATTCACCTCATCTATTGATATTTCATTACTTTCATTCTGGTTGAAAAGTTTGGCACTTTTAAATTTAAAATCATTTTTTGGCTCCAAATTAAGCTCAATTTTAACATAAAACTTTCTTTCTCCCAATGTTTTCTCAAAGTTTAGTTCCTGAATAGAACTTTTAGTGGGCATTTCTTTATAAGCAATGTTCAAGGGTCCAAAGTAGGCTTTTAGCTTGTATTCTTTTAAAATGCGGTCTTTCACAATGTCCAGATGAAGTTCACCTTGTCCCTGTATAATTGTTTGACCAAGATTTTCTTCCTCATTTATCAAAACCCTTAGACTTGGATCTTCTCTTTGCAAGCAATCAAGAGCATAATTGAGTCTCTTTTCGTCTGATTCGGACTCGGGCTCAACAGTGCAAAAAAAGACCGGGTTAGCTATATCAAGACTCATCTGCATCTCTGTCTTATTCTCTAGTTTCATTCGATGCCAAGCTTTATCATAAACTTGCTTATTATGAACCAAAATCTCGCCAGTAGTTGTTTTTGAAAGACCATGAACAATGGCTATATTGCCAGCACCTACTTTTTGAACTTGTTCCATCTCATTTGAATATGGAATGTAAATTTTATCACATGTTTCTTTGGTATCTTTGGCTGGATTGTAAACTTTAGATTTGGCATGAAGTTCTCCATTGTAAATGCGCACAAATGCCAAAATATCATCTTGTGCTTCTTCGGGCTTAAATTTGTTCAAAGCATTGGTAGCATTTGTCTGTAAGGTTATTTTGGAGCTTGATCGATTGATTCTTTTGCGTGATTTTTGATGGTCGTGAATAATTTTAAAGCAAACCATAAATAAACTATTATCATAAAACGGTTCATAGTTATTTTTTTCCAAATCAACAGGACTCGGAAGATACTTTATGACAGCATCCATTACTGATTGAATGGCTATATTTTTAAAAGAACTTCCACATAAAACCGGCGTTGCCAAACAACTTAAACATGATTTTCTAATAAAACTTTCCAGTAAAATGTTATCGTCCATTTTATCAAATTCCATATTGTATTTATCCAGAAGTATTTCAGCAAAATCTTCGTTTATTCTGGCAATTTTTTCAATCAAATCAATCCGTTTTTTAAAAGCCTTTTTGTAATCAGAGTCTTTTGAATCTAAATTAATGGTTTCAAACTGCTTTCCATCTGAATCTTTATTCCAAATTATTTTTTTCATATTAATTAAATCAATAACACCATTGAATGATTTTTCTTTGCCAATGGGATACTGAATTTGTAGTGGTATGGTGTTTAATTTTTTTTCCATTGACTCTAGACATAGGTCAAAATCTGAACCAATTTTGTCCATTTTATTTATGTAAGCAATACGGGGAATTTTATATTTGTTGGATTGCCGCCACACAGTGAGAGTTTGAGCTTCTACGCCGGCAGATCCGTCCAGAATGGCAATCGCTCCATCAAGCACTCTTAGTGACCGTTCGACCTCAAAGGTAAAATCAACATGGCCTTTAGAAAATGATTATAAAAAGAAAATTTGTCTTTTTGAGTACCAGGTGTATCAATTAAATTAAAAAAGTGTTTTTTCCAAGGAAAAGTAATGGCTGCCGATGTAATGGTAATACCACGCTCTCGTTCTTGGTCCATAAAATCCATGATTGTGTTGCCGTCATCAACATTGCCAATATTTTTTGTGTATCCAGAGTAGAAAAGCATTCGTTCAGTGGTTGTAGTTTTACCAGCGTCCACATGAGCAATGACGCCAATATTACGAATTCGCCTAATTATGTTTTGGTCTTGCTGTTTTTCAGATGACATGATTCGAAGTGGCATAAAATTAATTTTTTTGAATTGGACATTTTTTAGTTTTAAATTTAACCAGCTTGGATAATTTTTTATTTTTATTTTGGTAAACATTTTCAAGATTTTGATTTAGAACGAGTATTTGAATTAAATTTGGAAAAGCGAAAGGTTTTGTTAACATAATAAAGAAATATTTTGAATGAGTACAATTTCTTAATTTATTAAATGATTATTGGTATTATAACGACATTATTGGTATTATATCTAATTAGCGTATTAATTAATAAATGAGAAAAATTTGATAAAGCAATAAAATCCTGTAATAAAAAGAAAAATTTTCAGTTTAAAAATGGTATTATATTGAGTAATCATTTATTTAAAAGAAATAATAATTAAAATTTCTTAGCATGGCAAACAATTTGATTTATTAAAACAAATAAAAGAAAAATTCTAAAAAATTTATCTAAAAAAATTAAAAAAAAACAAACAAAAGAAGATTCATTAATTTAGCTAAAAAATGCATAGACAAACATTGATAGAAATGAATGATTGTTATCTAAAGGGCTATAAAAAAGCTGTAAGCAGAGCTTGATG